>JASJET010000046.1:600000-980000 GCA_034092305.1 Diaprepes abbreviatus | reverse complement strand
AAAAAAAGCGCACTAATTAAAAAAATACACTTTTTAACTATCTCATATTTATTGTTACTAAACACCAATGTCAGTAAAGAATACAAAAGTAAATTTGTGAGAATTAAAAAGTGTTTGTTTTTTAATTTAAAGCATTTTAGGTATTTCCTGAAGATTTGTTTAACATGAATTGTCTTGAAATGTATTCTTTAGATCTCAGATTACATCTATTCTAAGAATCACTAAAATTGTGTTTGTTAAAAATGTGCCTAGTAGGAGTTTAAATATTTATCACGTAAAATCCTCTACGACCATTTAATTTGTACGCCACTTGTTGAATGGCAATATAAACTATGTTGATAATTTATTATAGGGATAACCTTTAACTTTGCAAAAATAAATAGTTTTTTTAGTTATTTGACATTGAGTACAGGCTGGTATAGGCTTTTATCAAAAAAAAAGTCTGCACTAGCTTTTACTTCAGGTCAAATACCTTTAAAAGTTGTAAATAAGGAACCAGAAACGTAGAAAATTGTCATTCAATTAGTAGCATACAAACTATATATATATATATATATATATATATATATATATATATATATATATATATATATATATATATATATATATATATATATATATGTTTATCTGGCTTTCACGGATTCCTCCGTGCGAGATGCAATAGCAGTGGATATATCCACATTATGCCGTTGTAGTGCTGAAATCACATTCAGCAAACGTATATGAATGAAGTAAAATGTGAACAGTAAGTGCAAATTTCGTTCCAACTATATCCTTTCCGTGTTAGAGGTTGCACGGTTGGAACAAATTGCTAAGGAACACAATTTGTCCTATTCCACCACCATCGAGATGATGGCCTACCTGTACCACCATACCGAGAAGAAAGTCAAAACTTACTCTCCCCGCCATAGTGATACCGCAGAGGTACATGTTTCGTCTCTACTAGACTCATCAGGGTACCGACATGCACCTGGCTCTGCAAATACTGAATGTGGTATGGAGGTACAGGTAGGCCATCGTCTCGATGGTGGTGGAATAGGACAAATTGTGTTCCTTAGCAATTTGTTCCAACGGTGCAACCTCTAACACGGAAAGGATAAGGTTGGAACGAAGTTTGCATTTACTGTTCGCATTTTATTTCATATATATCTATATATATATATATATATATATATATATATATATATATATATATATATATATATGTATATATATATATATATGTATATATATATATATATATATATATATATATATATATATATATATATATATAACACATATATATTCCATATATATGAGGTAAGCGTGTGTTCAATTTTTGAGCTTATTTTAGCCACGTTAGCATATTCGTACATATTGCAAAGTACTTGTATAAATTTTTTTGATAAGTAAAGGGCTTTCATGGACACGAAAATTTCTATTTTCTTGGGTCAAAAAAACGAATTTTTGGAACCTCACATATCAAACTTATTGGAAAAATCATAGCCATTTTTTAAAAATCAAAAAAACCCTTATTCACGAGCTGAGAATAGGCATATCCAGTCCAGTCTCTCTCTTTGAGGGTGGAAACGCCAGCAGTTCTAGCTTTTGGGGAAAGGGCGATCGCAAACGAAAGCGAGTTGTCGATGGAGAAGGGGGAGATGCCAGCAACATTCACATTTCTAGGTGAGAGGCAGGGTCGGGTCTATTTTTCTGAATTCAAAGCTCGGGGGGGGGGGGGGGGCAATTGTAAAAATCTCTCTATTTTGTCCAAAATTGGTATTGGAGGTTTCTGGGAGTGTAAATTGTAAATTGATAATTATTGCTGAAAAATTCAATATGGCGGCTCCAAGAGAGTGTCTGAAAAATTTTACATCTCTCGATTATTATAGAAGCGTTTTTGATGGTGTAAAGTACAGATTTAAAAATATTTTAAAAAATTCTATATGGCGGATCCATTTCTGCGGACTATAACTTTTACGTATCTCGATTTTGTTCAAAATTGGTACTGAGGTATTTCTGAGGGTATAAATAAGGCATTTTAACTTATTTTACGTCATTCACATTTTTTTAAAATTGGTATTAGGGGTTTTCGTTCAAATAAAAGTTGTAGATAATTGAATTATCTATCGTATATCTATATCTATATCTATATATACATACACATAAAGTTATAGGTGGTGTCATTAGTTATCGAGATATATTTTTTTTCGTAAAAAATTTCATTTTTCTTTGTTTAAAATAAATCACGTTATTTCCAAACTATTGTCTCGAAACTCACGATATATAGATATTATCTAACTAAAAAAGCATGCTAAACCCGGAATCTGTGTTCCCTAGTAAACTAAAAAATTTTTTAAAGTTCTTTGGAAAAAATGTATCGTATGATGAAAAATAATTTTTTTTTCAAAAATTCGAAACGTTGCGGTTAACGAATATTAAAGGAAAATTTTGTTGCATACTCATACTTCACTCAGGAAAAAAGTTATTGTAATTTTTGTAATCCAAAAATTGTTTTTCCAAAATTTCTCGGCGAATAATTAAAATTTTTTTTTTAAATAGATCTTAAAAATTTGCTGTAAGAATGGTTGCTATATTTTAATTAGGAGAGCGGAAAATCAAGGTCAAACTTTCAAATTTGAAGACAATTTTCTTACAAAATATTAATTACACAGAGTCTGAATTTAGCATACTGTTTTAGATAGATAATATCCATATATACCGCGAATTTCGAGACAATAATTTATTTTAAACAAAGAAAAATGTAATTTTTTGCAAAAAAAATTATATTTCGATAACTAGGGGCGCCACCTATAACTTTACATATATCAATCGATAGGTAATACAATTATCTACAACTTTTGTTTGAAACTTGTTTTAAACAACCTTTAGTTTTCGAGATACACTGGATTTAGCCCGCCATTTTGTTAGTAAAGAGTTGCCAATGTTAACATCGATATATGTTAGTTAGGATGTCGATATATATATATATATATATATATATATATATATATATATATATATATATATATATATATATATATATATATATATATATATATATATATATATATATATATATATACTTTCCAATAGTTAAATCGCAGGTTACATTTTTTTTGCGACATTGGAACTATTACGAAGTACTACTAGACATTTCGCTTAGTATTCGTACTTTAGTTCAAATAATTTATGGATATCATAACGAATTAAAAATTAAAAATCAAGAAATAAAATTTTTGTAAACAAAGAGAACTGATTTCAAGAAAATTAATAAAAAGCGAAAAATGACAATTAAAATTTTTGAATTATGTGTCAAATTATTACCAAATGAAACAAATAACTACTAACACGACATACAAACAAGCTATAGTAAGAAAACAAAAATCAATTAAGTATTTCTTAATCTTTTTGTGTGAATCCCATTTTGTCATTTATTAATTTAAAGTCGACATCAGAAATTTTAAATTCATATAAAAATTTATAATATTATTCGCTTTTTAGTGCTCTTTTAGAAGTGGGTTCTATTTTTTTATAAAAATTTTACTTGATTTAAAATGAGCCGTTCCACACATATATAGAGCAACGGCCGTATTTTCTCAAGTTGTCGAGATTTTCCTATTAAAAAATTTATACAAGTACCCCGAAACATTCACTAATCGATATTCTAAAGTATATCTCAACAAAATTTATGAAAATTACTTATTTTTCCAGAGTACAAGTGGATCTAACCTCTTGAAATAATTCTTACTAACATGTGTTAGGACTGTAATTTTTATCAGAAAGCTAACCACAGCGTTTTATTATTTTTAATTTGCTTCAAACTATGTAAAATGGTAAATATTTCACATCTTCAAAACCGCTGGACATTAAGTCAACAAACATACATAAAATTATTAAATTTAATTTTCCTTACACCACATAAGCTCATGCATGATTTTTTTAACGCCCTTATTTGGTAAGTATTCCTTTTTTAGCTCAATTCATTTATGTGACCAGAAATTTAAACCAATAATAATAATACAATTTGTAAATGTGCATTTAAGCGAGCCTGTTGCGTATAAGTACGATAGTTGGTACATGGGAAAAATATCTCACGATCTTCTATCGAATACGCAAGATATTACCTGCAGAACTTAATGCTGGACTGTAATCATTAACAGTACCAACAAACATTTAAATATATCCCGAAACGGAGTAAATTTAAATATATTTTAAATAGACAGTTTGTTTTTGTGAATTTCGCTCCTGATTCATTACAGCTCCACTGAGGCCATTAAGTAATTAAAACTGGTATGGGAATATGGAAAGAGAAGGTTTTCGGGTATCCCGTGTGTGTGCAGAGTTCTTCTCAGGTCTGTAAAGGAAGTAGACGTTTCGATAAAATCTCATTCACCATTTTCAAAGCTCACTATACGGTGTCTGTGAGCGCCTACAGATGAGCGTTGAAAATGGTGAATGAGATTGAGATTTCAGCGAAACGTCAACTGCCCTACAGTCCTGAGAAGGACTTAGCACACACACGGGACACCCGAAAACCTTCGATTACACATCACACCCGTGAGAATATCCGACATAACATATATATATATATATATATATATATATATATATATATATATATATATATATATATATATATATATATATATATATAATGTCCCGTTAAGGCTATCGACCGACCGTATTTGGGGAAATATTGGTTATTCAGTTTTCAGAATAAAAAAAAAACCAAAGTGGCCAAGATGAATTCAAGAAAAATATTTTTAAGTTTACAAATAGGTCGTAAGAGGGCGTATCTTATTATATAAAATTGAATAACAATTTCTCAAAAGATCAAAAATTATGGTAGGTGCCTTTTATTATTTTTGATATTTACTGTTTATTTTTTAAACCTCTTGTATTTTAATTTTTGCTCAAACTTCAAAATTAAGGGGGGGGGGGGTGAGGCAAAAAAATATTGTTATTCAAAAAATACTGTAATTTCTTATTAAAATCGGATAAGGCAATCCAGAGTTACTTTTTTGATTTTGATTAACAATATTTATTGCTTCCCCCTCCCTTTATTTTCAAAATTAGAGCAAAAAGGTAAATATAAAACTTTCAAAAAATAAACAGTAGACATCAAAAACATTATATCTGATTTTTTTGAGAAATTGTAGTTTTTCGGTATTATAAGACACACCTTCTTACGGCCTGTTTAGAAACTTAACAATATTTGATTTTAATTCTTGTTACTACAGCATATTTTTACCGAAAGCTCAGTCGGCAATATTTCCCGAGATACAGACGGTCGATAGCCTTAACTGGACGGATATATATATATATATATATATATATATATATATATATATATATATATATATATATATATATATAAAAGAAAGAGAAGTTATCCCCCGTGTAATTTTAAAATAAAATAGGAAATTCTCGGCTATGCGGACAAAGACCGTCGATAAATATTACTCTAATGTTAAAAAGTGCGGAAAACTCCAAAACCATGGAAGAACTCAAGGTCCGAAAAATGACGACAGCGCTGTTTGGTCCTAGTATGAGGCTCATCAGGCAATTGCATTCTGTACAAACCATCATCTCGCATCTGTGTCCTATAAACAAATTTCACGGTTGAAAAATAGTAAATAAGACACAGTAGCGACATCTCGATGGCTCACTCAATAACACAAGAACAACACAAACCAACTATGTTGTATAAAACCCCCATCATTTCGCATCTCGCGGTTTGTATCGAATGTAATGGCCTGACGAGTCCCATACTAGGACGAAACAGCGCTGTCGTCATTTTTTGAACTCGGAGTTCTTCCATGATCTTGGAGTTCTCTGCACTTTCTAACATTAAAGTAATATTTATCGACGGTCTTTGTCCGCATGCACGTTTCATAATACTATCGGTAGAAGAGGTAATAAAAGTCATCAAATGCAAGGTTTCAGAAAACAGACTACTAGATTCCATAAATTATGGATATATTAAAAGCGTGACCTGCTCCGCGTCATCGGCCCTGTTGCCAGTGTTTGGGGTTGCGTTGCCAAATTGTAATCTGTTTCATTACTAAGTGGTACTGGTTGATGTTTTGTAAGCAGATTTTTCCAAGTATTAGGCACTCGCTTGCTATCATCTCTGCTATTTAAGTTGTTGGGCCTCTTTGCAATTTCAATGGCTTCCCTGATAACTCTTGTGGACAAGTTTTCACATCTCGATAGCATTTTTATTCCTGAGAAATTTATTTTATGTCCTGTGTTTAATCAGTGTTGGGCCAGTGCAGAAGAAGTTGTTTTTTGCTTGACAGTGTTTATATGTTCGTCTCTTCTGGCGCTTATTTTACGGTTGGTTTGGCCTACGTAAAATGAGCTGCATTCTCCGCATGAAATTTCGTACACTCCCTGCTTTTTTAGAGGGATTCTTTCTTTAGGTGTTGGTAAGAGATCTTTTATTTATGATCTGTGTTGAAAATGGTTTCAATGTTGGGTCTCGTAAGAATTTTTGCGATCTTGTCTGTGGTGCCTCTTACATAAGGAGCTATTCTCTTGGTTTTCACGATTTTTTGGGGCCAAGCGTTTGTTTTTTTAGAGCCTTGTCTATAAGTTCTTTTTTATAACCGTTTTTTGTTAGGGTGTCTTGCAGTATGTTCATCTCTTTTGTCGTAATTTTCTTGATCTGTAAGGGAATGCGATCGAAACGCAAGTGTTTTCACTACTGCAAATAATTGGGCGGGATGGTGATGTGAATCGGCGTTAAGGTATCTGTTGATGTGAATGGGCTTTCTGTAGACAGTGTGCGATGGCTTGCGAACATATAAACGCTGTCAAGCAAAAAACATCTTGTTCTGCACTGGCCCAACACTGGTTAAACACAGGACATAAGATAAATTTTTCAGGAACAAAAATGCTATCGAGAAAACCTATCCACAAGAGTTATAAAGGACGCCATTGAAACTGCAAAGAGGCCCAACAACTTAAATAGCAGAAATGATAGCCAGCGAGTGCCTAATACTTGGAAAAATCTGCTTACAAAACATCAACCTGTACCACTTAGTAACGAAACAGATTATAACTCGGCAACGCAACCCCAAACACTGGCAACAGGGCCGATGACGCGCAGCAGGTCTCGCAACCTCATTGGCCAGAACCATTCGGAAAACGGACGCGTCCGACGTGCACAGGACCGAGAGCACCCGAGTAGCAGGTGTCAGTTCGCTCGTAGACGCCATACAGTGAGCTTTGAAAATGGTGAATGAGATTTCCCTGAAATGTCAGCTGCCTTACAGTCCTGAGAGGGACTCAGCACATACACGGAATATATATATATATATATATATATATATATATATATATATATATATATATATATATATATATATATATAATCTTATTAGTTCAAAGTCTGGTCGAGATTTAGTATTGAGCTAAGTCAATAGGGCTAGGCAGTGTTCACAAAATATACAAGTAAATCCCGAAATAAATAAATATTTAGGAACTATAATTATCTAAACATTGTCTACCGACAACGCAATTCTAAATTCTGTCCTAGGGTTTTGCAAAATAACCCTAATATTCCTTTCGAACTTATCTCTCACATTTGAAAATTCCATTATATCTTTTGGTTTACACTCCACCCAAAATCTATCAAATTCGTAAAACAAGTAACTATAAAAAGAGTGAAACAACCTTATAGTCGGCAGACTTCTCGATGTGTTATAAAAGTAAGTCTTGGCGCTTCCATCGCGTAGCAAAGACCATGCCATTGAGGTTAGGTTGATGCCTACGATTGCGAAACAATATCCAGAACTAGGGTGGTGGGAGTGAGACAGAACGTGCTGGGCAGGAGCTCTGTATTCAGTCGCGAAAAAAAGTAGGTTTTCTAAACCTAACATCCCCATTCCGCGAAAATCCGTTTTGGGATCGTCCCCTTGGAAACCGATCTCTTGCCATTGCTTCGTTATTCTACCTGAAAATAATGATACTAAGAGTTTTTACACGTTCTACAAAAGTTTATTTCGGCTTTGCAGACACGGATTATCAATAAACATTACTCTTGTACAAAAAGATGCAGATCTTCTCCATTATTTTGGAGTTCCTCACATCTTTTAATACGCTTCCAGACAACCCGCTCCCGCAAAAGAGAAATGAAATTTAATCATATATATACAGGGTGATTCAAAAATCGATCACGAAACTTAAGGGGGTGATTCTACTTGACAAAATAAGGGTAGAGCTTCATATAATTTTTTTTCAAAATGTCATTCGTTTTCGAGTTACAAGCCGTCCAAGTTCAAGTTTTTATTTTTTGTTTTTTGAATTACTCGCTTACAGGAAAACCGATTTGACTAATATTTGAAAGATAGGCTAAGTCTTCTGCGCTTCATCATTTTAGTAACAATTCACATTGATTGTTTGCCGCTAGAGGGCACTTTACCTACATTGAAAATTGTTTTTTTGTCATAATTTTTTAGTGTTGACAGCTACAGTAGTTTTTGGCATAATTTCTGAAAGACTGATGCCAGGCCTTTAAAAAAGGTGCTCTTTATTTACAGCGCTAAACCCAACGGTTTAGACGTAAATCACCCTTAAAAATTAAGTGGTAAATTTACTTTTCTCATTTAATTACCACCAGCTACCAGGTAAATAGCTATCAAAGTATACTAGAGCTGTCAGTTTAACATCAAATAAATTCGCTTTTTAAACGATTTAATTTATAATCTTAAAATAACTAATAATGGCTAATCACCAATATTCAAATATCGAATATTGTGATATCCATTTTTGTTATGGAAAAGCAAATGGTAATGCAGAGTTGGCAAGAAGATATTATATGGAGAGTTATCCGGAAAGAAATATCCCTCATGCTCAAACATTTTCCAGTGTGCACAGGAGGCTTGCGGAATGTGGTTCCTTTAAAAGTTATAATGGAAATAGGGGAAGACCTAGAACTGCTAGAAACGTGCAACAAGAAGAAAGAGTGCTTGAAATTATTGAAGATAATCCAGGTATTAGTACTAGAAAAATTGGGAATGAAGTGCGGCTCTGTCAGGCTAGTTCATGGAGGATACTAAGAGAAGAACAACTCTACCCGTTTCATTCAAAAAAGGTGCAGGCTCTTTATGACGATGATCGGCCGAGACGGTTGGAAATGTGCAATCAGATCCTAGCTAAGTATGAACACGATAATCGATTAATTGGCGTCATATTATTCACTGACGAAGCTGGTTTCACTCGTGATGGCATAACAAATCTACACAACATCCACACATATGCTTACGAGAACCCAAACAATATGGTAGAAACGAAACATCAGCGTAGATTTTCACTAAATGTGTGGGCAGGGATAATAGGAGATTACCTTATTGGTCCTCATTTCTTTGATGGCCCATTAACTGTGACGTATACTTAGATTTTATCCAAAATCGTCTCCCATTGTATCTGGAAGATGTGCCATTGGAAGTAAGGGCCAACATGTGGATCCTCCAAGACGGAGCTCCGCCCCACTTTAGTATACGTGTCCGACAGTATTTGAATGCAACGTATCCTGAGCGATGGATAGGACGAAGTGGACCATTGGCATGGGCAGCGAGGTCACCAGACCTTAATCCTATGGATTTTTTCTTTTGGGGTCATTTGAAACAATTGGTGTACGATATTCCAGTAATCAACGTCGAGGATCTTCGCTTCAGGATAATCGAAAAGTGCCAAATTATTAAAGAAACACCAGAAATTTTTCATCGAGTTAGGCGACATTTTTTGAAGAGTGTTAGGAAATGTATGGAAGAAAATGGGGGACATTTTGAGAATCTTTTTTAGTTTGTTTAGTACTGTTTCATTAATTTTTATCAATTAAATGTATATCGCAATAATCCATAATATGAATATTTACTGATTAGCCATTATTAGTTATTTTAAGATTATAAATTAAATAGTTTAAAAAGCGAATTTATTTGATGTTAAACTGACAGCTCTAGTATACTTTGATAGCTATTTACCTGGTAGCTGGTGGTAATTAAATGAGAAAAGTAAATTTACCACTTAATTTTTAAGGGTGATTTACGTCTAAACCGTTGGGTTTAGCGATGTAAATAAAGAGCACCTTTTTTAAAGGCCTGGCATCAGTCTTTCAGAAATTATGCCAAAAACTACTGTAGCTGTCAACACTAAAAAATTATGACAAAAAAACAATTTTCAATGTAAGTAAAGTGCCCTCTAGCGGCAAACAATCAATGTGAATTGTTACTAAAATGATGAAGCGCAGAAGACTTAGCCTATCTTTCAAATATTAGTCAAATCGGTTTTCCTGTAAGCGAGTAATTCAAAAAACAAAAAATAAAAACTTGAACTTGGACGGCTTGTAACTCGAAAACGAATGACATTTTGAAAAAAAATTATATGAAGCTCTACCCTTATTTTGTCAAGTAGAATCACCCCCTTAAGTTTCGTGATCGATTTTTGAATCACCCTGTATATATATATATATATATATATATATATATATATATATATATATATATATATATATATATATATATATATATATATACAGAGTTGTTCTTGAGCTAATTTTAAGCATAAAAGTTCACACACGCATATGTCTGATCATGCTTAGTTTTTAAGATATAGAATGTTAAAATTTATTATCATTTTAAAATTTCTATCATTTGTTTTTAAAGATAATTAAGTTAGATTTGGAACACATAACATCTTTTACAGTTCTAATAAAAAAGTTATTATTATGTGAAATAATATACAAAGTGGTACTTTTTTTAGGGTTTTAATATTCTACCCTCTCGAACTTTTTTATCGGGCACCACTGACTCGATTTGATTACTAATTTCGCTTTCCTAGTTTGTGAAAATTTTTTGTTTCTTAATTTTTCCTCTAAAAGTCAATAGCTTTTTCACAAGAAAAGAAAGTACATTAGTAAAAAATCATAATGTATTTGCTTTAATCAATTTTTATTTATACTTGTTTTAACCAGCAGGGATTAAGAAAAAAATACAACATAACAATAACAGAATTTTAACAACAGTAATAAAATATTAATAACAGAAATTACAACAAATGTTGAAAATGAGCAGCCTCAGCCATAATGCAAGAATCCGATCTTCGTCTCATTGAAGAGCGTATTCATTGAAATAATCTTAGAGTATTTCTTATCCTTTCGGAAGACGCAATAATGCGATTTCTCAAATCTTCACCATATTCAACAGGAGATGCATAAATTAAAGACTTAAGCAAGTCCCAGATAAAAAAAAAAACAAGGTATTTAGAGCCGAAGATCGGCAGGCCAGTGTTGAGTGCCTGACTTATCCAACAATTTGGATACACTGCCTCTAAGTGACGACGTACACTGATACTGAAAGGTACTGGAGCGCCATCTTGCCTAAACCATAATTCTTGTCTAACTTGAAGAAGAACCTCTTCAAGAAGGGAAGGTAATTCTTTCTCGAGAAAGTGACAGTGTTGGTCGCCATTGAATCTTAATAGAAGGAAAGATGTACCAATTAGATAATAGTCTATGACACCCACCAATCCATACATTTAATGAAAAATGACGTTGATAATAGGTTTCAAGAAATGCATGCGGATTTTCTTCAGCCCAAATGTGATTATTGTGACACTTTCTTATGGATTTCCTTGAAAACTTTGCCTCATCATTAAACAAAATACGAGATAAAAAAATGGGAGATTGGGCGATCGTTTCAAGTATCCATTGACAAAAACTATACGAAGCAAAAAGTATCAAGGTAAAAGCGCCTGCACTCGCTGGATATGGTAGGAATATAAGTAGGGTTATTTTAAAATTCGGGATACTGTGGAATTGCTATATTTAATACAATGGCAATTTTTCTCATACTTATTTTAGCAGATTCTTCTATTAAATTAAGAACAGCTTCCTCTGGCACTACGGATCTTATATCCCGTGGACGTCCACAATCAGAAGATGCAAATGGACTACTTCTGAATGAAAATAAAACCAAGCAAGTGGTATTTTGTCTACGTGACGTGGGAGATATAAATGGGGATTTGCTGAGTGCTAGATTCTTGGGAGTCCAGATTGATCCTAGCCTTACTTGGGAAGCTCATATAGAGCAGGTTTCAGGGAGGCTCCGTAGCAGTCTATTTGCTTTGAGACGTCTGGCGCTGCGTGTTGGCATGTCGGTTCTGAAGGCTTCGTACTTTGCCCTGTTCCATTCGGTAATGTCATATGCACTGCTTGTCTGGGGCCATGCATTGCGGGCATCACGCGTGTATGGGCTTCAGCGAAGGGCTGTGAGACTGGTGCGGGGTATGAACTTTAAGGAGGACTGTAGAGCAGCATACTCCAAACTAAAAATTTTAACACTGCCTTCGCAATACATTTTAGATAACTTACTGTATGTTAAAAAATACAAAGAAAGTTTCAAAAAGCACAGTGGGTCCACAGCTGGGACATGAGGTATAGGGATAATTTGGTGCCCGCATATTTTCGTTTGGAAAGGTGTCGAATGGGCCTGGTTGCCTGGCGATAAAATTCTTTAATGTTTTGCCTCTGTCATTGAGAGAGCTTCCAGATAATCTTTTTAAATATAGAATAAAACAAATTTTAATCCAGAATGCATTTTATAATTTTGACGAATTTATTCATTACAAATTTTAATCATAATTTTTAAACTCGACTTAGCCTAAGTTTCATGTGTAATGTATATAATTAAGATTTTAAATGTAAATGTATTCGTAGTGTTTTTTATTTTATATACTGACGAATGTAAGTGTTGTAAAACATGATACTGATGAATAAATTGAAATTGAAAGTTCATTTTAGAAATGTACCATTTTCTCGTAACCGCTGATGAAGACGAACAAATGTGTTATGATGAGGTAACCTACGTTGTGGATATAATTCAGCATAAATCCATTGAGCTTCTAATGCATCTCCATTAGCACGATCATACACAAAATGCATATCTGACAGTTACCAACGCCTTTCATGATATCCCATAAGCGTCAATTTAGGCGCTTTAACTCGACGTTTGGTTAATAAAATCTGCCGTTTTTACTATTTTTTTTACTTACTTTACATGAAGAGTACATAAAATCAATCACACTTATCCATAGAAGTTAATACACATTACAACAAAAAAACAATTACAA
The DNA here is from genome assembly GCA_034092305.1 of Diaprepes abbreviatus. Taxonomy (NCBI): domain Eukaryota; kingdom Metazoa; phylum Arthropoda; class Insecta; order Coleoptera; family Curculionidae; genus Diaprepes; species Diaprepes abbreviatus. The sequence continues at coordinate 966,881 of JASJET010000046.1, read as the reverse complement.
ATTAGGCGTGGACTTATTTGACAATAATCTACTATATCTTTTCGTTACTTAATTAAACCACCTCTACAGAACTTAAATGGAGATGCATCTGAAATATTTCATTTTTCTGTGGAAAAACTATTGACTTTTAGAGCAAAACTTGAGAGATAAAAAAGTTTCACAATGGCAGATATATATATATATATATATATATATATATATATATATATATATATATATATATATATATATATATATATATAATGAAAAGCAAAGAAAATTCTGTATCCAACAGTATAATAATGTGGTGGTTTAGGTGTCATCTAAATGTTACTTCATGATCAAATTTTTATAGATCCACTCAAATACCTCGTAGAAATGCATGCAAAAAAAGGTTTCATATAAAAGTTGTTCACAGGGGTCTATTAAGCGATGATCTTACGGTTGACCTTGAGAGTGATACTGGAAATTATTTCAAAGTTAAATTGGTTTTTTACATGATAGATGACACCTAAATCCCCATATTATATATATCGTTGGATGCAGAACTTTATCCGCTATTCGTTTCTAAAAAAAATAGGTGTTTCCAGTAAAAAAAACCAACTCAACTTTTAAAGTCACTACCAAATGACCTCCTTTGAACCTTACCACTCCTGTACGAAAATTTTTTTCCAAAATGACTTTTTGGCAAGATATTTTAGTAAATCGATAAAAATTTCACTTATATACTCCAGATGACACCTAAATCCCCACATTATTTATACCTGTGGAATTTTGTTCACTTTTCATTCCTTATTACAGGACTTTGAAGGTTATTTAAAAGTCAAGTCGTTTGTTTTTAAACAAGAACATCTATTTCTTAATAGATGTTCTTGTTTAAAAACAAACGTTTTGACTTTTAAATAACCTTCAAAATCCAAGATCACTGCAGTGACTAGATTAAGATGACTTGCCCATATATATATATATATATATATATATATATATATATATATATATATATATATATATGAGATGTTATCGTCCATGTAATTTTAAACATGTAAAAAAAAAACGAAAACTTACCATCTAGTTTTTCATAAGGCATTAAACTTTCCCACAAATCATACAGCTTGCCTTCATGCTCGAAATTGTCACAATCATACTGCGTTGTTCTCAATTCTTCAACTTCAGCCACCAATTGTCGATAGCCCCATATTTGTTCAACACATTTCCCAAATGCGGTAACAAACTGGTAATGAACTTTGGGGTTTATTTTTTTTACTAGGAGAACTGTACTAACAGCACCTAAAAAATAATATTTTTAGCTGATTTTAACATTTTTATCATTATTTTAAAGCCTTGGGAATTTAAAAACCTGACACTAATACATTTCCAGCTTTATGAAGTTTAATGGTCGATTTATACTTCAAAAAATCAAATTTCATTTGGGCTACACATTATGATTTCATTTTTTGGGTGGCTTATCTGGAACAATCTGAAAGAGGCCAATCCCCATTAATATGCATTAATTAAGTTAACACATGAGAAAAGAAGAAACCGCAAAAACTTAATGAAACAGAAAATATAGACTCCATAGAAGTCATGAACTCATTCTATAAGATGGCCTAAAATATGTTTCAGTGAATAAAATTGCATTTTTTTCCCTCTTATTTATTTTAAACACTTGTACCTGAAGACAATGAGTAAAATAAACCTTCACCAATGAGACTTGTTTCCTTTTCTTACATTTTAAAAATAAAAAATAAATGATAAATAAAATTGTCATAAACAAAAAGAGCTTATATTACTCTTGACAACTTCCTCTTCATGCCTGTAAAATTTCATTGAAATAGCCATTTCAAAGATTAACCCGTATAGACAGACAGAAAAATAGCATACTATATCACTCCTAACAACCTCCTTTTCATGTCTGTAAAGTTTCATCAAAATTGGGTCAGCCGTTTCGACGATTAACCCATATATACAGACAGGAAAAAAGTAGCCTATATCACTCCTAACAACCTCCTTTTCATGTCTGTAAAGTTTCATTGAAATTGGTTCAGCCGTTTCGAAAATAAGCCCATACAGACAAGTGGAAAAAGAGCAAACTATATCACTCCTGGCAACCTCATCTTCATATCTGTAAGTTTCATCAAAATCGGTTCAGCTGTTTCAAAGATTAGCCTGTGCAGACAGACAGACAGGAAAAAATGCGACCGATATCACTCCGACAACCTCTTCTTTATATGTGTAAAGTTTAATCAATAGAAAACATGGCGAAGAGGACAATTTATGGGATGATGAGAGATAAGGTCATAAAATGGAGGCCCAATCTCTAATCCAGAAATCAATAAATCTGGGACATGCTCCAAGATAAAATGAAAAAGAAATTCAACTTGTTGTTGAGTCGCAAGAGCGAATGGGACAGAAACACCATTGAAAAACTCAGCAAGAAATCCACTATATGGTATACAGATGACTCCAAAACAATGAAGAGAACTAGAGTAGGAGTGTATGGACCCGGTACCAGACACTATGAAAGCTTGGGTAAGGCACCAAGTATTGTCCAGGCAGAAATACATGTCATTAAGATGTGTATTCAATTTAACAAGGAGAAAAACTATCACGGCCTCCCTCCCCTACCAAGACAAAATCTATCTATAATGACTAGGATCTGAATTGGTCATATGAAATTAACTCATAAACACCTCGTAAACAAATCCCCTATTCCTTATTATGAAACTTGTCAAACCCATCATGACCTCATGTAAACAATACGAACCACACCCTTTCCGCCAGCAACATAACAACAAAATTAAACTCTTCTTTCTTATCAAAACTCCAACAATGTAATTGCTTTCACTAAGGACATTTGAATACAAAATCTGATATACAATAAAGAACAATTACAAAAAGAAAGAAAGAAGTCCTAGGACATCTTGGACAATAAAGCATATTTAATAATAATAATAATCGATGCGTCACTAATCCATACTCTTAAATTTAAAATAAGTAGGTGCTCTTTTTCTTGAGACATCAAACATGTTAAACAGAAATATATTTTTGCGACTTTAAAACTGGTTATCTGAAATATTAAGAATTGTCAAAATGTTCATCACATTTGAAATAATGACAGTTAATAATGATAACACACCACTTCACTCTTCTAAACTATATATGTATTTAACGGTTTTGATGCGACTCTAAAGAATTATCTGAAAAGATTACCACAAAATAAGTAGGTATTTTAACAGAGTGCTCCAAACAAATCCATTACTATATTATTCGACTTCTTTAATTTTTTATGTTTCATGGTCATTTTAAAATTTAAAGAACTCTATACTATGGAAAGTTTGCAATCTGAAGTTAAAGAAAATACGATACAGTGATTGTCTGTAGGAATATTATACTACAAAAAAAATCAATAAAAAAAAAATAAAAGTTTTTATTTCTCAAAATTGACAAACTGCAAATCCACCTCCCTCCACTTTAGTACTTACAACCAACATGCTTTATTTAGAAATTAATGAAATATGAAGAAAAACTAAAACTTTAAAATATGCAATTAATTTTTCAATAAATGAAAAAAAAAAAAGTCAGCAAATGAAGAAAAAATGTTAATAATACTACAAAAAAAACAGTTAAAAAATCTAAAAAAATGACTATGCTAAGAATGGCAAGAAAAAATATTAAAGAAGACTTCTGCTGTACAATTAGAGTTTTTGAGGGAAGGGATTCTGTCTATGGAAGAAAATTGCTTTTCCCGATAAAGTTAGCTTTATCGCATACATGTGGTAGTATGTTGCATTTTGTATTTTATGTATCATGTTCAAGTTATATGCAATTACACATTAAAAATAAAACTAATTTTATGAACCTCCCAAAGCAAGTGTAAAAAGAAAATATCTGCCCCCACTCAGACCCCAATTTATTATGCGGAAGTCATTTTTAGAGGGGTCATAGTCAAGTTTTAGTATATTAATAATTTTTGATATATTTTTACATTTACATCCTTTAATTTAAACATTTAAATTAATAAACTTGAAGTTTATAATTTTTTTTCCTTTACTTGCCCCTTTAAAAACTTAAGGCACCTTTTTTAAATTTCAAGTTCTTAAGTTAATAGAAGATGCCCCACCGATTTTGATGAGCACCCAAAACATATTTTTTTTTAAATCTGTGTTTCTTAAATTGTTTGGGGGATGCTTTCCGGTTTTAAAGTGAATTGTTAGAGCTAGCTTTATTAATATAGGTATACAATTGTCACATATTTAACTGAGAACTGAAATTATGGACTTGGTAAAAAAGACGTCAGTTTGTGTAAATAGATGACTAACATAAACTCAATGATGTTAATATTGTGAAAACTTAGATAACAGTTATATACTTATTTAGTAATAGTATTACAATACTAGTTCTTAGTTAAAACAAATAATTCATTACCTAACTCAAAACTTTACCTTTTAATATCTCCCTTTCGTTAGCTCCTGTAAAACGTCTATGATCTGCAATATCATCTAAATGATCAACAAGTTGTCTGATTTGTTTCGACCTCGATAATTAAAGGGAATTTTCAACACCTTTTACCCTGGGGGCCCCACTCACTTCACCATAACAAATCCGTTGTAACTCGCAAAGCCCAGTAGTTTTTCTAAGGAACCATTTGATAATAGGGCGAAAGTAAAACGTAAAAATCCACCAAATTGAGAAGTTCATAATTATTAACCGTGAAGTTTCACAAAAAAAAACTGCTTTTACTAAATTATTTTTAATGTTTTAATAGGTTAACTTTGTTGACATTTGTAGCGAACTATGACCTTGTCATTACCATGGTAACAAAATAACACGGCGAGTGTGGGACTTTCGTTTATTTTCGTGACTTATTCCGAGTATCGCAGGGAAGAGGAGTTATAAGGAGGGTAAAAGTGGATAACTAAAGACAACGAATTTAAAAAGATTTGCATTTATTTCATACCTAACCAGTTCTATAAAGATATATATACAAAAAATGTAAAACATGTTTATAACGTGGGATTTGTTTTTATTTTAACCAGTTTAAATTTCAAGAATATTTAAATATTCGAGAGTGTCAGTTATCCGGAGTTTCCTCGCACTTCCCCTAATATAACATAACCTATAATTTTCTTCTTTTCTTCTCAGTTCTGTTCTGTTCGAAATTTTCTAATAGTCTCTTGCTTTCCAGCATCCAGCCAAGTTGTGTGTAATTTATTAATTTATCTGAAGAGAGGTGCAGCAGTGACTGCGTCGAGACTTTTCTCTGCCCGTCTTCTTTCTTCTAATTTTCTCTTCTGAAAGGAAAGGTTAAAGATCAGGATGGGAGAGGAGGTTAGGCTGATCTATCAGCCCCAATTGAGCACTATCATGCAAAAAAAAGCTAAAGCGAAACATTCCAAAAAGCACACATGCAACAATGATTAAGCATATTATTCTAATACTTGCAAAAGCATTTATACTGACAGTAAAAACTGTCCTATATTTTAAAGTTAAACTTGACGAGATCTCTGCATAAGGTTTGAGCCAAATCACTTGACGGATTCTCTAGAATATTAGAGATGTGGACTGGACCTTGGTTCATGGTCACGAGATGCTGGTAGATGACTAAGGTTTTCCTATCTGCATTACATCCTAGTATCATATGATTTAAATCGCCAATTTCCCCACAATCACAATTAGGATTATCGTTTAGTTGGATTTTATTGAGATGGGATGGAATAAGACAATGCGTTGATCTCATTCTGCACATCATTGTGATGTGTTTTCTTTTGGTGTATTTAATTTTAGAAAACCAAGGGATTTTCAGAGGGAGTCTTTGTAATTTTGCATATGCTTTCCCTTTCACTCTACTGATGTTTCTGAAGATATTACACCAATTACTGAAAATCGAATCTCTGATATCCCTCAGGAATTCAGAGTAATGCAACTTATTCTTGTATCTATAATTACCATTTCTACCTTCGCATGCCAATTTATCTGCCTTTTCGTTTCCATTTATGTTACTGTGCCCTGGGATCCATAACATTTGGACATTTACCCCATTGTTGCGCGCTTCTACAATATTTTGCCTTAAGTCCAGGATTGTTTTGTCATTTTTCCCTATCACCCCCACTCTTTCTAACTTTTGCAGAGCACTTTTTGCATCTGACACCAGTAATATGTTATTGGATAAATCCTTGCATATATTAATGGCAGTTTTTAAGGCAATCGATTCCGCAGTGCATATATTGGTTTTATCTGTCAAATTATTAGACACTTCTAAATCCCAAGTTGGAGCATATACACCTATTCCTACTTTTCCAGTCTCTGGATCCACTGAAGCATCTGTAAAGATTTTATCAAAATCTTTGAATTTTTCTTGAATGATTTCTTTATATTCCGACTGAGCAAATGGGCTCTGTTTTTTAATCTTAGAGTCTATGAATTTGAGATCAGCAAATTGGCTCTTATATTCAGACTCATAGCACGCATGGTTGTCTAATTTTTCAAGGTTATCTGCATACTGCAATGCCATATCAAAACCTTCATTATGGCCGGTGTCTTACAATTTCTCCAATACTTTGGATTTTCATTATAGAGGAGATAGAAGTCCATCAGTAACTGCTGTACCTTGCTATTATTCCTGGATAGATGTTTTAAGGAAAATTTAGTACATATAAGAAATCTTAACTCTGCCTGCATGGTTGCTGAGTGGATTGAGTAGCCCAGTGATCATGTTGCCGGTCCCAAGCCCGGATAAAAGAGGAGGGTTCACAGGCGAGGCTAGCAACCTACCTGTGGTAAAAGAACCGCAATGCTCACAGAACTTTAAATGCGGCCTCGGATAGGACGGATCACAACGAAGACGACTTGGCGAGACAACGGAAAAAACGAACTTGGAAACGGAAACAGAAACAACTTCGAATCGCAACCTGGAACATAACATCGCTCTTAAATAAAGACCAGGAAATCCTGATAGAACTGAGAAAACATAAAATAGACATCAGCTCATTGTCGAAGACCAAAAAGAAAGGCAAAGGAAATACAAAACTCACCGACTACATTCTGATATACAGCGGTAAAGACAAAAACGAAAAAGCAACATCAGGAGTTGGCATATTCATTCACGAAAGCTTTGAAAGAAATATAAATGACATCATATACATTAATGATAGGATACTGCAAACAACACTCGCTCTTAACGAAAAGAAAGCAACACATATTATAAGCGTATATGCCCCCGATATGAGTAAATCACAGGAAGAAAAGGACAACTTCTACTACGAATTGCAAAACACACTTGACCGTATATCAAAGAAAGACAAGATTATCATACTTGGTGACTTAAATGCAAGAGTGGGCAATGAGATCATACAGGGAATCAAGAATAGATTCAACGAAGAAATCATCAACGAAAACGGCTAACAACTTATACATCTCTGTGCCGAAAACGAACTAAGAATAAACACTACCTTTTACCCTCACAAACCCCAGCACAAATACACCTTTGAAAACATAAGAGGACACAAATCTATGATAGACTACTTCATAACAAACAAAAATGTACAACCCTCTGAAATATTAGATGTGAGAGTATTGACCTCAGCGAACACCGGAACTAATCATAACCTTGTAATGTCAAAAATAAGAACCACCATAATGAGGAAAGAGAAACTTAGACCAGAAATAACTGAATAGCTTAACATAGAATCTTTTGCAGACGACACCATCAGAAACCTATACCAAAACAGATTGATACAAAAAATTAATGAAAACAGAATCACTGAGGAAGATGACATCGACGTCGCGCTGATGAAAGTACACACAAACATAATGAAAGCAGCCGAAGAAGCACTGGGCAAAAGAAAAGTGAATAAAAATGGAAAACACAACAAAAAACCATGGTTTACAAATGAAGTGAAATCCTTAGCAGCAGAAAAGAGAAAATCATATTTGAAGTATAGAAGCAAAACAATCACATACGGGGAATACAAAATAACCAGGAACAGAGTAAACGATAGCATCCAATTAATTAAGCGAGGTTACTGGGAAAAGTTCTCAACTGACATGGAGCATGATCTTTATGGAGGGCAGAGAAAAGTCTGGAATATGCTAAGACACCGCAAAAAATCCGTGAACGAATACATTCAAACCACTGCAATAACAACAGAACAATGGGAGAAGTACTTTCACAATCTGTACGACAGCATTGCACCCGCAATAATACAGGAAACCCAGGATGAATATGCGGAAAGAAATCAGGCTCCAAAATGAATTATCACAAAAGAAGAAATAAAAACAGCAGCCACCAAATTGAAAAATCGAAAAGCCCCTGGACCAGATGGCATAACAAATGAAATGCTCAAATATGGTGGAATGGCACTACTAGAAGAGATACATTCCCTCTATAGAAAAATACTCAACGAGGAGAAAACACCAGAACAATGGAGGGAAAGCTTGACCATACCCACATTCAAGAAAGGCAACAAAACTAACCCGAACAACTACAGGGGAATAACATTTCTAAGCTCAACCGCCAAGCTACTAACGAAAATCATAGCAAAAAAAATAGAATCTAGCGGAATTAGTGAGGAGCAGCAAGGCTTCAGACAAAACAGGTCAACAACTGACGCCATATTTATAATTCGCCAAATTACAGAGAAGGCCATCGAATACAACAAAGAGGCATATATGTGTTTTGTCGACCTCACAAAAGCCTTCGACAGGATCAGACTTCATGACGTTCTCGAACTACTTAAGGACAGAAACATATGTCATAACATCCTGGAAGTAATTAAAGACTTAAACAGCAGAAATGCAACGAAAATTAAAGTAGGCAACAAGACATCGAACCAAATTCCAATATCTACCGGCATAAGGCAGGGAGACAGCCTAAGTCCAATTCTATTCAATGTCATTATGGACGAAATTATCAGAGAGGTGAAAGAGGCCGGTAGAGGATATAGAATGGGAAAAGAAGAACTAAAGATAATTTGCTATGCCGATGATGCAGTACTGATATCGGAAGACGAAGACAACCTCCAACGGCTCCTGTGCAAGTTTGAAAAGACCGCTGAAAAATTTAACATGACAGTCTCTATAGGAAAAACCCAATCTCTCACGATCAGTAAAGAACCAAGAAGATGTAAGCTCGCTGTACACGTACAAAGCATCGAACAGATCATGTCATTTAAATACCTGGGAACAAACATCACCAGCAATAGAAACTTAAAAGCAGAAGTTCAAGAACAAACAACCAAAGCTGCCGTAATGTCAGGATACCTACGTGATATTATATGGAGAAATAAACATATGACGACACAAAGTAAGATCAGAATATATAAGACCTGCATACGACCTATAATGACTTATGCCATCGAAACAAGAGCAGACACATCAGCAACCAAAAAACTACTCCGGACAACTGAGATGAGAACGCTAAGAAGTATCACGGGTCATACATTACGCGACAGACTAAGAAACGATGAAATCAGAAAAATATGTGAAATACAGGACGTCGTAAGATGGGGCAGAGGAAGAAGGAGAGCATGGAGGGATCATGTCGACAGGATGACCGACGACCGAGTGGCAAAAATTGCAAAAGAAGGAATACCAAACTCCTCAAGGCTTCCTGGTCGACCGCCTAAAAGATGGAAAGAGAGCTGGACATCGGTGTCACAGGAACAAGAATAAACGAGATGCATTGACAGTCAACACAGGACAAAGTCCTATACTAAGAATAAGAAGAAGAAGAAGAAATCTTAATTCCAGGGGGAGTTCCCCAGCCTCGAATAGAATAACATTTGTTGGAGTGGACTTCATTAAACCTAAAGCCACCCTAATTGCTTGAAATTGTATGCCATCCAGTAAACCCCAATTTTTTTTGGTGGTTTTAAAAATGGTTTGCACTGCATATTCTAAATGAGGTCTGACCATGCCTTTGTATATATTAAGTAGGATTTTCGGATCTGCGCCCCACCATACTCGAGACAAAGCTTTCATATTGTTAATCGCTTTGGATGCCTTTGTTCTTATATGTTGTATGTGTGATGTCCAGTTCATGTGATGATCAAATATGATTCCGAGATATTTATAAGTTTCAACATAATCCAATCGTACATTATTATATATTAGACCTGCTGTAGGATATCTTCTGCCCTTACTAAATATCATAACCTTTGTTTTGTCTGTTGAAATATCCAAATGTCTGTTCTCCATCCATCCCTGAATATTATTCAAAGTTAATTGTAACTTCTCCGTACACTGATCTATATTCTTTCCGGAGACATAAACCACAAAGTCATCAGCGTATTGTAGAGTTTTGACATTAGTTTCGAGCACCTCTCTGAAGTTATTTGTATAAATGTTGAAAAGTAGAGGGCTTAGAGGAGAACCTTGTTGTAGTCCCTTATAGCTCCAATGCGGACCAATCATTTTGCTATTATTCTGTCCTCTTACATATAAACATCGGCCCCACAATAATTGCATAATTACACGAATATAGTTTATATCCAAGTTTAACGCCAAGAGTAGTTCCTTTAACTTGTTTAAATTAACATTATCATAAGCTGCAGCAATATCAATAAAAACCGCCATGAGAATTTAATTTTTCGTGTATGCCTTGTATATCTCTGAGGACAATATTACTATGTTCTCCCCTGTTCCTCTATTTTTCCTGAAACCATTGATTTCTTCAACTAATAAACTTTTTTTTTCTAGTTCATAGTCTACTCTTTGTTTAATGAGTGTTTCTAGGATCTTTGATATGCAGTTCATCAAAGCTATTGGTCTGTAATTATTGACATTTTTTGGATTCTTCCCAGGTTTGAGAAATGGGACAATAATGGATGTTTTCCATTTATCCGGAATAACTGCCTTTCCCTGTAATATTTAATTATATAGTTGTAAGAATGATTTTGTAAGGTTTTCCGGTGAATTCCTGAGTCTGGAGTATGTTATCGTATCCCTCTCCGGGGCAGTGTCTTTCCTTTTCGTGTTAATGACCGTCACCAGTTCTTCATATGAGAAAGGCTTACTTATTTGTTCTCCAAGTTGTTCAAGGTTGGGATCCTGGGGAACACTTACTGGCCCCAATTTTTGTAACAATTCTGTTTGAATATTTTCTGGAATGTTCTTCATTACCCCCTTCGCTCTACATACATTTGAAAATTTCCTGACCACTCTCCAAACCTTTGCTACCCCAGTCTCTCTATTGAGGCCTTCAGTGAAATGAACAAAGCTCTCTTTTTTCTTTTTTTTTCAGGACTCTTCTCGTATGTGCCGTCTTTTTCTGATAATCGAGATAATTTTCTTCTGTAAAACTTTCCTTGTATTTTTTGAAAGCATTTCTTCTATCCCGTTGTGCACTTTCACAGTCCTCATCCCACCATTTGGGTTTGAGGTTTATTTTCTTCAAATTTCTATTCAGCTCGACCGTCCCAATGGCAACTTTCGCTGCTTCCAGTATTGTAAAGGGTTTTCCAATAAGAGGTGTTATTTTGATATTCAAAGAAAAATGCCATTTTTTAAGATAAATGATCGGATATTTATTACATTATAAAGAGGAAGGTATGCCGTTAATGATGGAAAATAACATCAGCCAAATGACCACCACGACCATGCCCACAGGACCATATCCTTTTCATGAAATTTTCCATAACCAAATCGCAAAGTGGGTGCCCTATGTCCTCGATAGCCTCACGAATTCCATCTTTGAGGTCTTGAATCGACGCTGGGCTGTTGGCGCAGACCTTGTCTTTCACGTGGCCCCAAAGGAAAAAATCGCAAGGTGTCACATCACAAGATCCCGGTGGCCAATTGTGATCACCTCTTCGAGAGATAACACGGCCGGGAAACTTTTCCCGTAAAAGATCAATGGTTTCGTTGCTTGTGTGGCACGTAGCGCCGTCTTGTTGAAAGTAAACGTGGTCCAGATAAATACCATCCAATTCCGGCCATAAAAAATCATTAATCATCTCTCGATAGCGCAATCCATTCACCGTAACTGTTGCTCCAGCCTCATTTTCGAAAAAGTAAGGTCCAATGACCCCGCCGGACCATAAACCGCACCAAACAGTCACACGTTCAGGATAGAGAGGCTTTTCAACAATAACTCTTGGGTTTTCCGAGCCCCAGATGCGACAATTTTGTTTGTTGACGAAGCCACCGAGGTGGAAATGGGCCTCATCACTGAAGATGATTTTTCGATGGAATTCCGGATCATTTTCATGCATTTCAAGAACCCAATCAGCAAAGGCACGACGTTGTTGATGATCGGCCGGCTTGAGTTCTTGCGTTAACTGAACTTTATAAGCCTTAAGACCCAAATCTTTATGCAAAATACGGTGTAATGACGTTTGTGGAATCCCTAATTCCAAAGAACGACGAGGAATGGACAAACCTGGGTTTTCTTCAACACTTTCGGCTACAGCAGCAATATTCTCGGCTGTTCTTGAGCGACGTGCACGGGTTTTCTTCTTCACATAACTAACTTGTCCCAACAGCTCGAATTTTTTCACCAATTTCTTTATTGCGCTCCGACAAGGTGCTTCATGACGACCCAAAAATGTTCGAGTTTTACGAACCGTCTCTGCCAAATTTTCACCATTTTTATAATGAATTTTAATAATTTCAATGCGTTGTTGAAGCGTGTATCGTTCCATCTTTATTTATGGCGTAGTTTCTACTTGTCAAACGTCAAAAACTTACAGCTTCAAAAGTGACATCTACCGAAATAGCGGGCTTTTCAAAATGACACCTCTTATTGGAAAACCCTTTATCTTTCAATTTCTCCCATGTATCCCTTCTGATGTTCACATAATGATTGAAACAGTTCCCAATTGGCCTTACCAATGTTCCAAGCATACCGGAGGTGTTCATCCTGTTTTGACAGATTGAAATCTGAGATATAGCAAAGGGTGGGAAAGTGATCGCTGTTATCAGGATCCTCTATTACATCCCAATTACATTTATGGGCTAAACAACTCGCTACTATTGTTAGGTCAGTACAGCTTTTGTTTTCTGAGGGTCGAGTTACTCTCGTTGCTCTCCCATCATTGAGTATGACTGCGTCCTTCCTTGAAATTGCCTTTACTATTACTGATGCCAGAGCCCCATAGACAATTTTGCGCATTGATATCCCCCCATGATGATATAATTATCCTCGAAGAAAGTTAAGAGCCTCATAAAAAAACTGATGGTGATATAAGCATCTGGAGGTATGTAAATATTACAAAATTTTATTTTGTCGATTTGAAAAATGAGTAATTCCACCTTATTTGGTTTATTGAAATTTATGTCTATGATTTTATATTCGATATTCTGCTTGATTAGAGTGACTAAGCCACCCCAACCATCTCCTCTATCTTTTCTGATTATATTATAATATTTTATATTGAAAAAATTTTGTGGTTTAAGAAAAGTTTTGTTTAAATTGATAATGTCAGGTTGTTCACTATTAATTAAAATATTTAGGTAGTCCCTATTTGAACTGAGACTCCTAAAATTCCATTGTAGGGCTATCAGCTTGGTAGTCATTGTCTTGATTAATCTGTTTTTTCAAATTTTTCACTGCTTCAAGCAGCTCTGATTCATCTTCATCAGACTCCGGATCTTCTGTATTAACTTTATTAGGTGTATATTGAGATCTTTCCTCATACATCGCATACACTTCCCTATGGATGATTTCTTTAATTTTTTCATCTACGCTAATCTTATTTAGAATATCTTTAAAATGCTGTAGGTTTGGATTTTCCACTGATTTCGAATTATTTGGCATGCTACTTGTGCTTGTTCTGCAGGGTGATGCCCATAGACATTAATGATGTTCCTCTTTGTTGTATCCCATGATTGGAGAAATTGGTGTTAAGGATTTCCTTTTTTTAAAAGATCGATTGGCATATGTGTCTTTATGATTTCTTTCATTCTCATAATCTTTCGGTAATATATCACTTCTTTGGTTTACTGTTACCACATCGGGCTCCCTCAATTTTAAGCTTGGAAATTCTCTAGGATCTAATCTGTATGGTACATTGTGTCTATTCTGACTAAAACGGTTATTCGAATGAATATTTTGTGTTTCATTTGCATTCATTTCTTTCGGAAAGAGTTTCCTAGCTTCAAAATAAGATATATTTTTCTCTGCCATGGTTCTTTTGATATTTTTTTGTCTTGTGAATTCCAAACATTTATTTTTGTCTGTTGCTTCATGATTGCTTTTACAGTAAACGCATGTGACTTCGTCATCCATGATATTGCATTTATCTCTCAGGTGTTCACCTCCACATCTGGGACATCTCTCATTACCTCTGCATTGAGCTTCAGGGTGCCCATATCTTAGGCATTTTTTGCATTGTAACGGTAGAGGTACATATAGAGTGACCTTGGCCTCGTAATAGTAGATTCTTACGAATCTAGGTAAACTTGTACCTTTGAAGGTTATTACATCTTTGGTCTCCTCCAATATATCTTTGTCCCCTTTGTTTGTCCTCCTTTTCAATCTTCTTGCATGCAGAACTCCCGCTGTCGCTTCAGCTTGCTTTATGAATTCTTCTATTGGTATTTCTTTTCTTAACCCTCTTATAAATCCTTTGCAGGATGCTAATGATGCTGGTATGTAGGATTTAAATCCTTCCTTTTTTATAATATCATTAGTTAAAAAGCTGTTGGCTCCTGCTGCATTTGTAAATTCAACTGAAATTCTGTTTTTTTTCCTTTTTTTGCAATTCTCAGAATATCCTTGGTTTTTGTGATTTTAATTTTTTTACCCAACGCCACTGGATGGAGATTACCTACGTTATTGTCTTTACTTTCAATGATGACTATATAAGGCCCCTGTTGCTTATAATGGTATGAGTGCACTATTTCTTTCCCCTGAGAAAAATTTTGGAGGCCATCTTGGCCCCCTGTATCTACCCCCATGCACAGGAATGAAAACTAGGTTATGGTAAAAATATATGGATAATAAGGAAAAATGTTACCCGATTTCCGGTGACTTCACTTTTCGTTTCGGCAAAACATTTTTGACTCCAAATAACACTGCAAAATGTAATTTTCTTACGAACACTTTCCACACACACGCGTCCTCAATGGCGGCTAGGCGGGCAAAAAAAAGCCTCTTTTCTTCTCACAAATGGCATTCATCAGTTCTTCTTCTTCTTCCTTTTTGTTTTATGGCTTTGCTTCGGGGCAATTCGCCAGCTCAATTTGGTAGAGACCCCAATGAAGACTGGCTCTAAACCATATCAGGGCCTCCGACGTAGTCTCGTGCTGTGAGCATTACAGAACTCAGACTAATTCTAGAGAGGTTGGGTTAGTAAGCAAGTTCAGGGGTTAGTAGCTGGAATATCAAGAGATTTATGTAATAAGTTATTTTCTGAAATGGGATTTGGATTAGGGTGAAAGATATAGTTGAGCAAGCAGAAAATATTATAATTTAATTTGATTGTAACTCAAGAATTTCATCAGGACATTAACTGTTTCAGTAGTCGGGCTTTTTATAACAGAGAATATCGAGATTGGGGTTGCATTATTTGCCGCGATTAATTTAGAATAAATATCATAATTAGCAATGTGGTTGATAGGGCATTCAAAAAAAAATGTGATTCAGATCTTCCAGCAGACCACACTCACAATGAGGGTCATTTGCCAGATTCAATTTGAAGAGGCGTTGTTTAGTTAGGCAATGTCCTGTACGTAGTCTAATGATGGTAGTAATATGTCTTCTGTTTTTAAATGAAGAATCCAAATACCATATTTTGTTTGGGAAGGTTGATTGCACTCTTCTATATTGAGGGTTCCTACGTGATAAAGTGGAACACCAAAGGGTTCTATATTTTTCCCAAATCTTCTTTTTAAATATCGGTATGAGATCTTTAGAGTCTAACGGGACATTCATAGGAACATTCAGGTCTCTACCTATTTTAGCTAACAAATCTACTTCATTGTTTCCCGGAACGTCCGAGTGTCCCGAAATCCAGCAAAGCGGTATATCAAAACCATTTTGATTGGCCAGATAAATTAACCTTTTTGTTTTTAGGGTCCAACTTTCTTCGTTGTATGATTTTTTCGTGCCTTTGATTTTGGAAATTGCGCTTAGTGGATCTGAGAAAACAATAACCTTCCCACACAGCACTAGACGTCTTATAGACGTCATTTTTATATCCAGATTATGTCTGAACGTCTTAAGACATAAATAAGGCGTCTTATAGACGTTGTTTTAAAGACGTCCATAAGACGTCTATATACAACGTCTTTAAGATATCTTTTAAAAGTCTACATACTACATTTTATATGAAAATAAATACAGTTGTGTATAATTTAGTTGATAAAAACTAAAAAGCATTTCCTTCCCTATGGATTTTGTCGCAGTTGGGTAATAAGTTTGCAACGCCGCACAGAGCTCAGCTGAATACAAGTTGAGGTTAAAATTTTTAATTGAACGACAAATTTTTAGTAGCCTCACTACGACCTTGGTTAATAGAACTTTTGCGTGATCTTTTTTATCAATACTTTGGTGCTTTTTGTCACAGATCGCCTTTTGTTTCTCTCAACTGTCATTTTCAGTTTTGTATTTGTGTTTCGTCATGTCGTTATTCATTTTTAATGTTGTTGGGTTGTCGACTGTGAAAATTTAGCTTTTGAAAGAATTTTATTAAAATAGTTGATTTATCTATGTGCCTCTGAAAATCTTTTTTATTCGTGTTTATGTAATACTTAAAGTAAGATCGAGAATCATATGTACTTAGGAAAAACAGTAACGTTTTTTATAGGTTGTGTTACAGGAAATTCCAGAATGCTTTACCGCTTATATTTTTGTAGTAACTCTATATTAGAAGTATGAAATGAAATCTTCAAAAATATTATCTGTGCGAAAAAGGCTTGCACAGCTCATCCAACCCGGTCCTAAATATTACAAGAAATATTATTAATGAAGTGGAAGGCGAAATGTTTGTTTATGGAGTGCTCCACTAATGAAACCTGTAAGATTTATTTTGTTCCTGATGATTGGTTTATATTTAAAGAACATAGAAAATAGAGTTTTGTTAATTACAAGAAGTAATTCTGTTTAAGGTTTTAGAAATTTCGAAACTGGGAGTAGGGAGCATTTATGACTTTGTAAAGCGAGCTTGTAAAATTACCATGTACAGTTGATTAGTATGAAAAGGAAAGAGAAAGTTCTGCGATTCCAACTTGGCGAGACTTATTATGAGTAAGTTCTGTCTTTCATTATACATATTAAAGTTGAAATAGCATAAGTCACGATTCTATAATAGAGGACAATTATAAAAATTCGCAAAAATATCAAAAAATTTACTCCCACAAATGATAAACTTTATCCTATAAAATTAAAATCAGTTTGTTATTAGGATCTACAGAGACAACAGAACTGGCAAAAAGTCGGAAGAATGAGGAAATTTCAATCCAAACCTGGCTGAAAAGGGCAACAGACCAGATTTGTTATTCGACTAAATAAAAATTCATGTTTTTAAAACTATTTAAACATTTGTGTACTTTTTATTTCAATAAACTTTTATTTTGTTGATATTCTACCTTTCAGAGTTATTTTATCGAAGGGATAAACTAAGGCTTAAATTTGATAGGTTCACTTATAGTTCGAACAGTAGTAGTTCTGAAAACATTTGCTCTTCTACCTCACTTCCTCAATTTCAAATTAGAAAAAGTTTACATTATGCTTAAGTTATGTATTTTTTGTATAAAGAGATTATGTTGAACATATTTTTTATATCAAATTATTCATGCGGAACTTGTAGTTATTTAAAATGGTAGTGTATATTTTGCTCTTGATTTTTTCTTAATTAAAGTTATTTCTTGGACTTTTGAATAATTACGGTTTAACTTTGTAAACAAGGCAAACAAAAAAATTAAAGGGACCCTTTTTAATGTACATAATTTTAATGGTGGAATATGTTGTTTTAATGTTGGGAAGGGACGTCCATAAGACGTTGCAAGCCAATGTCTTAAAGACGTTACCTTTTGTAACATAAGATGTCTATACAACGTCTTATGGACGTCATTCGTCTTTTATGGACGTCCATAAGACGTCCTGAATGTTGAGATCAAACGTTTTATGGACGTCTTTAAGACGTATTTGTGCTGTTTGGGTTCTTTAGACGCTTGTTAATAGATACCTTGACAGCTTGATGAATTGCAATAATTTCAGCTTTACAGATATTTAGAATATCTGGGAGTCTAGATGAAAATTTATAATTGATATCAGGTATATTAATACCAAAACCCACTCTTGATTCCCTTTTTGACCCATCCGTATAAATAAAGGTATAATCTTTCTTATATATTTCTGTGAACAACTTAAACTTTAAAGAAAAGATAAAGATTAAAGAAATCATAATTTCGTTTTTCTTGATGTTACAATTAATGGTTTTAATAGGATTAATTAAAATATTCCTGTCAAAATCATAGCATATATCATATTGGTTTTTGTTGATTTTATTAAAAAAGGGAAGAAAAAACCCCAACGCTCTGACTAGAACTGGGATATTATTGCTGCTATCAAAATTAGGTTTGATTATTAGTTTTTTCCGTAATTTTTGTAGTATAGATATTAAAGGGTGGTCTTTGATACTAAGGTTTGTGGCCAGGAATTTAGTGGTCAACCATAGAGCCCTGTGATCAAGGTCTAACTCTGAGCCAGATGTGGTATGGATTTCATACAGCCCAAGCAGATTCTTAAGTCCTCAAAAAAAATACTGTTTAGTTTTTTTGAGCATTTCAGGTTTGCAGGCTTGAATAAAAAGGAGCCATAGTCTAAGTGGGATCTGATTAGTGCATGGAATATCATTAAGAGAGTTCGGGGGTCTGCGCCCCACCAAACCCGGCATACTGATTTTAATACATTTATGTATTTTAACGTCTTAGTATAGATGTGTTCAATATAAAGGTTCCATTTAAGATGTTTTTGGAATATTATGCCTAAAAATTTAACGTGAGTTTTGAATGGGATTATTATATTATTTAACTTCAACACTGGCATGATTGTTTTGCGTGGGCCTTTGGTGAACCATATAGTCTCTCATTTATCCTGCGAGATGGACAGGTCGTGTTCGGTTAGCCAATTTTGTAAAATCGTTATATTGTTGTTCATTATAACGCACATGTCTTGTAAATTCTTTCCTTTCGTGAATAATATCAAGTCATCTGCATAACCAAGAATGTTAGTTTTGCCCGAGAAGAGTGGGAAGAGATCCATCATATATATGTTGAACAAGATTGTGCTTAAAGGAGATCCTTGTGGTAGCCCTTCAGTTGCCAGGGCAGGGCCCAGTAAAGAGCCATCATTGCCCCTAGTGTATAGCAGTCTATTTTTCAAAATTCTAAATATAAGATTAATAAGGGAAATGGAAAGATTTAATAAAATGAGTTTTTGGTAAAGTTTGTAGATGTTTACATTGTCGTATGCGGCTTTTATATCAAGAAAGAGGGTCAACACCGAGTGAGAAGTTTCAAAGGCTTCTAGTATGTGAGAATGAAGGTAAGCCAGGTTGTCCATGGTTCCTTTGCCCTTTCTAAATGCAGTTTGAGCGAAATTGAATTTCAGATTGTGTTCTAACGTCCAATCTAAGCGGTTCCTTATCATAATTTCAAGCACTTTAAGAGCGCATGAAGAAAGAAGAATAGGTCTATAGCTCTCTGGCACTAGTGGTGTTTTGTTAGGTTTTAAGATATTTACTATCATATATTTTTCCCAGTCCCCTGGCAAGAGATCTCCTGTAAGACAATTATTGTAAATTTTTATAAGGTATAATTTAGCTTTAATAGGAAGATGTCTCAACATAGGATAGGAGATGTCATCAATACCTGGCGATGACGATTTTATCGCATTCAGAACGTTTTCAAATTCATAGATAGAAAAGGGGGAGATGTCATTGTACTCCTGCAGGATGTTTAAATCTGGATTAATTTGTACCGAAGACATTTTTGAGAGAATTTCTTGTTTTATGTTATCGGGGGGATTGATATTGGCCTGACCATTGTTTTTATTAGATTTTTTTTATTTTATTCCACACATATTTAATATCGACTTCCTTGTTTAATGTTTCACAAAAGTTTTTGAATTTTAGTTTTTTTTTTTAATTTTTCAGGACTCTTCTCGTTTGAGCGATAATTCTTTTAGTATTTATGAAATTTTCTATATTAGGATAGAGATTAAAAGTGTGAATTGCTTTTTTCCTATTTTCAATCCATAGTGAGCACTCCTCGTCCCACCAGGCATTGCTGACCCTACCTTGAACGTTACGGTTTTTATATGGAATAGATTCATCAGCTGCCTTATTTATGACGACTAATAGTTCGTTGTAGTTACAATTATCTGGAGAGTTCATCATACTTATCACAATCTTGTCATAGAATTCAGCCCAGTCCGCCCTAGATATATTTCTAACCTTGTAAGTGCCCTGAAATATATTTTTCTTTTCTAAGGAATTAGAGAGATTAATTACTAAAAGGGTCGGATAATGGTTGCTGTTTCCGCAGTCCTTCAATACCTTCCATTCGGAAGAGATGCACAAATTGCTGCTGATTATTGTTAAGTCGACTGCACTGATATTGTTGTTGGGGTTTTGAAGTAACGTTGCAGTTCCGTCATTCATCACTATGAGTTCTTTGTCAAAAACAAAATCAGATATATTTTTGCCACCTTTATTAGTAGGGCATCCATCCTATAGTGGATGATGCGAGTTTAGATCACCCATAATTATACAATTGTCCACAGGAATGCCATTCATTAAGTTCTCTAATAGGTCTATTGTAACTGCGTTATTTGAATTAGCATAAATATTTGTTAAAAAAAAGAACCAACTTGTATAACTATGTACCCAAACAGCACAAATACGTCTTAAAGACGTCCATAAAACGTTTGATCTCAACATTCAGGACGTCTTATGGATGTTCATAAAAGACGAATGACGTCCATAAGACGTTGTATAGATGTCTTATGTTACAAAAAGTAACGTCTTTAAGACATTTGCTTACAACGTCTTATGGACGTCCCTTCCCAACATTAAAACAACATATTCCACCATTAAAATTATGTACATTAAAAAGGGTCCCTTTAATTTTTTTTGTTTGTCTTGTTTACAAAGTCAAACCGTAATTATTCAAAAGTCCAAGAAATAACTTTAATTAAGAAAAAATCATGAGCAAAATATACACTACCATTTTAAATAACTACAAGTTCCGCATGAATAATTTGCTTTAAAAAATATGTTCAACATAATCTCTTTATACAAAAAAATACATAACTTAAGCATAATGTAAACTTTTTCTAATTTGAAATTGAGGAAGTGAGGTAGAAGAGCAAATATTTTCAGAACTACTACTGTTCGAACTATGAGTGAACCTATCAAATTTAAACCTTAGTTTATCCCTTTGATATAATAACTCTAAAAGGTAGACTATCAACAAAATAAAAGTTTATTGAGATAAAAAGTACACAAATCTTTAAATAGTTTTAAAAACAAGAATTTTTATTTAGTCGAATAACAAATCTGGTCTGATGCCTTTTTCAGCCATGTTTGGATTGAAATTTCCTCATTCTTCCGACTTTTTGCCAGTCCTGTTGTCTCTGTAGATCCTAATAACAAACTGATTTTAATTTTATAGGATAAAATTTATCATTTGTAAGAGTAATTTTTTTGATATTTTTGCGAATTTTTATAATTGTCCTCTACTATAGAATCGTGACTTATGCTATTTCAAGGTTAATATGTATAATGAAAGACAGAACTTACTCATAATAAGTCTCGCCAAGTTGGAATCGTAGAACTTTCTCTTTCCTTTTCGTACTAATCAACTGTACATGGTAATTTTACAAGCTCGCTTTACAAAGTCATAAATGCTCCCTAGTCCCAGTTTTGAAATTTCTAAAACCTTAAACAAAATTACTTCTTGTAATTAACAAAACTCAATTTTCTATGTTCTTTAAATATAAACCAATCATCAGGAACAAAATAAATCTTATAAGTTTCATCAGTGGAGCAGTCCATAAACATACATTTCGTCTTCCACTTCATTAGTAATATTTCTTGTAATATTTAGGACCGGGTCTGTATGAGCTGTGCAAGCCTTTTTCGCACAGATAATATTTTTGAAGATTTCATTTCATACTTCTAATAACATCGAGTTACTACAAAAATATAAGCGGTAAAGCATTCGGGAATTTCCTGTAACACAACCTATAAATAACATTACTGTTTTTCCTAAGTACACATGATTCTCGATCTTACCTTAAGTATTACATAAACACGAATAAAAAAGATTTTCAGAGGCACATAGATAAATCAACTATTTTAATAAAATTCTTTCAAAAGCTAAATTTTCACAGTCGGCACCCCAACAACATTAAAAATGAATAACGACATGACGAAATATAAATACAAAACTGAAAAATGACATTGACAGAAACAAAAGGCGGGTTTTTTAAAGTTATAGTTTCGCTGGCATCATATATATATTTATGTGTGTCATTGTTATCGGCACATCGAACAGTCTGTAATAAAAAGCGCCAAAGTATTGATTAAAAAGATCACGCAAAAGTTCCATTAACCAAGGTCGTAGTGAGACTACTAAAAATTTGTCGTTCAATCAAAAATTTTAACCTCAACTTGTATTCAGCTGAGTTCTGTGCGGCGTTGCAAACTTATTACCCAACTACGACAAAATCCATAGGGAAGGAAATGCTTTTTAGTTTTTATCAACTAAATTATACTCAACTGTATTTATTTTCATATAAAATGTAGTATGTAGGCTTTTAAAAGATATCTTAAAGACGTTGTATATAGACGTCTTATGGACGTCTTTAAAACAACGTCTATAAGACGCCTTATTTATGTCTTAAGACGTTCAGACATAATCTGGATATAAAAATGACGTCTATAAGACGTCTAGTGCTGTGTGGGTATTGTACTTGATCTGAATTGTATATCTTTTTTATATTAAATGTGATATTGTTTTTAATGCAAAAGGCCAGTCCACCGAAACCATCTGTCCTATCCGATCTAACGATATTATAGTGATTGAGGGAAAAGTTATGAGTATTTTTAAGCCATGTTTCGTTAATAGCACCTATATCCGGATTTTCTTTATACATTAATTGGATTAGATTGTCTCTATTGGCTTTTAAGGTTCTTATGTTCCACTGTATTACTATTAATTTGTTTTTATTATCCATTAACCAGAGTGATAATATAGAGAAAAAATTTAAGTAGAGTCTGAATCGGACATACGATCTAAATCCATGTAAGTTTTTAGGTTATAATTATTAGCTATAATGTTTTTGATTATACTTTGATTTTCTGCAGATGTACTTAATATATATTCAATGCAATGTTGTAATTCATCTTGTGGTGAAGAACTCTCTTCTTTATTATATTTGTGAATTTCACTGGCGTACCAGGCTAGTTTTGTCATTTTAGAGGGGGAAATTGGTCTCGGTGAAGAGCATTGAGCTCCTGAATAGGTGGGTAAAGGTGATGATGGGGTTGTTTTATCGGGTCTTGAGTTTAGAAAATACAGACTTTCTTCATGGGCTCTTTTGTCGTAGCCCTTTTGTAGCACTCTTCTTTTATTTTCGGTGTCAGCTACTACCTCTTGGAAGGAACGTTTTTTTGGTGAGATTTTAAAGTTTTATGATCTCCTTTGGTTGGGGGCTACAGAATTATTAATTGAAGTCGAGTTGTTATTACTGTTAATTTGTTTATTAATGCTAGGAAAATCCTTTTGATTGTAGATGAATTTTCCTTTTTCAAGGTAGGTTTTTTTACTGCCTCATTAGCATCAAGGAAATTAAGGTTTTCAAATGCCATCAGTTCTTTTATGTTTTTCTGTCGAATAAATTCCGGGCATTTTTTGTCTATTGTTCTGTGGGGGTTTTTACAATATAAGCATTTTGTTTCACAAGTAAAATCCAACCTGGTTCCATGTGCATATCTTCTCCGCAATTGAAGCATTTTTCCTTATCCTTGCAATTGTGTTTAGTATGGCCGTAACGAAGGCATTTAAAACATTGAGTAACCGGGGCTATATAAATATCGACCTTTTTTGCTAGGTCATAGAAATAAACTGTTTTGGGAAGTAGGACTCCTTTAAAAGTAAATAAAACTGAGCCCGTTGGTTCATACACAGTACTGTCTTTGTTAATTATTTTCCTATTTAATTTTTTGACACTTAGAATTTCAGAGTCATTTTCCACTTTAGTAAAGGGTGTTTTTCATAGAGGTATAGAACTTTTAAATGGAATAAAACAAAGATGAATTTTTTAAATTGACATGAAATTTACTTTATTCGAAAGGTAACATTCTGGCATTATAATTTAAATATGACTTCTGGCATATGACCGCCACGGCTGGCTCGGACGTAGTCTAATCTGGAGGTCCAATTTTCGATGACTTTTTCCAACATTTGTTGCCGTATATCGGCAATAACGCGGCGAATGTTGTCCTCCAAGTGATCAATCGTTTCGGGCTTATCGGCGTAGACTAGCGACTTCACATATCCCCACAGAAAATAGTCTAGCGGCGTTAAGTCGCACGATCTTGGAGGCCAATTCACGGGTCCGAAACGTGAAACTATACGGTTACCAAACGTTTCCTTCAATAAATCAATTGTGGCATGAGCTGTGTGACATGTTGCGCCGTCTTGTTGAAACCACAGCTCCTGCACATCACGGTTGTTCAATTGATGAACGAAAAAGTCAGTAATAATGGCTCTATAGCGGTCACCGTTGACTGTAACGTTCTGACCAGCATCGTTTTTAAAGAAGTACGGACCAATGATTCCACCAGCCCATAAAGCACACCAAACAGTCAGTTTTTCTGGATGTAACGGTGTCTCAACATACACTTGAGGATTATCATCACTCCAAATACGGCAGTTTTGTTTATTGACGTATCCATTCAAACAAAAGTGAGCTTCATCGCTAAACAAAATTCGCTTATGAAAATGGGGATCAACGACAATCTTGTTTTGGGCCCATTCACCGAATCTACGCCTTGCTAGGTGATCGTGTGGCTTCAATTCTTGGACGAGTTGGATTTTGTAAGCACGCAAACCAAGATCTTTCCGCAAAATCTTCTATAAAGTGAATGGACACATATCCAATTCCTGTGCACGATGGCGAATAGACTGATTCGGGTCTTCCTCTACGCTACGCTCTACAGCAGCAATGTTTTCTTCTGTACGCACTGTACGACGTCTCTGTGGATGCGTATTATCATTTAGAGTAAACGTGGTGCGAAAACGTTCCATAGTTAATCTAATTAATTGCTCTGATGGACGATTATGTTGACCGTAAAATGGACGTAGTGCGCGATACGTATTTCGAACAGAACCATGATTTTCAGAATAAATTTGCACAATTTGGAAGCGTTGTTCAGGCGTCAGTCTATTCATGTTGAAAATGCCAAACCAAACTAAACATAAATCACTTGACAGCTGACAAAATGGCCGCCAGTTAAAAAAAAGTGTTGCCAACTTAAAGTTCTATATTTCTATAAAAAGCACCCTTTACTTTGATTTTCTGCAGATGTACTTAATATATATTCAATGCAATGTTGTAATTCATCCTATGGTGAAGAACTCTCTTCTTTATTATATTTATGAATTGCACTGGCGTACCAGGCTGATTTTGTCATTTTAGAGGGGGAAATTGGTCTCGGTGAAGAGCATTGAGCCCCTGAATAGGTGGGTAAAGGTGATGAAGGGGCTGTTTTATCGGGCCGTGAGTTTGGAAAATACAGACTTTCTCCATGAGCTCTTTTGTCGTAGTCCTTTTGTAGCACTCTTCTTTTATTTTCGGTGTCAGCTACTACATCTTGGAAAGAACGTTTTTTTGGTGAGATTTTAAAGTTGTATGAACTCCTTTGGTTGGGGGTTACAGAATTATTAATTGAAGTCGAGTTGTTATTACTGTTAATTTGTTTATTAATGCTAGGAAAATCCTTTTGATTGTAGATGAATTTTCCTTTTTCAAGGTAGGTTTTTTTACTGCCTCATTAGCATCAAGGAAAGTAAGGTTTTCAAATGCCATCAGTTCTTTTATGTTTTTCTGTCGAATAAATTCCGGGCACTTTTTGTCTATTGTTCTGTGGGGGTTTTTACAATATAAGCATTTTGTTTCACAAGTAAAATCCAAGCCTGGTTCCATGTGCATATCTTCTCCGCAATTGAAGCATTTTTCCTTACCCTTGCAATTGTGTTTAGTATGGCCGTAACGAAGGCATTTAAAACATTGAGTAACCGGGGCTATATAAATATCGACCTTTTTTGCTAGGTCATAGAAATAAACTGTTTTGAGAAGTAGGACTCCTTAAAAGTAAATAAAACTGAGCCCGTTGGTTCATACACAGTACTGTCTTTGTTAATTATTTTCCTATTTAATCTTTTGACACTTAGAATTTCAGAGTCATTTCCCACTTTAGTACATTTGACAATTTCCTCTTCGCTAATCGTATCGATTTGTCTCATGATTCCTTTGCACGAAACAAAATTATAGGGGATATATATTTTATAACCTTTATCAAGTAAAACTTTGTTATTAAGGAAAAGGTTGGCTGATTGATAATTAATGAATTCAATTGCTACTCGATTAAGGCCTTTACTGTTAATTTTTTTCACATCTTTTAAATTTAAGTTAAAAATATCCCTAGCTATTTTGATGTTATTGAATGACCCAACTTTAACCTTTTCAATATTAATCGATTCCAAGTAAACAACAAATGGTCCGATATCATTTTGTGAATAGTGAACATTTTTTTGTTCATTTTTTTTCTCCACCCTGTCAACCACATTCTCCGTTTTTTTTTCGTGTGTTTGCAATGAGTTTAATATGTTTATATTTGACAGAGGCAGGTTTTTATTTTGGAAAAATCCATGTTAATTGAAGGGGGGACAAGTCCCCCCTCCGAATCTCCCATTTTGAGACCCCTCTAGCACGAAATCAGATAATGGCCTGATATTTTATATGTTCACTAAAAAAAGTACCGTAACCAAACAACAAAATAGGTGTAATCAAAGCAATGTAATAATCTAAGCTCTTGCTCAACTTACCTTGATGAATAATCATCAGGTCCGAGGGAAAGGATTTTGGGAAGAATCGCCTTATCTCTAGCTGTTGGCAGGAGAAAGCACAAACGATGCTGCTCATGCAAAGGTACTCACAGCACTCCAAATGGCGTTCATCAGTTAGTTGCACGCACATATAAAAGTAACTGTACCAAGGAACTTGGAAGGGATAGGAAAACTACAAAAATAGGCTAAATGCGTAAAAAAGTGTTCCACCATGCAGGAAATAAATGCCATAAATTGACATCGACTGGCTATGTGGAGCAAGCGCAAAAAGAAATTTCGTAGTAAATTAGTTGCATGAAGTTAGCAATGTGAGAACGGGAAACCAGGGCTGGGTTTGCGAAACAATCGACGTCCCGGCATATCCTTTATGTTTAATGCGGTTGTTTGCCATCGTCCTCGACGCTTATTTTCTTTGTTGTGCGGTGCAGTATCATTAGTTAAATTTCGGAATTTATATTTGTGTATGTTGTCAAGACATTTGTATAGACTTTAATTTATAACAATGTATCAGTGTATGGTATTGTTTTGTAAATCGCGTGGTTCGATCCCGGAAATTCATTATTTTTGGTAAGTACCTACGTTTTTTGTATTACATCAATGTGTAAGATTATACTGAAGATCTTTTAATAGATCGACGATTTTAAAGTTTTGTTTGCGCTAGTGTGTAGTAATTTTGATCATTTTTTTCATTTCATTTTTTTTTTTTGATCAGAAATTAATTATTTTAAAGTTTAGAACGTACATGGAAAACACTTTACTTAATAATAACATAAAAGAGGAATAACATATAATTAATCCCTATGGCCAGATCCTTTTTAACATTGTAGATAAGATAAGATTTTATTTAGAATTATGTTTAAATTTCTTTTAAGGCAGTGTTTATTTCATTAGTCGTTTTATAACCTAAACTTTAAATTGTAATTTTTCAATATAATAACATAAATAAGAGGTTTCTCAAATCCAGTCCTGTCCCTTGACCTACTGCGCAAGTGCAGCATAGCCACATTGAGGGGAGTACAGAGTTACATGAGGAACCAAATTTAGTTTAGGGTATTCTCCTTCCTTTTACCCCTTCCAACTTCCTTGAACTGTACTGATCGTCAAATAATCAGAAAATGTCCGGATCATGCTATGTGCCATTTTGGGTAAAGTGAAGTTATAACAACAGTGAATACGGTGTCGCCACTGAAAAATTATAACGACTAAACGTAATCGTTTACCGCCCACTGACAAAGTTTGAAGCAATTTGCATACCTTTCCGAAATTTAATCGACATAAGTAGTTGAACGAAACGAATGGTAGAAAGAGATAAAATGACAGTATTACATTATAACCTTACCCAACTTATCCAATTCGTTTCAATTGATTGTTATATGTGGATGTCTGCCATATACTACCCTCGATTCATGGGCCGGGGCAGCTCAGAGCTGCTCAGGTGCAAGAAGCCCTTGCTTTATTCAAGTAGTGCATTATGCCTCGGCGCTTGTCAGATCTGCTTTCCCCTTACCCCTCAAGCACCAATAAAAATATTTGGTGTATAAAGCCCTAGCAGCTATCAGTTATTATGTTTAGATGCTCTTTTTAGGTAAAAAACATTTTATACATGAAATGGAGACACAAAAACAAGATTATTTCACAAGATATCGGACTTACGTTCATAGTTTTTTTAACGAATTGCGAAATATTTATGGCCAAAAATGCCAGGACACCAGATAAAATTCAAAACTAATAAGTAATAAAATAATATTTTTACCTTTTTGTCTTCAATATGTTTTGCTATGCATATTAAAAACACAAATTCCAAAAAAAAAATAATTTGGAGCTACTCAGGGTTTGATGCACCCGAGCTTAAAACTCTTGAATCGAGGGCAGTAATACTATTGCTTGGTCGTAAAAATAGATTAAAAATTTTTATTATATTTTTGGTTGTTAAAAATAACTAGTCATTAAAAAAAGCAATATGTTAACGAACCGTTTCTTCAAAACGTTTGATTTTTTGAAAAAACAGTTGAAATGTTAATTGGGTGATACCCCGTTATTTTCAGTATTTTCTAATTTCTAATTAAAATATCCTTAGAAAGTTGATTGTTTCGAAAATTTCAAGTCAATTTGAGATTATAGACATACAAAATTATTACACTAAATTCTGTTCATATCTCAATAGTATGAGCGTGCTGCTTAAAAATTGTTTTCCTACTGCTAGTTCTAATTATGGATTTAACATAAACACCTGTGTCCATATATCCATAACAGTCGAGTATCTTACTTTGAAACAGTGTAACATAGTTGTTTTCATCAACACAACTTATAAAAAATTTCAGAAATAACAATTTGTAAGATATTTAAAACTTTTATTTAAATAAGTAATATTAAATTTTATATTTAAATAATGTTAAATGCAACATTTTACTTCCTTACGCTGTGTGAAATACTATACTACACTACAATTAAATAAATATTATTATGATTATAATTTATTAGGACATATAAATTTGAACCCTACAGGCCAACAAACGAGGCCCTGCAGAATAAAAAGCTTATTTATAGTTCGTTTGGTCTTCAAGCCCCTACAAATCTTCACAACAATTAGGATATTAAAGGTTGAATAGTATCATTAATGGAGGTCTTCTGGCTGGCCTATGGTTGCGGCCCCTGGTCGTACACAGTTCCTCTATCACAGGGCAAGTTTCAGGTTTTCTTTCAAACTTAGTTGTCAGGACAGGAAGTTTTGTAATAATCGGCTGGATGTTTAGTGAATTCATACAATAATTGATTGGTGGATAGCTAGGATGATGGATTTTAGTCATACTACATAGAGCAGTGGTTTCTACCGTTTCAAGTTTTACGAGTGCTGGCTTCCTGCAATTACTGTATGTAGGGGGTATGTATTCTTATTAAAGTCAGTATATTGCTTTGTATATATGAGTTGTTTTTCTTGATCTGCCTTTTTCTTTGTATATTAGACTCCTAAGGTATTTGGCCCTTTGTATACATTTTTGTTTAACAGTTCCAAAGTGCCAATTTAAGATAATTTTGTGGTCTATATTTACACCTAAATATTTGACTGATGGCTTGGTGCATATTACTTGGTTGTTAAGTTATATAAAATAAATTTAATCCAGGGAAAAACAAAGATTACTTCACAATAATAACAACAATGACACTATTTTTTGACTTTTGACGGTTATTTTGACGTGCCAAAACGTCACCTTACCCAAAATGGCGAAGAGCATACTCCGGACATTTTTCGTTTGACAGCTCCATTACCAACTGTCATCCATTTTATTTTCAGAAATCCGTGGTTAGTTGGTTCTGTTCTATTCGAAGGTTTCTGATGGCCTCTTGCTTTCGAGCATCCAGCCAAGTTGTGTTTGATTTTTTAATTTATCTGAAGAAGGGTGCAGCCAGGACCGCGTCGAGACAATTCTCTGCCCATCTTTCTTTAAAATGTCTCTTCTGTAAGGAAAGGTAAAAGAACAGGATAAGGAAGAAGTTAAGATACAAATGTTTAGCTGTTCTATCAGCCCCTGTTAAGCACAACCAAGAAAAATAGCTATAGGCAAACCAATCCAAATACGCATACATGCAACATGAATTAAAACATATTGTTCTAATACTTGCGGATACACTAATACTAACTAACAAAGCAGGTCTTAAAGTTTAAAGTTAAGTTTGACAAGGTCTCTGCATAGCGTTTGGCCAGATCACTTGTCGGATTCTCTAGGATATTATGAATATGTAATGGACCTCTGTTTATAGTCACGAGGAGCTGGTAGATCCATAAGGTAATCCTATCTGCGTTACATCTAAATAGCATGTGATTTAAATCACCAATTTCCCCACAGTCACAATTAGGATTTTCCATTATTTTGATTTTATTGAGATGAGATGGAATAAGACAGTGTATTGATCTCATTCTGCACATCATTGTGATATGTTTTCTTTTGATATATTTTAATTTTGAAAACCAGGGGATTTTCAAGGGGTATCTTTGTAATTTTGCGTATGCTTTCCCTTTCACTCTACTGATATTCCTAAAAATATTACACCAATTATTGAATATGGAATCTCTGATGTATCTAAGAAATTTAGTGTAATGCAATTTGTTCTTGCATCTATATCTACTATTTGTACCTTCGCACGTCAATACATCAGCTTTTTCATTTCGTTTGATATTACTGTGTCCTGAGATCCATAAAATTTTGATATTCGCCCCATTATTACGCGCTTCCACTATATCTTGCCTCAAATCCAAGATAGTTTTGTCATTTTTCCCTATCACTCCCACTCTTTCTAACTTTTGCAAGGCGCTTTTGGCATCTGACACCAGTAAAATATTATTGGATAAATCCTTGCATATGTTAATAGCAGTTTTTATGGCAATCGATTCCGCAGTACTAATATTGGTTTTATCTGTCAATTTATTTGACACTTCTAACTCCCAAGTTGGGGCATATATTCCTGCTTTTCCTGTCTCCGGGTCTACTGATGCATCAGTAAAGATTTGATCAAAGTCTTTAAATTTATCTTGAATGATTTCATTGTATTCCGCCTGAGCCAATGGGCTATACTTTTTAATACTAGAATCTATGAACCTGAGATCAACGAATTGGCACTTTTATTCTGGCTCATAGCACGCATGATTGTTTAGTTTTTTCAGGTTATCTGTATACTGCAATGCCATGTCGCCATTCCATTATGCCTTACAGTTTCTCCAGTATTTAGGATTTTCGTTATAAAGGAGATAAAAATCCATCAATATCTGCTGTATCTTGCTATTATTCCGGGATAGATGTTTTATTGAAAATTTGGCACAAATTAGAAATCTTCTTAATTCCAGGGGAAGTTCTCCAGCCCCAACATTAGTTGGAGTGGACTTCATTAGACCTAAAGCCACCCTAAGTGCCTGAGTGGTTTTAAAGATGGTTTGAGAAGCATATTCTAAGTGAGGTCTGACCATACCTTTATATATATATATATATATATATATATATATATATATATATATATATTAAGTAGGGTTTTCGGATCTGCGCCCCACCATACACGAGACAGTGCTTTCATAATGTTAATCACTTTGAATGCTTTTGTTCTTATATATTTCAATTTCAATTTATTTAATCAGTATCATGTTTTGCAACACTTACATTCGTCAGTATATAAAATAAAAAACACTACAAATAGATTTACATTTAAAATCTTAATTAAATACATTATACATGAAACTTAGGCTAGGTCTAGTTTAAAAATTATGATTAAAATTTGTAATGAATAAATTCGTCAAAATTACTAAATGCATTCTGGATTAAAATTTGTTTTATTCTATATTTAAAAAGATTATCTGGAAGCTCTCTCAATGACAGAGGCAAAACATTAAAAAAATTTTATCGCCAGACACCTTTCCAAATGAAAATATGCGGGCACCAAATTATCCCTGTGTCTAGTGTCCCAGCTGTGGACCCCACTGTGCGTTTTGAAACTTTCTTTGTATTTTTTAACATACAGTAAGTTATCCAAAATGTATTGCGAAGGCGATGTTAAAATTTTTAGTTCGGAGAATGCTGCTCTACAGTCCTCTCTAAAGTTCATACCCCGCACCACTCTCACAGCCCTTTGCTGAAGCCCAAACACGCGAGACGTCCACGATGCATGGCCCCAGACAAGCAGTGCATATGACATTACCGAATGGACATGCCAACACACAGCGCCAGACGTTTCAAAGCAAACAGACCGCTACGGAGCCTCCCAGAAACCTGCTCTATATGAGCTTCCCAAGTAAGGCCAGAGTCAATCTGGACTCCCAAGAATCTAGCACTCAGCAAATCCTCATTTATATCTCCCACGTCACGTAGAGAAAATACCACTTGCTTGGTTTTATTTTCATTCAGAAGTAGTCTATTTGCGTCAAACCACTCCCTGGCATCAGACCGTGCCGCTTCCAACCTGCCCAAAGCGCCTTCTAGAAATATATCTGAAACCGAGAGAGTGGTGTCATCGGCAAAGAGTATAAAATCTGCAGCATCTCTGCCCATAGCTAGGTCATTTATGTAGATTAAAAAGAGAATTGGCCCCAATACCGAATCCTGGGGCACCCCTATCGATATCCCTCCCTTGGCCTAGGATTCCTCTCCAACTTTCAAAATCTGAACCCTGTTTTCCAAGTAAAATTTTATAAGCTTGCAGCTGCTCTCATTAAAGTTATAGTAGTGCAGCTTTTGTATGAGGAGATCATGAGCAACATAGTCAAACGCCTTATTTAAGTCGCAGAATAAGATTGCATTATATTCCCTTGATTCAAATGACCGTGTAATCCTCCCAATCAGATCCAGAACGCCCAGCACCGTGCTCCTCCCCCGACGGAAGCCAAACTGACATTGGCTAAAGCAGCCATTGTTCTCAAAAAAGCTCACCATCCTTAACGCCATGCATTTTTCAATTATCTTGGATATGGCCGGCAATAAACTAATTGGCCTATAGTTTGACACAACATTTCTGTCTCCCTGTTTAAACACCGGAATAACCATGGCCTGTTTGAGTATATCAAAGAAAATATTCTCCCTGAAGCACCCATTTACCAGCCCAGTCAGAGGACTTATGATAATTTTTTTATTAATTTTATTAGATTTATACTAAGCCGAAAAATATCCCTGCTAGACTTGTTTTTCAAATGATCGATTATTTCTCTCATTTCATTGAAAGAAATTTATGTAAACTCAAAATGATCATCGGAAACAACCTCCATAAAATCTCCCAAAGGATCTGCCTGATGTTTAGGGATGTGGCTAATAAACTCATGTGCAATATTAATAAAATAGTCATTGAACTCATCCGGGGTTATATTTGATGCCGCTTCACTCTTATTGTTTAAGTTCTTATGTTTTAGTCCCCGATGCAAGCTCGTCCACTGGGAAATTAATGAATATATTATCAAGGCATGCAGACGATCTGGTCGGCCCATCAATTGTTTTGTGAAAACCCAAGCCACCCAGTAAGTCACACAACTCAATAGATTCACGTTCATTTGTTCCAAAATGCACATTGAAATCACCAACCAGCAACACTCTCTTGTTCAGACCCCAATGACTTAAAAGATCATCAATTACTGACAAGAAGGTGTCGAAATGACCACTCGAAGATCTATAAACAGTTAAAACATATATGTTAAAATGTTTTATAAAAACATCACATACATTTTTCTATACTTAGTCCTACGATACAGTCAATGGGTTCAACACTCAGAATATTTTTGGTAAAAATTGCTGATCCACCGCCAATGTGTAGTCTTCTTGCAAAGAATCCAGTACAAGTGTAGCCATCGATTTTTGACTCGACAAGCTCTTCCTCCATTAGCCAACGCCCCGTGAAACAGACAACATTCACATCTTTATCATAAAGGAAAGCTTCTATTTGTTCAATTTTATTTCTCATTGATCTAAGATTTGAGTGCTGTACTTGAATTTGTCCATATTGATTGCTGGTCTTTTCATCAAAATTTCGTCCCGTTACAGTGGGCTTCGTCTTAGGTTGAGAAAATAAGTAACTATTATGCCTTCCGGCCAACTTTCTGGTGAAAGTACTACACTTTTGTTCCTTTCCTCAGCGCCTACCTTGAAGGAGCTTCTTTGACTATCTCTTTTAGTTCTGAGTTTCTCCACCATACATTTTAATTTTAAGTGTCCTTCTATGTAAGTTCTGATATCAATATCTGTAGTACTGGGGTCCAAGCCACTAATCAAGAACCAAGATTGTTTACTGACAATCTTCAGATTTGCATTTATTAACTGACCAGCACCTTTAATTGGAGCTGGTCGGGGGATTTTTGGTTGAGATTTATTTCTTCGATTACCCACATACTGCCTGGGATTTTCGCTACTCCCAACATTTTTCTCAGTTGCTCGATCAGGTCCCACCATTTTTTGAACTGTCAAACGAGTACGGTTGGTATCTTCTTTCTTTCCTTGATCCTTAGCATCCGGGTTCTGATGAATGGAGTTTTTCCTGATACGTGCAACTTGCCTATTTCTTCCCTCTCTTTCATGGTTATTGTTATAGTAGCCACCTGTTTATTTGTGGGTGGTGGTAGATTTTCCCTCTCGTCTACAGAATTTATTCCCGCCTTTCTTATACGTTGTTGTTTCGACTTATTTCCACTTAACATAGTTTCCAGTTTTTCCTCAAGAAGCTTTTTGTTTTCAATGAGTAGTTTATTTTTATCCTTCATTTCCTTTATTAGTTTTCTTAAATAATAAATTTCTGCTTCCTTACTTGATTCCTCCCTGTTAACTTGTTCTTCAAGTGGGGTTATGTTTACTATTTCACAGCTGTTACATTTCAGTTGTGTTTCATTAATAATTTCAACCTTCTTGACCCAATCTCTGGTCGCACAAGTTTTATGATACATTAATCCACACAGTACACATATTAAAATTTTTGGGTCTTTTATTCTGCAGCACTTAAAATGCGTTTTCTTAGCAGTCACTTTTTCAACGTCATCGGCCGACGCCATTTTTTTCAACTTCAACAATATTATATATGTGGTGTCCAGTTCATGTGATAATTGAAGATAATTCCAAGATATTTATAATTTTCTACATAATCGAATAGTACATTTTTATATGTTAGGCCTGTTCTAGGCTATCTTCTGCCCTTACTAAAAATCATAACCTTTGTCTTGCCTGTTGAAATATCCAAATGTCTGGTCTCCATCCATCCCTGAATATTATTTAAAGATGTTTGAAACTTATCCCTACACCGATCTATGTTCTTTCCAGAGACATATACCATATATATATATATATATATATATATATATATATATATATATATATATATATATATATATATATATATATATATATATATATATATATATATATATATATAGGACAAAATAACTATATTCTCCACTGTTCCTCTATTTTTCCTGAAACCATTGATTTCTTCGGCTAATAAACTTTTTTTTTCCAGTCCATAGTCTATTCTTTGTTTAATAAGTGCTTCTAGAATCTTCGATATGCAGTTCATAAGAGCTACTGGTCTGTAATTGTTAACATTTTTTAGATTCTTCCCAGGTTTGAGAAAAGGAACGATAATAGTTGTTTTCCATTCATCCGGAATATCTGCCATTCCCTGTAATATTTCATTGTAAAGTTGTAAGAGAGATTTTTTCATATTTTCTGGTGAATTTCTGAGAATGGAATATGTTATAGTGTCCCTCCCATGGGCAGTGTCTTTCTTTTTGAAGTCACCAGTTCTTCGTAGGAGAAAATATTACTCGTTTGATCTACAAGTTGTTTAAGGTTGGGTTCCAGGGGAACACTTATGGAGCCCAATTTTTCTAATAATTCTGTAAGGATATTTTCAGGTATATTCTTCATGACACCCTTTGGTCTGCATACATTTGAGAATTTCCTAACCACTCTCCAAACCTTTGCTACCCCGGTCTCTCTGTTGAGGCCTTCGGCGAATTGAATAAAACTCTCTTTTTTCTTTTTTTTACCATAACTCTTCTAGAATATGCGGTCTTTTTCTTATAGTCGATATAGTTTTCATTAGTAAAACTTTCCTTGTATTTTTTGAGAGCATTTCTTCTATCCTGTTGGGCCCTTTCGCAGTCCTCATGCCACCATCTGGGTTTAAGGTTTATGTTCTTCGGCTTTCTGTTCAGCTTGACTATACCTATGGCTGATTTTGCTGCTTCCAGGATTGTGGCCTTCCATTTTTCCCATGTATCCGGCTTCTGATGTTCGCACGAGCTTTGAAAAGCTCCCAATTGACCTTACTAATATTCCAAGCATACCGGAGATGTTCATCCTGTTTTTGCAGATTGGAATCAGAGATGAAGCAGAGTGGGAAAATGGTCACTGTTATCAGGATCTTCAATCACATCCCAATTACATTTGTGGGCAAAGCAACTCGCTACTACTGTTAGATCAGTGCAGCTTTTGTTTTCTGAAGGTTGCATTACTCTTGTTGCTCTTCCATCGTTGAGTATGACAGCATCCTTCCTTAAGATTGCGTCCTCCAAGTTTCTGCCCTTGCGATTGATGATACCAAAACCCCATAAACAATTTTGTGCATTAATATCCCCCATGATGATATAATTATCCTCCAAGAAGATTAACAGTCTCATGAAAAAGCTGATGGTAATATATGCGTCTGGCAGTATATAAATATTACAAAATTTTAAGTTATCAATTTGAAAAATGAGTAATTCCACCTTATTTGGTTTATTGAAATTTATGTCAATGATTTTGTATTCTATATTCTGTTTGACTAGAGTGATAATACCACCCCAACCATCTCCTCTGTCTTGTCTGATGATATTGTAATATTTTATATTGAAAAAGTTTTGTGGTTTAAGAAAAGTCTCATTTAAGTTGATAATATCAGGTTGTTCACTATTAATCAGCATGTTTAGGTAGTCTCTGTTAGCATTGAAGCTTCTAATATTCCATTGTAGGGCTTGGTAGTCATTGTCCTGATTTATCTGTCTTTTTAAATTTTTAACTGCTTCAAGCAGCTCTGATTCATCCTCCTCTGTCGTCGGGTCTTCATGTTATCTTTGTTAGGTGAGTATTGAGGTCTCCCTCATAAATCGCATACGGTTTCCTAAGTATGTTTTCTTTAGTACTTTGGTCTATGCTCATCTTATTAAGTATATCTTTAAGGTGCTGAAGGTCTGGATTTTCCACCGGTTTGGAATTAATAGGTATGCTACTTGTACTCGTTCTGCAGGGTGATGCCCATAGACATTCTTGATGTTCTTCTTTGTTGTATCCCATGACGGGGGAAACTGATGTAAGTGATTTCCTTTTTTGAACGATCTGTTAGCATATGTGTCCTTATGATTTCTTTCTTTCTCAAATGGTTTCGGTAATATCTCACTTCTCTGGCTTACAGTTACCATATCAGGCTCCCTCAATTTTAAACTTGAAAATTCTCTAGGATCAAGTCTGTAGGATTCACTGTATCTGTTCTGGTTAAGTCAGTTATTTGGCTGTGAGTTTTGTATTTCATTTGCAATATTTTCTTTCGGAAAAAGTTTCCTTGCTTCAAAATAGGATGTTTTTCTCCGCCATAGTTCTTTTAATATTTTTCTGTCTTATCCGTTGCTTCGTGGTGGCTTTTGCAATACACGCATATGATGTCATCATCCATAATATTGCATTTTTCTCTCTGATGTTCACTTCCGCATCTGGGACATCCTTCATTGCCCCTGCATTGTGCTTCCAGATTCCCATACCTCAAGCATTTTTTGCATTGTAATGGTAATGGGACATATAAAGTGACATTGGCCTCATAATAATACATTCTTACAAATCTTGGTAGGCTTGTGCCTTTAAAGTTTATTACCGCGTCTTCAGTCTCCTCCAATGTTTCCTTGTCACCTTTGGTTGTCTTTCTTTTCAGTCTTCTTGCATTTAAAATTTCCGCTGTCGATTCCGCTTGCTTTATGAATTCTTTTAATGATTTTCTGTCTTATAAATTTCAAACATTTCTTCTTATTCGTTGCTTCGTGGTTGCTTTTGCAATACACGCATATGACGTCATCATCCATAATATTGCATTTTTCTCTCTGATGTTCACTTCCGCATCTGGGACATCCTTCATTGCCCCTGCATTGTGCTTCCAGGTGCCCATACCTCAAGCATTTTTTGCATTGTAATGGTAATGGGACATATAAAGCGACATTGGCCTCATAATAATAGATTCTTATAAATCTTGGTAGGCTTGTGCCTTTAAAGGTTATTACCACTTCTTCAGTCTCCTCCAATGTTTCCTTGTCACCTTTGGTTGTCTTTCTTTTCAGTCTTCTTGCATGTAAAATTTCCGCTGTCGATTCCGCTTGCTTTATGAATTCTTTTAATGTTTTTCTGTCTTATAAATTCCAAACATTTCGTCTTATCCGTTGCTTCGTGGTTGCTTTTGCAATACACGCATATGACGTCATCATCCATAATATTGCATTTTTCTCTCTGATGTTCACTTCCGCACCTGGGACATCCTTCATTCCCTCTGCATTGTGCTTCCAGGTTCCCATAAATCAAGCATTTTTTGCATTGTAATGGTAGTGGGACATATAAAGTGACATTGGCCTCATAATAATAGATTCTTACAAATCTTGGTAGGCTTGTGCTGTTAAAGGTTATTACCACGTCTTCAGTCTCCTTCAATGTTTCCTTGTCACCTTTGGTTGTCTTTCTTTTCAGTCTTCTTGTATGTAAAATTTCCGTTGTCGATTTTTATCCGTTGCTTCGTGGTTGCTTTTGCAATACACGCATATGACGTCATCATCCATAATATTGCATTTTTCTCTCTGATGTTTACTTCCGCATCTGGGACATCCTTCATTGCCCCTGCATTGTGCTTCCGGGTGCCCATATCTTAAGCATTTTTTGCATTGTAATGGTAATGGGACATATAAAGTGACATTGGCCTCATAATAATAGATTTTTACAAATCTTGGTAGGCTTGTGCCTTTAAAGGTTATTACCACGTCTTCAGTCTCCTCCAATGTTTCCTTGCCACCTTTGGTTGTCTTTCTTTTCAGTCTTCTTGCATGTAAAATTTCCGCTTGCTTTGTAAATTCTTTTAATGTTTTTCTGTATTATAAATTTCAAACCTTTCTTCTTATCCGTTGCTTCGTGGTTGCTTTTGCAATACACGCATATAACTTCATCATCCATAATATTGCATTTTTCTCTCTGATGTTCACTTCCGCATCTGGGACATCTTTGATTGCTCCTGCATTGTGCTTCCAGGTGCCCATATCTTAAGCATTTTTTGCATTGTAATGGTAATGGGACTTATAAAGTGACCTTGGTCTGATAATAATGGATTCTTACAAATCTTGGTAGGCTTGTGCCGTTAAAGGTTATTACCACGTCTTCAG
Organism: Diaprepes abbreviatus; assembly: GCA_034092305.1. Lineage (NCBI taxonomy): Eukaryota > Metazoa > Arthropoda > Insecta > Coleoptera > Curculionidae > Diaprepes > Diaprepes abbreviatus. The sequence continues at coordinate 926,929 of JASJET010000046.1, read as the reverse complement.
TCTCCTCCAATGTTTCCTTGTCACCTTTGGTTGTCTTTCTTTTCAGTCTTCTTGCATGTAAAATTTCCGCTGTCGATTCCGCTTGCTTTATGAATTCTTTTAATGTTTTTCTGTCTTATAAATTCCAAACATTTCTTCTTATCCGTTGCTTCGTGGTTGCTTTTGCAATACACGCATATGACTTCATCATCCTTAATATTGCATTTTTCTCTCTGATGTTCACTTCCGCATTTGGGACATCTTTGATTGCCCCTGCATTGTGCTTCCAGGTTCCCATACCTCAAGCATTTTTTGCATTGTAATGGTAATGGGACATATAAAGTGACATTGGCCTCATAATAATAGATTCTTACAAATCTTGGTAGGCTTGTACCTTTAAAGGTTATTACCACGTCTTCAGTCTCCTCCAATGTTTCCTTGTCACCTTTGGTTGTCTTTCTTTTCAGTCTTCTTGCATGTAAAATTTCCGCGGTCGATTCCACTTGCTTCATGAATTCTTCAATTGGAATTTCTTTAGTTAAACCTCTTATAAATCCTTTGCACGAGGCTAATGATGCTGGTATATACGAATTAAAACACTCCTTTTTTATAATGTCATTAGATAAAAAATTATTGGCTTCTGCGGCATTCCTGAATTCAACAGATATTCTGTTTTTCCCGTTTTTTGTTATTCTCAGTATGTCCTTGGTTTGTGCTAATTTGAATTTTTTGCCCAAAGCCACTAGATGGAGATTACCAACTTTATTACCTTTACTTTCTATGATAACTCTATGATAACTATATATGGCCCGTGTTGCTTGTAATGATAAGAATGAACTATTTCTTTCCCATGAGTAAAGTTTTGGAGGCCATCTTGGCCTCCTGTGTCTACCCCCATGCACAGGAATGAAAAGCTAGGTTAAGATATGAATTTAAGGATAGTAAGGAAAAATGTTACCAGGCTTTCCGATGTCTTCATCTTTCGTCTCGACCAAATTTTTACGATCCAAAAATCGCTGGGTAATGAAATTTCTTAAGATCACTTTCCACATACACGCTTCCTAAATGGCGGCTAGGCGGGGAAAAAAGGTTTTGTTCCCCTCAAATAACATATCCTATAACTTTCTTCTTTTCTTCTTCTTCTCCCAAATGACGTTTATCAGTTACTTGGTTCGTCAGCTCTGTTCTGTTCTGTTCGAAAATTACTAATGGCCCACGCATATAAAAGTAACTGTACTGATCGTCAAATAAACAGAAAATGTCCGGACCATGCTATGCGCCATTTTGGGTAAAGTGAAGTTATAATAACAGTAAATACGCTGTCGCCACTGAAAAATTATAACTACTAAACGTAATCGTTTACCTCCCACTGACAAGGTTTGAAGCAATTTGCATACCTTTCCAAAATTTCATCGACATAAGTAGTTGGACGAAACAAATGGTAGAAAGAGATAAAATGACGGTACGATATCATAACCTTATCCAACTTATCCAATTCGTGTCAATTGATGTGTGGATGTCGGCCATACTATTGGTCGATCGTAAAAATAGATTAAAATTTTTTATTATATTTTTGTTTGTTAAAAATAACTAGTCATTAAAAAAAAGCAATATGTTGACAAACTGTTTCTTCAAAACGTTTTATTTTTTGAAAAAACAGTTGAAATTTTATTTAGGTGGTACCACGATATTTTCAGTATTTTAATTTCTAATTAAAATAGCCTTAGAAAGTTGAATGTCTCGCAAATTTCAAGTAAATTTGAGATTATAGACATATAAAATTATTACACTAAATTCTGTTCATATCTCAATAGTATGAGCGTGCTGTTTAAAAATTATATTCCTACGGCTAGTTCTAATTATGGATTTAACATAAACACTCGTGTCCATATATCCACAACAGTCAAGTATCTTACTTTGAAACAGTTAAGTGTAAGTATATTAAAGGTTGAATAGTATCGTTAGGTCTTCTGGCTGGCCTATGGTTCCGGCCCCTGGTCGTACACAGTTCCTCTATCACCGGTCAAGTTTCAGGTTTTCTTTCAAACTTAGTTGTCAGGACAGGAAGTCTTGCAATAATTGGCTGGATGTTTAGTGAATTCATACAATAATTGATTGGTGGATAGCTAGGACGATGGATTTTAGTCATACTACACATACTACATAGAGCAGTGGTTTTTACCGTTTCAAGTTTTATGAGTGCTGGCTTCCTGCAATTACTGTATGTAGGGGGTATGTATATTGTTTTGTATATATGAGTTGTTTTTCTTGATATGCCTTTTTCTTTGTATATTAGACTCCTAAGGTATTTGGCCCTTTGTAAACATTTTTGTTTAACATTTCCAAAGTGTCAATTTAAGATAATTTTGTGGTCTATATTTACACCTACATATTTGACTGATGGCTTGGTGCATATTACTTGGTTGTTAAGTTATATAAAATAAATTTAATCCAGGGAAAAACAAAGATTACTTCACAATAATAACAACAATGATACTATTTTTTGATTTTTGACGGTTAATTTGACGTGCCAAAACGTCACCTATACCCAAAATGGCGCAGAGCATACTACGGACATTTTTCGTTTGACAGCTCCATTATCATCTGTCATCCATTTTATTTTCAGGAATCCATGACTAATGGCCTCTTGCTTTACAGAATCCAGCCAAGTTGTGTGTAGATATTTAATTTATCTGAAGATAGGTGCAGCCATGACAGCGTCGAGAAAGTTCTCTTCCCATCTTCTTTCTTGATTATTTATTTTCTGTAAGGAGAGTTCAAAAAGAATAAGGAGGAGGGTATGATACATAAACTTACGCTGTTTTATCAGCCCCTGTCAAGCAAAAGCATGCACTTCAGCGATAAAGCAATACTACATTAATCCAACTATGTCTACATGCAAAAATTCAGCTGAAACTTATTGTTCTAATGCATAAGCGGATACACTGAGACTAACATACGAAGCAGATCTACCACCATGAACTTAAAAATTAATGTTAAGTTTGACTAGGTATTTACATAAGGTTTGAGCCAGTTCACGAGTAGGATTCTCTAAAATATTTTGAATGTATTTATTGTCATGAGATGTTGATATATCTATAAGAATTTCCTGTCAGCATTACATCCAAGCAGCATATGATTCAAGTCACCAATTTCCCCACAGTTAAAGTTGTGATTTCCCTTCAGCTTGATTTTGTTGAGATGAACCGGAGTAAGGCAATGTGTAGTTCTCATTCTACACATCATAGTTATGTGTTTTCTTTTGATGTATTTCAGTTTTGTAAACCATGGAATTTTCAAAGGAAATTTTTGTAAAGATTGTTTGAATGTCAAATTCTAAATGTGGTCTGACCATACCTTTGTATATATTAAGGAGAATTTTCGGATCGGCACCCCACCATACATATACTTTCATGATGTTTATCGCTTTTGATGCCTTTGTGCTTACATACTGTATGTGAGGAGTCCAGTTCATATGTGAGTTGAAGATGATTCTCTACGTATACCATTCTAACTGCTCTAGGGTACCTTCTACCTTTACTTAATATCATAACCTTCGTCTTCTCCGTCCAGGTGTCTGTTCTCCATCCATCCCAGAATATTGGCTGATGATGTTTGTAATTTGTCTCTACAGTGATCTATGCTCTTTCCTGAGACGTACACGACAAAGTCATCTGCATATTGAAGTTTCTAGTACATCTCTGAAGTTGTTAGTGTATATATTAAAGAGAAGAGGACTCGGCGGTGAGCCTTGTTGTAGACCCTTATAACTCCAGTGCGACCCTATCACATTACCATTGTTCTTTGCTTATATATATATATATATATATATATATATATATATATATATATATATATATATATATATATATATATATATATATATATATATATATATACTCCTACCCCATAATAATAACAAGATAATACGGATATAATTTTTGTCTATATTTAAGTCCAAGCTACCGCAATATCGATGAACACTGCCATAAAGACTTAATTTTTCGTGTACGCTCTATATACTTCTGAAGACAAAATGACAATATTCTTAACAGTTCCTCAGTTTTTTCCTGAAACAATTGATTTCTTCAGCCAGTAAACTTTTCCTTTCTAGTTCATAATCTATCCTTTGTTTGATTAGGACTTCTAGTATCTTCGAAATACAGTTCATAAGGGCTATTGGTCTATAATCGTCATTGTAAAGGTGTAAAAGAGACTTTTTCAAGTTGGCAAATTTTCTAATTAATCATTCCTATGGTTGTTTTTGCCGTTTCCAACACTATATCCTTCCATTCTTTCCATATATCCAGCGTCTGATGTTCACACAATCTTTGAAATGGGTCCCAATTGGCCTTACTGATATTCCAAACATATCTGAGAAATTTATCCTGGATCCAATCACATCTCAATTGCATTTGCAAGCCAAGTCATTTGAAACAATAGTTAAATCTGTACAACTTTTATTTTCAGAAGGTCGAGTTACCCTTGTGGCTCTCCCATCGTTGACAACAACTGCATCCTTCCTTGTGATTGCATCCTCCAAATTTCTGTCTTTACTATTGATTGTTCCTGATCACCATGCACACTTTTGCGCATTAAAGTCCCCCATGATAATAAAATTATCTTCCAGAAATTAAAAAAAGTCTCAAGAAAAAGTTTATTATGATGTATGCATCAGGTGGTATATAAATATTACAGAATTTAATGTTTTCTATTTGGAATATGAATAGTTGCACATTATTGGGTTTATTACAATTAATGTCTATATTTTAAATTTTGCTTGATGCCGATACCACCCCAACCATCTCCATTATCTTGTCTTATAATGGTATAATTTTTAATATTAAAAAAAATTGGTGGTTTCAGAAATGTCTCGTTTAAATTAATGATGTCCGGTTGTTCGTTATTAATCAGAATATTTAGATAATCTCTGTTGGAATTCATGCTTCTAATATTTCATTGTAGGGTTTTCAGCCCGGCAGCCATCGTCCTCGTTAATCTGTTTTTTTTTTTTAATTTCTTACTGCTTCAAGCAGTTTTGTTTCCTCCTCCTCTGTTACCGGATCTCCCATACTGTCTTTATTTTGTGTTTTGATATTTTTCCTCAAAAACAGCATACGCCTTCCTAAGAATATTTTCTTTTGTGTTTTGTTAAGTATGTCCTTGACGGACTGTAGTCCTGAATTTTCCTCTGAATTAGTATTTATAAGCAAACTACTTATACTAGATCTGCAAAGAGATGCCCATAAACATTCTTGATGATCCTTTTTATTATAACCCATAACTTGGGAAATTGATGTGATTTCCTTTTTTTTTTACTGCTATGTTTGTATATGTATTCTGACGATTATTTTCTTTCTCAAAAGCTTTGGGTATAATTTCACATCTCTGACTAATGGGGATCATGTCAAGCTCCCTCAGTTTAAGCCTTGATAATTCTCTAGATTCAAATCTGAAAGGTTCACCCAATCTGTCCTGAATAAATTAACCAATCGTTTGTGTGTTTTGTATTTCATTCAAGTTCCCAATATTTTTTTAGGATGTAGTTTCTTGCCTCAAAACATGAAATGTTTTTTTCCGCCATAGTTCTCTTAATGTTTTTCTTTCTTATGTATTCCATACATCTCTTTTTATCCGTAGCTTCAGGATTGCTTTTGCATACGACGTCTTCATCCTTGGTATTACATTTTTCGCGTTCATTAATCACATCCCTGTTCCCCCGGTGGAAAGCAAGCGAACGGTGAAATATGCGCAAATGAAATGTCAGCTGCTAAATGGCGATTAGTATTAAAATATTTTATTTTATTTTTGATTATTTAAAATAACTCGTCATTAAAAAAGCAATATGTTGACGAACCGTTTCTTTAAGACGTTTTATTGTGTTTCATTCAAGTTCCCAATATTTTTTTAGGATGTAGTTTCTTGCCTCAAAATATGAAATGTTTTTTCCGCCGTAGTTCTCTTAATGTTTTTCTGTCTTATGTATTCCATACATCTCCTCTTATCCGTAGCTTCAGGATTGCTTTTGCATACGACCTCTTCATCCTTGGTATTACATTTTACGCGTTCATTATTCACATCCCTGTTCCCCCGGTGGAAAGCAAGCGAACGGTGAAACATGCGCAAATGAAATATCAGCCGCTAAATGGCGATTAGTATTAAAAGATTTTATTTTATTTTTGATTATTCAAAATAACTCGTCATTAAAAAAGCAATATGTTGACGAACCGTTTCTTTAAGACGTCTTATTTTTTGAATAAACAGTTGAAATATTAATTAGGTGGTACCCGATATTCTTAATATTTAATAACATTTAATTAAAATATCCCTCGAAAGTTGAATATGTCGCAAATTTCAAGTAAATATGAGATTACAGACATACAAAATTATTACAGGAGATTCTGTTCATATCTCAATAGTTTGAGCATTCTATTTAAAGACGTTTTTCTGTGGCTAGTTCTGTTTATTGATTTAACATAAACACTTGTGTCCATATCAGCCGAGTAACTTAGTTTTAAACAGTTAAGTCTAACATAATTCTTTTCACGACATGGCTGCTTATTATTGAAATATCCACCGCACTTGTCTTGTGTTCATAATTTTGAAAAAGTGTTCTTGAGCCGTCATTAAGTACTACCATGTCTTTATGTATGATAAAATCACTAATGATTTTGTCCCCTCTATTAACTGGGGAACTGTCCCATATTGTATGATGCAAGTTTAAATCACCCATTATTATCGTTTTATTTACGTCTATCATGTTCTCTAGTAGTGCAGTAGTGATGTGCATGTGTGAGTTACTGCATATGTTAATTAAATAAAAGTTGTCAATTTTTATACTTATAAACTCTACCGAGTCCGAGTTATATTCCTTCATTTTTGAAAAGATTCTATTATTTCTTAAGCAAGTGGCTATACCCCCATATCCATCTTCTCTATCTAGCCTGATTATATTATATCCTGATAATGAAAATCTAAAATGTGATTTCAGCCAAGTTTCGTTTAGAAATATAACATCCGGGCCTTCACCAACCACAATGTTCAATAAGTTTTCCCTATTTGCGTTGACACTTCTTATGTTCCACTGGATTATTTTTTGAATGTTGTTGGTGCCCTCTTTGCTGTGTTTTGTTTTTCTTTTTCCTACAACTAGTTGTATAAACATTTAGGGATTAACTTAGTACTGCTTTGTTTGATTACTGAACACTCAATGAACGCTCCATTTAAATTTTACTTTATTTTCTCTTATATTTCGCTTTTCAATCCGAGTCAGTGTCTTGGAACATAATATGGTATTCCGAAACCGGCTCAGACATGAGAATCTCCTTCATTATTTCTTTGTTATAGTTTTCTATGTTTTTAATGACGTTAATGCATCTCTTTAGCTCCTCACTATGAGCAGCCTGAATTGGGGAGCTTGAAATGCTCTGGTATGCACTATCAGGCAAACTGTACTCTAAAGCTGCTTTAGGTTTTGATGAATTCGCGGCTTGTGTACCAGATACCATTTTATTAGGTCTAGAATTGCGATAGTATAAGTTTTCCTCATGAGCTTTCTTGTCATAAACTTTTTGAATGATTTTTCTCTTATTGGCATTAACTGAAAGTGCCTGTTGGTATGAACGTTTTATTGTCCCATTTTTAAGTGACTGGGATCTTCTTTGTGAAATCTCAATGACGTCTTCTGATGACCTACGGCTGTCAGTATAGCTATTTCCACTTTTACCCATATTGGAAAAGTCTGTGGGGTTGTAGATAAATTCCCCTTTAATTTCATAATTTTTTCTAATGTCTCATTTGCCTCGTCGAAAGTCAAATTTTCCAATACCATTAATTCTTTTACGTCTGAGGTATTTTGGGAAATTTTTAAATGTTGACTTGTGTTGATCTTTACAACAGAAACATTTGCTTTCGCATGTAAAAGCGGCCTCTTCTTCGGTATGTGCCTTCTCTGCACAGTTAAAACATCTTTCGATGGTGCTCTTACAGTTATTTCTTGTATGACCATATCGTAAGCACCGGAAACATTGCGTCACTGGTGATATGTAGATCATAACTAGTCTATCTAGCCAATAGCAAGAAATCATATTTGGAATATGTACGCCTGGAGAGTAAATAATACCGTTCCTGTTGGTTCATATATTATATTATCGTTCCTTTACGATTCAGACTCTTTATATTCAGGATTTGAATATTACCCTCTACTTTACTACATTTTAGTAGTTCCTCTTCACTTATATCTATGTCTATCTGTCTTACTATCCCCATGCAGGTGACGAAGTTATATGGAATAAATATTTTGTACCCCTTATCTAAGAGAGTTGTGTTTTTACAAAATCATTAGCTGCCTTAGCAGTGAGAAATTCGATAGAAATGCGATTTAGACCTTTATTGTTTATTTTCTTAACATCCTTCAAGTTAGGGTTAACGATATCTCTTGCTATTTTAATATTGTTGAATTTACCTATATTAAAACCTACCATGCTTGTTGATTCTAAGTATACAAAAAAAGGATCTTTATCAGATTTCTTATAAAAAATGATTATCGGCATTTCTTGTTTTTTATGTTCATTGGCCAACATGGCAGGTGCATTGTTCTGAAAACGCGTATTTGTTGAAATGAAACATACTTGCTTCTGTTTTTTGACAAGACTACTTTATTATCCAAGGAAATATATGAATTTTCAGGTTAACCAATATTACAACAGAAAATAGTCTACGCTATAACAAGTAGTACATATGTTTCTATCTGTTCACTAGAGATGGCGCCACACAAGAATTACAATTGTTTAAATACTTTTAACACTCCCACTATTTTAACAATTGTACAAACCTAAATTTTTAGTAAAATAATTATGTTTGGTAATAGACAATGATTTTGTTAGTATATCAGCTGTCATCTCATTAGTTTCAAAATATTTGATGTCTATCAAATTATTGTTAACAGCTTCTCTGACAAAATGATGTCTAATATCCATATGTTTGGATCTACTATGAAATACAGGATTAGATGAAAGTTTTTGTGCACTCTAATTATCATTATATATTGTGACTTTCTTGTCAACACTTATAAGTTCATTGATTAAATTTTTTTAAGTAGATAGCTTCGTTTGAAGCTTCACTTAAAGCCATGTACTCAGCCTCGGTACTTGACAGTGCAACTGTTTTTTTTTATTGCTCTTCCAAGAGATTGACCCATCCGAGAGTTTAAAAACAAAACCTGTATAGGACTTACGGTCCTTCTTATTATTACCCCAATCGGCATCTACAAAACCCACCAAGTCGCAATTTTCTTGAGAAAATTTCAGTGAATAGCTTTCTGTCCCTTTTAAATATCTTAAAATTCGTGTGGCACATTTCAACTGATAATCAGTGTGGCAGTTATTACACTGACTCAAAAAACTAACACTAAATGTGATATCAGGTCTAGTAAGTACAACAAGATACATTAAGCTACCAATGAGTCTTTGATACGGTACATTTTTATCACAGGTTTTCACCTCACCACCCGATTCACTGTTGACACTATCGTCAAAGCCACACATAGGTGTCGATACACTTTTACATTCCAACATGTTAAATCTATGTAATAACAAATCAATATATTTTTTCTGATCTAAACTTATAGAATTTTCATCATTATTTATTTTTATTCTAACACCTAAACAATTTTTAGCTTCACCTAAATCTTTTATTTTAAAATTATTATTCAGCTCTGTTTTCAAATAATTTGTATTACTACAATGATAGTATACAATTCATTTTCTCGTTTAGTGTAAATACAAGGTTCCTATAATGATCTTTTATATTTATTTATTGTGCTTTATTGAGAACAATACAATACAATATACATGCCCTCAATGGGCCATCGACCGAAGTCCTTCAGCCCGTAAATATTTACATTCTAATAATAAACATTTACTTTTACTGTCCAAACAAGCAGGACATTCACAAAGAAAAAAGACGAAAAAAAGTCCAACATCATTGTAACAACATAATAAGTTCCTCCAATAGCGTGCGAATTGGAAATCTTCTAGCTCTTCTCCGGTTTGGCTCTATCGTCATACACATATTTAATTATCATTGTTAGTGGTTTTTGCGAGATTTTTTATAATCTAATTTTAATAATAAGTCATCAACCCTTTTATACCAGGCCCTGGAGGATTGTTTTAAGGCATAAGTGGCTTTGTTAAGTTTGCAGATTTTGTTTTCAAAACCTTTGGAAAGAAAACCTTCAGGTTGTTTCATGTAAACATTTTTTCCAAAACCCCATTAAGAAATGCCGTTTTTACATCTCAGTGAGTTATATTTAAATTCAATTTAACTGTTAGAGCCATTAACAATTTCAGTGTTGAATGTCTTACTACAGGTGCAAAGGTTTCATTATAATCTATCCCTTCTCTTTGGTTAAAACCTCTTGCCACTAACCTGCTCTATAACTTATCTTATTATTACCGTACGTTAGTTCCCAAGCTCCATTTTGCTCGAAAGAATTCATTTCGTCCACCATTGCTTCTCCATTTTTTTGGCGTCTGGTCGAGATAACGGTTCACTTGCTGTCAAAGGCACATCTTCAAAATAATTTTCACCTGCACACATGTATGTCACATAGTCTTTGAAATCTTTAGCTTTTCTTTCTCTCACAGATTTCCTCATCACCCCTGTTACATCGCACGGTATTACAAAGTCTTTGTCATTTGTTTCGTCTGTGTAACATTCCGAATCGCTAGAACTATTATTTTCATTTTCTTGCACAGTATTTTCATTTGGGATATTTTGCCCCACTGAATCTGAAGTTTCTTCTTTTTCTTTGTCATTCATCAAAAAACTAAATTCATTCTCATAATCTTCCATAATTACTACATCCCTACTAGTAATAATTTCTCTTGTCGTTGGATTGTACACACGGTATCCTTTTGTGTTTTCACCATATCCAATTAAAATATGCTTTATGGCCTTCTTGTCCCATTTAACTCTTTTCTCTTTGGGAACATGTACCATTACATCACTACCAAATATTCTTAAATTGCTTACATCAGGTTTATTGCCAGTCCATAATTCATAGGGTTACTTTTTCAAATTGGAAGCCAGGGATCTGTTTCGTAAATAAACAGCTATATTTACTGCCTCTGCCCAAAAAATGTTTTTAAAATTTGCATCAAAAAGTAAACACTTCGCTTTTTCGACAATTGTGCGATTCAGCCTCTCAGACATCCCATTTTGTTCTGGAGTGTATACATTTGTTTTTTGATGTACAATTCCGTTATAGCTCAAAAAATTTTCAAATTCTTTTGAACAGAATTCACCACCATTATGAGTCCGTAGAGTTTTAATTTTGATATTCTTTTGATTTTCAGCCATACTTATAAATTGTTTAAAACAATCGAAAACCTCATCCTTGGTTTTCAGAAAATAAACAAAGACCATACGGCTAAAATCATCTTCAAAAGTAACAAAAAACTTGGAACCTCCCAGTGATCTATTTTCCATAGGACCACACACGTCTGCATGTATGATTTCTAACACATTGCTGGTAATCTGGACTGCTTACCTTCACAGCATATTACACAGTTCTGCTTTCCAATTTTAACATTATCATTAAAATTCAGTCCATCAACTAATCCATTTTTCATTTGATTTAAATAATCACTATTTAAATGACCAAATCTTCGATGCCATGTCTGTCCTGTGGTGAGTAAGCATTTTTGAACACTGTTCACACAAGTGTCAAATTTATACACACCATTCACCAGATTTGCCATTGCAACTAGTTCACAATTTCGGTTAAAAATTTTACAACCATTTTTATCAAAATTTACTGTGTTACCGTTTTTCATGAGTTCACTTACAGACAAAAGATTTGTCGTCAGTTCTGGAACACAAAAGACCTTCTTAACTTCAACATCGTACACATTTTTATTGACGGTAGTTTCAGATCGACACTATCGGAGCAAATCACTTTAATTTTGTCCTTGTTTGCCACCATAATTTCATTGATGCTTGGCTTTTCACATTTACTGTAAATCCAGTCTTCATTTGGTGTTAAATGAGCACTAGCACCTGGGTCTACATACCAATCAGTTTTCTTGAAATTTCCACATAAAAATATAGCACTAAAAGCTTTTTTGGACTTATCTTTGCTGCCATTTTTTTTGTCCACATTCAATTTCAGACACTTGTTTTTGAAATGACCCATTTGTTTATATTCTGTTCTGTTCGAAAGGTTTCCTATGGCCTCTTGCTTGTCAGCATACAGCCAATCATTGTAAGAGGATTCCAATTCTCGGAGACAGGCGGCACATAACATGCATCGAGACTCGTCTCTGCCCGTCTTTCTTGACGCTATTTCTTCGTTCTTCAACGAAAGAAAGGGTAAGGTAAACAAAAGAGAGTAAACTCTTCATGCCCAGCGGAGTGTCTGGGCCAACACTATGGGAAAACTCCAGGGAAAGATGGAAGCCATGCAATTTTACTTAATTACTATACTAATATAAAATTACTAACTACTAGAGAGATAAAAAAGGGATATTTAGCTAAGGCATGCAAACAAATTTACATATTCTAGCTCATGTTGAGAATATTAGAAGCAAGATCTATATAATACTTTTAAATTCTTCTATCTAATTTTACAAGTAATTTACAAAGATCAAGGGCTGATTCACTATGAGGATTCTCTAAAATTTCCGGTATATGCAAAGGAGCATTCGTCTTTTTTTGCCAATGTATATGACTGAGTTCACCCAGTTCTCCGCATTCGCAATAAGGATTATCCTTAAGTTTAACCTTAAATAGGTGAGAGACAGTGAGACAATGTAACGATCTCATTCTGCAAAGAAGAGTGACATGCTTTCTTTTAATATAGGGGTGCTTATAGAACCATGTTTTCTTCTGAGGTTTCTTTTGAATCTTGTAATATGCTACTCCTTTGTTTCTTCCCATTAGGGCATATATTATATCTCAATTATTCCTCAGAGAATCTTTGATTTCCTTAAAAAGATATGTGGAGTGAATTTTGTTCGCTACCAAAAAACCACTCTCTCTTCCCTTAAGTGTCAATTCATCTGCTTTTACATTGCCAGCAATCTCACTATGACCATGCAAATTTGATATCTAATCCCGAATGTGAAGCTTTGACAATTTTCTACCTAGTATCCAGATAGCTGTGATCACTGTTACCTAAGATGCCTTTTCTCTCTAGTTTTTGAAGGCCACTCTTAGAATCTGATATAATGAACAGTTTGTGGGTTAAGTCCTTGCAAATCTCTACTGCTGTCTTGATAGCCAAGATTTCTGCCGCGCATACTGGATTTATTGAATCGCTTATTTGATATTTCCAATTCTCACAGGGCCATACACACCAATACCTGCGTTTCCCTTACTTAAATCAACTGACACATCCGTATAAACAATAGCATAATCTTTAGCAGAATTCTGTAAGAAATCATTAAATAACTGCTGAGCGAAAGTGTCTTTCTTTTTGATTTGGGAATCGATAAAGCAAATGTTGTTCAACTGGCTCTCAAATTCATACTTATAACAGGTAAGCTTGTCCGACTTAAAAATGAGATCTGAAGGCCAAGTCAAATCCTTCCATCATCACAGGAGCTTTGGTATGTCTCCAATATGAAGGTTCAGTATTGTATAGGTGATAAAATTTCATGTACAAGACTATTGTTCAATTCTAGGTGTTTTAGAGAAATTTTCGCACTTAATTGATGTCTTCTTATTTCTAGAGGGAGTTCACCTAATTCGGATAAAATGACATTCGTGGGGGTGGATTTCATGAAACCCAAAGCGATCCTCAAAGCTTGAAATTGATATTTATCCAGCTTGGCCCAATTTTTCTTAGAGGTTTTAAAAATGGCCTGTATACCATATTGCAGATGTGGTCTGACTAAACCTTTGTATATGTTCCGAAGTATTTTAGGGTCCGCTCCCCACCATACTCTTGTAAGTGCCTTCATGACGTTGATGCCTTTAGCCGCTTTCCCACACATATTGTTTATATGGGCAGTTCAATTGAGAATCTAGGGTTACCCCCAGATATTTATATTCTTCTACATATTCAATATAATCATCTAGGTATCTAAGATGATTTCTTAGGTATCTTCTTCCTCTGCTAAAAATCATAGCCTTAGTTTTAGGAATTGAGATTTCCCGGTCTCTGTCTGATAACCGTCCGCTTATGCTATCGAATGACTGTTGAAGATTATATCTACAAACCTCAATGTCCCTACCAGACGTAAAAATGACTAAATCATCCGCGTATTGCAGCGCCCTCACCCTGTTTGTTAGGATATTTTGGAAATTATTGATATAAATGTTAAATAATAGGGGGCTGACAGAGGACCCTTGCTGAATACATCTGTGACTAATATGTAGACCTTCCAATTTATTTGAATTAGCTGCTCTTATGAATATTTTTCTTGCCCATATCAATTGCAAGATAGTGCGTGTGTAATTATAATCTACTCCATATTACTGAATTTTTGGGCATGAGTATGTTTGCCGGGATTTAATTTATTTATTTAACATCCGAAAAATCTGATTCTTGCGGGAAAAGATTGCTTGAAGTTTTAATATTACCGGAATATAATTAGGTTGACCGCGCTATGCCGGGAAATATCATTTTCCGAGATTTTCAGAGCGTCCGACCATAGTAATCGCGCGCCACATACAGTAGTATCGTATGCGCGATCACCGCACGCCATCACACGTCAGCGTAGTGGGAGCTCGAGCCGTCTATTTAAGTCCGAGCAGACCATTATTTCGCTGAGAACTATACGTTCTCCACCCGGGTCAACAGTCCAAACGGACTGGACTGAGTCGCTTGCCGGACCGCGCCTTCCTGGTCTAGTAATGTAGGTGAGGCTAGACTTGTGTATATATGGTGTTTACCGTACACTTCCTTCCTTACGTCCTACCCCTCTAATGTCCAGCATTGCCGAGGACCCTTATAAGAACGGGCAATGTTGTGTCATCCTACCGTCACTGCCGAGGACCCTTATAAGAACGGGCAGTGTCGGTTCCTTTCCTAATTTCCTACCGCTATTGGTCGGCATTGTCGAGGACCCTTATAAGAACGGGCAATGTCGTTCCATCCTGCTGACGCTTTCGAGGTCCCTTTTAAGAACGGGCAGCGTCAGTTCCTTTCTTTCCTTCCTACCGTCACCGATACACACACGCACTAAATGCCGTCAAGATTATCTTTGTTTCCGTATTGACCAGGAATGTGTTTTACCGTCAGGTGCCCTCCGGTGTCCGTTAATAAGGGCGCTAAACAACTGCCGCCCCGACGCTTGTCGCCGCCGCGGCGTATAGAGATCACCGTCGCCGTGTAGAGACGCCGCTATCGCCGAATGATGCCGAGTTATTGTTACATATCGTGTATACCGCCGTCGGTCGAATTTTAATACGAAGCGCCGTGAAGGCGGATTTTAGATACGAGGCGCGATAATTTGCGTACAAGCCGCCGTGAATAGCATCGCAACCGTATAGTACGAGGTACGTGAATAGCGTCGTGAATGATACCGCCGTGTTACCGTCTTCAGCGCAACCGAACAGTATGAACCACCGTGAACAGCTCTCAAAACATACTCTTGCCCTCCAGATCGTTTTATTTGTTTACATTATTGTCCATCTTAGATTGTAAGTTAGTTTTAGGCCATGTCTTTGTATAAAAGAATGGAATACAGGATACCGTTTGTTTTCTTACCTAGTCCCATTTTTTACATTACATATAACAATTGGCAGCCGGCAGCCAGCACTAATACGCACAATTGACCCCTGGCTTGCCGTTTCTCTACTGTAACAAGCTGCCCGGTGCATAAGTGGGCCCTCAACCACATTAATCCCGAGGGTGGCGCCCGAGAACCAACTACCGAGTGGATGTTTTGACCTTCAGGCAGTCAAACCGTTGATCAGTTGAGAGAGCAGGGATATCCCGAATATACGTAGATACCGCCGACACGATACCCCTGCGCTGAGCATTTGACCGATGACTGTCTGCACGAGAAATATCCACTGATCGATGTTCCGCTGCCGTGAACGAAGAAGAGCACGGCCTGCTCCCCTCCTACGTAAAAACGCGTCACAATAGTAGCAAAAGTCCCTTCATTTTATTTAAATTGACATTGTCATATGCAGCCTTCAAGTCTATAAAGACACACATCATAAGCTCGTTATTAGTAAAAGAACTATATATTTCTGTCACTAGTATTAGAATATTTTCCACAGTTCCTCTGCCTTTTCTGAAACCATTAAGCTCTTCCTTTTTCAATTGATAGTCGATTCGTTGTTTCATTAAGGACTCTAGTAACTTACATACACAATTGCCCAGTGCTGTGGGATGATAGCTCTGCACATCCTTTGAATTTTTGCCAATTTTTAAAATTGGGACAATAACTACATTTTTCCATTCTTCTGGAATATCACTTTTTCCTTGAATTATATCATTAAAGATCTTTATAAGTTTATCAAGCATATTATTAGAAGAAAATTTAATCATTGGGTAGGTAATAGAATCCAGCCCAGCTACAGAGTCCTTTCTCTTAGATTTTAAGATGGCCAGTAACTCTTCCCTGGTGAAATCTCTAGTGTCAGTCTGTCTTAAATCGTCTAGTTCCAAAATCGCAGGAACATCAATAGGACCCAATTTATACAGCAATTTATCCATCAATTCATCTGAAGACCCTTCAGAAGCAGCCGAGCCATTGTTGACATTAGAGAACTTTCTTACGACTTTCCAAACTTTGGCCACATTGGTGTTTCCATTCAAGCCTTCCGAAAATTCAATAAAGCTGCCTTTCTTCTTTTTTCTCATTATTCTCCTGGCTACCGCCAACTTCCTCTCATACTCCAGAAAATTGTCCATACTAGCATTATTCCCGTAATTTTTAAAAGCTTCCTTGCGTTCAGTGTTGGCATTATCACAATCGTCGTCCCACCATTTTGGCTTTGCTATGATTGAGGTTTTTTTGAGGCCGGAAGACATTCTGCCTGTAGCCACCTGAGCTGCCCCAAAAATACTGTTTTTCCATTCCTCCCAATTCTCGGGTAAAGCCTTACTACCCAGTTCCTCATATAGATTCCAGTTTGCTCCTTTGATATTCCAGGAAAATCTGTTGAAACTATCGTGCCTTTCATAATTGATCTCATTTATATAGCAAATAGTAGAATAATGATCACTACCCACACAGCACTAGACGTCTTAAAGACGTCATTTTTATATCCAGATTATGTCTGAACGTCTTAGACATAAATAAGGCGTCTTATAGACGTTGTTTTAAAGACGTCCATAAGACGTCTGTATACAACGTCTTTAAGATATCTTTTAAAAGTCTACATACTACATTTTATATGAAAATAAATACAGTTGTGTATAATTTAGTTGATAAAAACTAAAAAGCATTTCCTTCCCTATGAATTTTGTCGCAGTTGGGTAATAAGTTGGCAACGCCGCACAAAATTCAGCTGAATACAAGCTGAGGTTAAAATTTTTGATTGAACGACAAATTTTTAGTAGCCTCACTAAAACTTTGGTTAATAGAACTTTTGCATGATCTTTTTTATCAATACTTTGGTGCTTTTTGTCACAGACTATTTGATGTACCGATAACAATGACACACATAAATATGCCAGCGAAACTATAACTTTAAAAAATCCGCCTATTGTTTCTGTCAACTGTCATTTTTCAGTTTTGTATTTGTGTTTCGTCATGTCGTTATTCATTTTTAATGTTGTTGGGATGCCGACTGTGAAGATTTAGCTTTTGAAGAAATTGTATTAAAATAGTTGGTTTATCTATATGCCTCTGAAAATGTTTTTTATTCGTGTTTATGTAATACTTAAGGTAAGATCGAGAATCATATGTACTTAGGAAAAACAGTAACGTTATTTATAGGTTGTGTTACAGGAAATTCCCGAATGCTTTACCTCTTATAACCTCTTATATTTTTGTAGTAACTCTATGTTATTAGAAGTATGAAATGAAATCCTCAAAAATATTATCTATGCGAAAAAGGCTTGCACAGCTCATCCAGACCCGGTCCTAAATATTACAAGATATATTACTAATGAAGTGGAAGGCGAAATGTTTGTTTATGGAGTGCTCCACTAATGAAACCTGTAAGATTTGTTTTGTTCCTGATGATTGGTTTATATTTAAAGAACATAGAAAATAGAGTTTTGTTAATTACAAGAAATAATTTTGTTTAAGGTTTTAGAAATTTCAAAACTGGGAGTAGGGAGCATTTGTGACTTTGTAAAGCGAGCTTGTAAAATTACCATGTACAGTTGATTAGTACAAAAAGGAAAGACGATTCTAACTTGGCGAGACTTATTATGAGTAAGTTCTGTCTTTCATTATACATGTTAACTTTGAAATAGCATAAGTCACGATTCTATAGTAGAGGACAATTATAAAAATTCGCAAAAATATCAAAAAATTTACTCCCACAAATGACAAACTTTGTCCTATAAAATTAAAATCAGTTTGTTATTAGGATCTACAGAGACAACAGGACTGGCAAAAAGTCGGAAGAATGAGGAAATTCCAATCCAAACATGGCTGAAAAGGGCATCAGACCAGATTTGTTATTTGACTAAATAAGAATTCTTATTTTTAAAACTATTTAAAGATTTGTGTACTTTTTATTTCAATAAACTTTTATTTTGTTGATAGTCTACCTTTTAGAGTTATTATATCAAAGGGATAAACTTAAATTTGATAGGTTCACTTATAGTTCGAACAGTAGTAGTTCTGAAAATATTTGCTCTTCTACCTCACTTCTTAAATTTCAAATTAG
Organism: Diaprepes abbreviatus; assembly: GCA_034092305.1. Lineage (NCBI taxonomy): Eukaryota > Metazoa > Arthropoda > Insecta > Coleoptera > Curculionidae > Diaprepes > Diaprepes abbreviatus. The sequence goes on along the minus strand of JASJET010000046.1, from coordinate 908,143 downwards.
AAAAAGTTTACATTATGCTTAAGTTATGTATCTTTTTGTATAAAGAGATTATGTTGAACATATTTTTTAAAGCAAATTATTCATGCGGAACTTGTAGTTATTTAAAATGGTAGTGTATATTTTGCTCTTGATTTTTTCTTAATTAAAGTTATTTCTTGGACTTTTGAATAATTACGGTTTGACTTTGTAAACAAGACAAACAAAAAAATTAAAGGGACCCTTTTTAATGTACATAATTTTAATGGTGGAATATGTTGTTTTAATGTTGGGAAGGGACGTCCATATAAGACGTTGTAAGCAAATGTCTTAAAGACGTTACCTTTTGTAACATAAGACGTCTATACAGCGTCTTATGGACGTCATTCGTCTTTAATGGACATCCATAAGACGTCCTGAATGTTGAGATCAAACGTTTTATGGACGTCTTTAAGACGTATTTGTGCTGTTTGGGCACTGGAATCATCTTTAACATCCCATCTACATTTATGCGCTAAATTCATCGATGAAATTGTAACATCGGGACAGCTTTTTTTCTCACCCGGCGGAGTAATCCTGGTCGGCCTTCCACCATTAAAAACTATTGTATTGGTAATATTTAAAGCATCTAACAGATTCTTCCCTTTATTGTTATCCATTCCTGACCCCCCGAGATTATTTTGAGCATTTATATCTCCCATAATAACGAACTCCTCCCCAAAGAATTTTATAGCTTTGACAAATTGACCAACTGTAATGAAGGTGTCACGAGGAATGTACATATTGCATAAATTTAATTTTTCAATTTTAACAGTTAAAAGTTGTAATTTGTTAGGATGTCTAAAATTAGGATCTACCTTACTAAATTTAATATTTTTACGAATTAGTGTGGCTATGCCCCCTCTACCATCTGCTCTATCTTGCCTTAAAGTAAAATAATTTTTTAAATTTAAATTTTTATCAATTGTTAAAAAGATTTCATTAAGAAAAATTAAGTCTGGGTTTTCCTGATTCACTAATACTTTTAAGCTATCTATATTTACATTAACACTTCTGATGTTCCATTGCAATATCTTCAGAGTTTCATCCATTTTGATGCACTGAATGATCTTGTATGCTAATTATAGCTTCAGCTAGCTCTCGTCCTTCCTCCTCTCTTGAGTACGACTCATAATTGTCGTCTAAAGCTCTATTTATAGGATAGTCCCCTAACACTTCCTTAATTCCATTTACAACAATGTTTTTAATGTTTTGGAAAATCTTTGTTTTGTTATGATACTTAAAATAAATTCAGAAGCGGGAATCACATCTAAATCTCTACCTGAGCCTTGATCGCTCTGCGGGGATCTACACGGAGGAGGAAAAAGGCAATTTTCATGTTCGTTTTTATTATATCCTTGCATAACCGGCGATAAGGGGGTTAGGGACTTCCTCTTTCTCTGGACTCTTAAACAGAAGGTCTCTTCTTGACATTCCCTGGGAGCTTCTTTTTTAGCAAATGCTTCTTTCCTTTGAGAAGCAGGAATAATATCTGAAGACTTCTCTACTAACATTGGGAAATTACTATGGTGATAGTTGAAATTGTTTTGAGTACTATTGGGCCTCCTACTGAAATATTGATTATTGCCATTAGTTTCCCCAGTGGAATTATTTGCAGATTTAGGAAAAAGTCTTCTGGCCTCGAAATAGAACACATTATTTTCAGTCATGTATTTTTTGATCTCCTGCTGTCTCTGATATTCCTTACAATTTTTTTATCTGTCGATTCACGGTTAGTTTTGAAGTATATGCATGTCACATCTCTGTCTTCCGTTTTACACTTGTTTCTTTCATGCTCATCCCCGCATCTGGGGCATCTTATTTTCCCCTTATATTGAGATCTCGGATATTCATATCTTAGACAATTCAGACACTGCATAGGCAATGGAATGTAAAGACTGATTTTATGTTCGACGCAATAGATCCTTATATATTTTGGGAGACTAGTCCCCTTGAAAGTAATGATTACATCCTCAGTTTCTTCATATTTTACCTGATTTTCTATCGTAATCCTTCTATTAATTCTTCTAGGTTCTAATATAGGTATCGTAGATTCTGCTTCACTAACGAACTCCTCTCGTGATAAATCCTTACTGACACCTCTAACTAAGCCCTTGCACGAAGCTACAGAAGCCGGAATATAAACTTTTAAGTTAGTTTCTTTAATTATAGCATTACCTAAAAAATTATTAGCTCCCTCTGCTGTAGAGAATTCAATCGCTACCCTATTTTTGCCCTTCTTAATGATTCTCAGGATATCGTTAACCCTTGCATTTTTTAATTTTTTCCCCAAAGCAATTGGATGGAAATTACCAATATTACTCGCGTCACTTTCAACCATTACTAGAAACGGCCCTTGCTGTTTGTAATGATAGCTCAGGTTTAATTTAGTAGGCCTCTGCGAGGCGAAATGGGGGCCATTTCGGCCCCCCGTGTCTGTACCCATAGACGCTAATGCAAAGCTAGGTTAGGGAAAGCAATAGGAAAAAATAGGAATATATTTACCGAAAAACTTCAGCTCTTACACAAAATAATTTAAGACGGAACACTAAATGAGTTGTTATTGTAATTTCTTTCCAGAATTTTATCAAAAATAGCAAAATTTTTCACACACGTCCCAGAGAGCACAAGATTTCTATTGGATATCCAGAATAGGTACATATAATGACCTGTATGTCCATGGACCGTTAGATGTGATGCCACCGTTATAGGTAAGTATAGTTATTTTTAATTTAATTTTTTGTTAATTATACCAAAAATTACCGAACGAAACTACAGACATGCCCAACGAAAAGCTGATAATTTAGTATCAAACTCGCACAAATTTGAAAGTGAACAAAATATTCAGTATCAAAACACGTATGTTAAAATATAGCTTTTGTAGCTATACTTTTTCATACAATCACTTATTTAAATGGAAATTACTACAAATAAGTGCAAATATTTTGATAGGCCAATGAATTTTGTATCTTGTTGGTTAAAATGGAGCATAGATAGAATTGTAAATGTGTGTAATAATAAAATTGTAAATTTTAGAGAAAATTCTCTCTGACAAAGTCATTATTGAGTAATCAGTCTAATAAGATTGCTGACATTATTAAATGTTATTAAAATTTATAATGGAATAAAAGCTATAGCAAATTTGGATAATTATAGTAATTTTTTATGACTATTTTGGATTAAACGCTAGTACAAGTTTACATTGATGTGTATTTTTGTGCAGTATAATTATTAAAAAATATATAATAAAGGTTTGACAGTTCGACTCTAGGTTTAGACTTATAATTTAATTTATTTTAATTATTTTTTAGATGAATTTTCCAAAGATTGGTTCAAATAAAATTCCTATGTGAAAGCCAATTTGTACCAAATTAGAAAAGATATTCAGGTAATCTTAAATAGGAAAAAAACAACAAGTATCTATAAAGAATTTTCTGCAGGAGTTCAACTATCCTTTTACCGAAGAAAATAATCAGCTACCTCAAGTCACATAAGATCTTCAGGATAATTTAAACTTTAAAGATGCAGTAAGTTTATTACACTTCTCCTGAAATAAAAGCTGAAATTTATTCGAGTAATGCTTCTTTATGTGTATGAGTCTATTGATAAAAAAAAAACTTAATTTTTTGAAAAAACAGAAAGTTTTTACTTAAAAAGTGCCCATTTGGATGTTTTTAAAAATGGCATAAGAACTTACTTGCCTGTGGGGAATTTAAATAAGTTTTTTTCCATACATGAGGAAACAATAATAAAATCAGTTTCATTTTACAGGATTATTTTATATATATTTTTTTACTTTGATTTTTAAAGTCAAAAATATTCTTAGCTTAATATATGTGGAATTAACGTTTAATTATCTCAATAATGTAATATAATTTTAGATTTTACAATTAGCGAAAATTGGAGGAAAGTATACCTATTAACTTATTAAAAGATATTTTATTGTAAGAATGACAGATAGCCTTTCCAAGAATTATACATATGATGGAACAGTAAAGTGCTTTTTAAAAGTTCACTATTTGTAGGTAAGTAAATACCACTTAAATATAAAAATCTGATGAAAAAAATCTCTCTGTTTTATTTGTCATACTCGTAAATAATGAGAATAAATTGGGTGTCAGATTTCATATGTTAAACTGTGTGTTAAAATTTTTTTTCTGGTCTGTTGGTTTAAGCACTCTAAGCAATTACGATGCATTTGGTTTATATATATATATATATATATATATATATATATATATATATATATATATATATATATAGAGAGAGAGAGAGAGAGAGAGAGAGAGAACTTTCTTTTATAAGTAAAATCTAAATTTCATTTTAAATTCCTACAAACATCTCTGACTTGACTTTAATAGGATCTTGAGTTTTCAAATTAATATTTCTGTCGTAATCGTTATCATTGTTGTGGCTTTGTTATACTTTAATGTTTTTTGTTATGGAAAATTACTATGGAACATTAAGGCTTGAAACAGCCCCAACGAACAAGATTAAATACGACACTCGGAATGTGTTAACTATACAAAGCCATAAAATACTAACGTTAAACCTTATTAATTTTCAGCTGCGGCAGAAGAATGGGGGGGCCGATAAAAAACAGCCGAAGACGAGTTTAGACAATGGCTGAAGAGAATAAACGACAGAAATAAATCTAGAAAAAATAATCATTGTAACAGTAAAGTATTTATTTAAATAATTGGTATATTTTCTATTACCCAATTGAAATTGTACCTATTACTATGGAACCAGATACCTTATTCATAGTGATCCTTTTATAGCTTGAACAATTTAAATCAATTGAAGCTATATTTTGTAGCACTTGCAATTCGACTAATTATAAAATTTTATATTCTTATATAGTGTTGTATTAAAAACTTGACAATTGTAATCATTAAGTGTAATATGTGGATCCAGTTCCTGTCACCTGGTTCGCTAATGTAATTTATATCTGTTTAGTTTTTGGGACTAATAGGGCCACCTATGGTTACTTGTTATCGACGTTTTGATGACATGAGTGGTCTGTATCTTCAGAAGTGCAGATTAGTTAGGTACTGTAAGCTCTCGGACCCTAAGCAAATTCTGAATATATCTACCATTCATGTTAGCGGAACGTTAAGAAGAGGGAACAATAGATTATGACCTATTAATCCAAAAAGCACAATACCATCGGATAATATGTCCACAATCGGGTCAAGAATGTACATTATATGGACATCCAAAATTAGTCCTATTAATATCCAAAAATGATCCATACCTGGACAATATATGGAATCCAAAAAGACATCCATGAGTGGGACAATCGTATAGTCCAGTGGATATCCATAGGATGTTGAGTGAACAAATTCTGAACATCCTATGGATACCCAGTATGTCCAGCTTTGGATAAACGATGGATATTCAGTGGACTGAAGTGTGCTATTTGGGCGTGTAACCTCTTTGGCGCCAACGAGGGAAAAAAAAGAGTAAATAATGTAGATTAATAAAAACATTTCGATAATTTTGTTTGGCAAAAACCAAATCTTATTTACATTTCAATTCCTGAAAATCATGGTACAAAATATATTTTTTTTTATGATTTTTATAAAGTTGCTTTACATATGGCCGATAGTGTAGATACACCTTTTCACAAAAACTTCAATTTAAATCCTACTTACAAAGAAGGTATCCCAAATCGATGCCTCCGATTTCAATCATTTTCTAATATATTTGTAGGCCACGATGAAATAAGAGACACGTGTTTTTTTTATGTGCGGAAAAACACTTTAAGGGAGTGAAATCTGCCCCCAAAAGTTCATCTTTGAAAATGGATTTTCCAATATATCTTAGTTTCTAATTGGAAATTTGCAATGAAATAAATTTCGTATTACTTCTAATGTTAATATGTAACTAACTGATGCAGTTTCGACTGTAAGAGTTGTAACTCCTATTTTTTTACATTGAAAAATCTACTTTTTTTGTGTTTATTTGGATAAAAAAAAATCAAAATGAGTTAAAGAAAATTATAATATATTCAAATAAATACAAAAATAAAGTTGACCGATCTTAGATTATTTTCTTAAACCATCCTTAAACGAAAAATTACCCCCCTAAAAAATGTTTGTGAATATGCTTCAGTTCAGGGGCGGATCCAGCCTTTCTCTTTTTTTTTTTTTTTGGGGGGGGGGCGGTGATATCACAAAAATACGGTATGGCAAGAAAAAGCAAGTTGTCGACGGGGGGGAGAGACGCCAGCAACATTCCCATTTCTAGTATAAAAGTCAGGGTCGGGTCTATTTTTCTGAATTCGAAGCTCTTGAGCGGGGTGATCGCAGAAATAAACAAGTTGTCGACGGGGGGGGGGGGCGGAAGCCAGCAGTATTCCTAGTATAAGAGCCAGAATCGGGTCTATTTTCCTAACCATAAAGCTCTTTGGGGAGCAATCGCAAAAAAAAACATGGGGGGGGGGGGTGGAAGCCAAATGCATACATATTCCTAGTGGGGGGGGGGATCGCCCCCACCGCCCCCCGGATCCGCGCCTGCTTCAGCTTCTGACTGATATTTTGCAAATAATCAAATTGTGTGTTACTTTTAACACAAAACTAAACCATCTGATGTAATTTGACCGTCAGGGTTGCAACCCCAAATTTTTATTTTAGAAATTCAAACTCATTTGTGTTTATTTGTATAAAAAAAAATCAAAAAAAAAGCTCTAAACGGTTGGAACAAGTATTTTTACTGAATGAATACAAAAATTGACTCTTTCAAAGTAATTTTTTGTAACCACCCGTGAACGGGAATTTCATCCTATAAAAAGGTTCCTTAATTTGTATTGCTTCAGGTTCTAACTGATATTTTGCCAATAACCAAATAATATAATACTTTAAATGCGAAAAGTAAACTGGCCAAAGTAATATTGACTATAAAGGTTGCAATCCTTAATTTTTTTTTTATTTTTTTTTTGTTTGTGCCTATTTCGATAAGAGCATTTCCAAATGAGGTGGTAATATTTGGAGAAAGTCCTCTCATTATTTGAATACATAAACAAAGTTGGCCTTATTTAGGTATTATTTTGGAATCACTCTTTAATAAAAACCTTATTTCTGAAAATAGATTTTGAAATAAATATTACCATTAAAAAATTTGCATACATTTTCGATTGTGAGAATTGCTACCCTTATATCTTACTTTTAAAATTCAGTCTTTTCTGTGCTCAAAAAAAAAAATAAAATATCAACGGAAAAATATTTTTTACAAATATTTTTGTTAATTAAATAAACAGATGAATTTGTTGTTCCTATTTTTTTTTTGTATAAACGACGAAAGTTCACCAATGAGAACAGTTTTCTGAGTATATTTCTTATTCTTATTGATATCGTGCAACTAAACCTGTTGAAAATTTATTTTTATGAATCAATCAAACTGAACCTCTACCTCTACAATTGGTTTATATCAGTGTGTTATTTTACTTTTCAATTCGATTGATCTATGATGTGAGATACACAAAGTTATGCAAAAGTGGCTTTCGCCCTACTCTGTATGATTTGTTTTTTAAATTTTCTGCCAAGTTTTAAGCATTAACTTCCGCTCGCATTTTCCAATTTGAAAATCTACTATTTTCTACATATCTTCAATAGAACTTATTTTTATTTGTATTTGTTTTATAGATATCAAAGAAAGGAACCGTGAACCTCACTTGCCACTACCGACCTACCCTTCAAACATCTACACTCCAATCGCAAAGAGGCAAAGACGAACACATAAAGGCTTTACTAATGATAGTGTCACATAGGGAAAAACATAATATTTCATAAATTGGCATTTTCCAATTTTACAAATCTTTTATTTTAAATTTAAACAATAACAATCGCGTTACCTCTTATAATTTAATAACCTTTTAATTATGAAATGTTATGTTTATTTCCTGGCCGTCGATCGTGCAAATTCACCAAGTCAGCAAGGTCGATTTCCGGGTCATGAGGAATCGAGGTTGTAAGAAGGCGATTCGTTGACTTGATGAAAAAAACAAAATAGGATAAAAAGGACGGACATGCTTTGGACAGGGTTCAATCGGGTGAATCGGTTCAATCAGTTTAAGGGTCAGTTGATCTGATGCAGGGTAGCCAGTCGATCGCGAATTAGTTAATTGTTAGTGAAGCGAAAATCCCAAGCGTTTCCCAGTCCTGAGCAGGTCGACAAATAGAGAACTCTAGTGACAAACCCCGTGAAGAGTGCCAGTATGAAGATAATCCTAACGTAAGTAAAAAAATTAATTTTAATAATGTATAGCTCAGGAGAGTTAATCAATATTCTATAACTTATTTTGAATAAACATTTTTTTTAACTCTACCATGACAATGTGGTGGAGGCGCCGTGCTTCATAATTCCTGGCGCCGGGTCTTTTTAAATTCCAAATAATTTTTTTTAAAGCTCCTTACACCTTAACAATGTGGTGGAGGCTTGAGATTTTTCTGATACCGCAACTAAACATTTTTTTTGTAAAATTCCACTATGACAATATAGTGAAGATGCCGTATTTAAAAAGCGGCAAACGCCGTGTTATCTGTGATTTAATTTAAATTCTAAATTTATTCATTTTTTATAAACCATTTATCTATGTTTTTAAAGAATTAAGAACTTGGTTTCAATGAGATTACCTATTTCTAAAATATTATCTTCGTTATTATTAGTATTAATTTAACTATAACATTTTGGGCTGTTCATTCAAATATATTTTAGAATTAGCTATTTTTACCCTAGTTTTTCCAGTTAAAATTTTAAAATTTACTAAAATAGTTCTGTTATAAAAACGTTAAAACGATAATACTGGGAATAACTAGGTTAAAAATGGAACCTTCGCCAATTTTAAAGCTTTAGGCTTAAATTTAATCTATTAAAATATAGGATTTAGGGAGTTTGATACATATTTTTACATATATAAAAATATTTATATACTCAGTCGTGGAACAAATACCTATCTCCTACAATTTTTACTTCTATCTCTTGCATCAAATTATATCGCTAATGTTAAGAGTCAGGCACAGTTAACTTATTGCTACACAAGCAAATAGAAATGCATGCGATATGTAATTACTAGTTAATATTGTTCGTAAAATGTCAGGAAAAATGGTATTCTTACGAACAAAAGTTTTTTTTACAATTTTTAAAAATTTATAAATATATGTTAAATGTAAATAACTGCTCCAAATAAATAGGGTAGTTTCTTATTTATTCTATTTTATAAAACTAAAATTTTATCGTATAATCTCTCATATGTAACCTTTTTTTCATAAAATACAAAAAAAAAAATAAAAATTTGAAAAATTAAGAATTACTTTTTAAATTAAATAAGGTTTTGTTCCTTGATATTTAGAAATTTAAATATTGAAAAATAAAACAAATGTCTATGAACATATATTTATACATACCAATTGTAGTATAAAAATTTCATCTATCATCACATTTATTGGGTTTATAATAACACCTAATAGAAAAATATAAACATAAGTTTCATAAGACTGCATAAACAATCAAGGTATAAAATTTTATCATTAATGAATGGTTTAGCAAAACAACGAGGGATATTTTTATATTGAAAGTAAAGTGAATAATCTTTTTTCTTCTTTTTTATATAGATTTCCTCTATTTGCAATTTTATTACATGGAAAATTAAGCATTTCATAATTCAATCTACATAGCATAGAAGTCAAAGCCAAGGCAGTCTGGAAATCACACACAACGTAACCAGTCCATTAATTTATACAAGGGTAACTAATCCTGGATTTTAGGACTAGGGGAAGAAACAAGAAACCTCTGACAGGAAGTAGCCATTCCTATCACAGAATTTTTTATATATTTTGACCTTCCCGTAATAGATTTTTTTCTTCTTTTTTCAGGAATCCCTGTACTTTACAAATATACTTATTGTTTCGAATTTAAACGAAATAGAAGTATTAGTCACAACAATAACTAAATATAAAATACAAAATACATTGAAATGTCCGAGCGTTAATGGAAATTTAACATAAAATTGTGCAAAACAAAGTTGCACTAGAGATACTTGATGTAAGAATCATCTATCACTATCTCCTTTTTATAATTAAGACACATAGTATGCCCAAGCTGTCTTACAAAGCTTATTAACATTTTAGAGTGTATTTTTACTTTGTTATTTAAGCCAAAACTTTCGGTATACCTTAAAAAAGAGTTCTTGGATAAATATCATTGTAAATTACATAAACTCTAGAGTCCTAGGACAGTACCAAAATAAGGCACCCATATGTAAATGCGTATGTAAATGCATATAAAATATTTGTTGTATAGTAAATATTAAATACGTTAATAATTTCAAACAGGTCCCTTAGAACCACTAAGGAATTGTAAATTTATCATGTGACAAAATTGTTGAAAATTAAAAAATAAATCCTTTGTAAACTAAATTTTTACTTAATGACGTTTCACCTTAGCTGCCCAACATAAGTAATGTAATAATTAAAATAAGTATTAAAACATCTCGACATTTAAAATCCTTTGCCCTTTTGACCTGAAAACAATGCCTAAATTAAGTTATCATTCATTTTTATTGCAACCATTCATATCATAAAAATACTTTGCAAACTGTTAAAAACGTTCCTGTATCAATAATTGTGATTTAGTATAGAAATTTAGGTATAAGACAAACATATTATGATGATATGTAATCTCACCACGACTGTCTGCAGGTATGAAGTACACTGGAGGCATGTCGAGTCCAATAAATGGTTCACGAGTTCTATTGACGCACGCAGCTCTATACCAGCGCAGTTGGCAGACCCCGCTGCGACTTCATCTATGCCTGCACAACCATGAACACTCATCTTTTACAGTTACAGTATCTTCTACTGCCAGACCAGAAGTCAACAGAATAAGAAAAGTTTAAGTCAGGAGTAACATGCTACATGTAATCTCACTATCTTAGTTACTGGAATTTGGCAGAGAATGGAGTGCATTGTAGGTATGGGTAGTCAACGCAGGGGCTTATGCACGTCAAGAGTCATTCGATGCGACGCCTACCTCAGCTGGACAAACGATGTGTGACGTCAGAGGGTTCCGACTAACGGTAGGAGTAAGAAGTACATCAGCGTAAATGGTATCCACTCTTTCGACTCACCGGACAAGGCAACTCGACAGCATCCTCCAGACAGACTCTTAAAAAGTGATTTAGTGCAGTGGTGCGAAGCTTTAAAAAACTTTTAAAAGCCTTTTTTTGTATAATTAAGTTCGTTTTTTTTCCTAGTTTAGTAAACAGAGTCATGAAATTTGAAAAAAGTAGAATTTTTTGTTTTTATTCCATTTTAAGTCATATTTTTTTTTTTTTTCAATTTCTACTTTTTTTCTATTCATCGCTGGGGTCCAGCTCTCTAAGACCGGGGGATGTGTCACATAGGGAAAAACATAAAAACATAATATTTCATAAATTGGCGTTTTCCAATTTTACAAATCTTTTATTTTATATTTAAACCATAACAATCGCGTTACCTCTTATAATTTAATAACCTTTTAATTATGAAATGTTATGTTTATTTACTGACCGTCGATCGTGTAAATTCACCAAGTCAGTAAGGTCGATTTCCGGGTCATGAGGAATCGAAGTTGTAAGAAGGCGATTCGTTGACTTGATGAAAAAAACAAAATAGGATAAAAAGGACGGACATGCTTTGGACAGGGTTCAATCGGTTCAATCAGTTTAAGGGTCAGTTGATCTGGTGCAGGGCAGCCAGTCGATCGCGAATTAGTTAATTGTTAGTGAAGCGAAAATCCCAAGCGTGTCCCAGTCCTGAGCAGGTCGACAAATAGAGAACTCTAGTGACAAACCCCGTGAAAAGTGCCAGGATGAAGATAGCCTTAATGTAAGTTAAAGATTTAGTCATAATGATGTACAGTCCAAAATGTTAATGTCGCTTATTTTTAATTAAACTATTTTTTTTAAATATAATCCGAAGTAAATAGTTTATTTTGAGTGTAACCTCTGAAAACCAAATTCCTAAATGCTACGTCCCTAGTCACACCTCAAAACTGGGCGTGACAATAGCATGGTTCTGATATGGCAAATACGATTTAAAAATAACTACCCAATAAATATCAAAAATACGATGTTATATTTCCCTGGAAATACTTTTTTAATTGTGCATCCGCCACGGTGTCAGGATTTGTTTTAATTAGAATATAATATATTCTTTTATAGAACGTTCACCATAGTGTCAAGAATAACTAGTAAGGCCAAGTTTGACACTAAATTTTGTTAAAATTCTTAAAAGTATGTTTTTCTTCTATCTGTTTTAATGTTGAAAAGTTAAATGTCAAGGAAAACGTACTTCTATAAAGAAAAAACTAATTTAGTTGTACAGATATAGAAAAGTGTTATTTTTTAATAAGTTTGATGTTGGATACCAACATTTGTCTTTTCATGATAATGTTTTGAATTGTACATAGATTTAAAACCATAATTGAGTATAACCATGGTTTGTTAGATTAGTTTAATTTTAGTTGGCTTTGTCAATAAGATTGTATAGATATTAGACCATAAAGCATGTTTAATAATAATACAAATAATTAAAAATATGTTTTAAAAAATGAGACATTTTATTTTATAAGACCGAGCTGACTGACATCAAATTTTTTATATGCGGAAAAATGGGCATATCGAATTCAGTTAAGAAATAAAATATATTTCCTTCAAGTTAAATTGTAGCTCAAAAACAAATTTAACGTCGTGTGTTAACTGATATTTCGTTTATGTTAATGACATAATTAGTTTGAAAGATGGACAAAACGATCAAATAATTCAAACTGAACAAGTTATAAAATACAGTATTGCAAGCGGAAACACTGTCAAAAATTGAAAGTAATATTGATTTCCAAACCCAAAATAGACATCAAAGATGTAAACAAAAAGCTGAACAAACTTTTGGAGCAAAAGAATCATTGGATGATTTCCAAACTTCAGGAACGGGAAATAAGAAAATACGGGTATTTATATCGAAGGTCAAAGCTGGAATTTCTGACGAAGTAGAAAACATTTTGTTGCGACAAATGCTACTGTCGGAAGAGGTTAGCGTTAAGAAATGCTAACCCAAAAACGGCAAGTCGTAGAGACATTTCATGATGGGGGTAAATTCTGGTTTAAAAGAAACTGTTCCTAGCCCGTCCTTCTGGCCAAGGAGAGTGGTGCTTCAAAGGTTTAATTTTGCTCTAAGAAGGAATTTGTTAAACCGGATATAGCTTACAGTACAGATAGATTATGTAGCTCTCCTAATCTAAAGCACGAGTTAATTAAAGAACAAATAAAACTCAGATATTACTTTAAAAATTAGTAATACAGTGGTCAATGACCGTAATACTATTGTTCATCTTTTTGCAAAACAATTCTGTTTAGCTTTTAAAACTTTAAATAACTATAATGTTGAGTAGTGTCGTGGCTTTCCGACGCTTTTCTTAGAACCTGTAAATACAGATATACCAATTACGATTTAAAAATAACTATTCACTAAATTTCAAAATACGATTGTTGTGAAAACGTTCACAACGGGGTCAGTAGATAATTCCACTAGTTGAATCTAATAAACAAATCTGGTCATGCCAAAACTCTCTATAACATTCACAAGAAAATGTTATTCTAAAACCTTTTTAAAAGTTGCTTATTCCTCTAAATAAGTTGAAATATCATATTTTAATTTTTATTGCTTCCAAGATTGCTAGATCTATTTGATCCGTGCCGCAAAAAGGCGAAACATCGGTGAAATTAAGCCGAGAGATAAACCGATACTTTCGGCCTCGTCAGGAAAAATTGCGATTGGCAGTTTTTAACAGCCAGCGGGGCTTTTTAGAGAGAAAAGGACGTGAATACAAATTAAAAAGAGTTATCTTCTCCGCGATTGAAAAGGGTCAGAAAGTACTCAGCTCTTGTAATAAGAACTCTCTCAGCTCGCGTAAAAAAGAAAAGAAATATCTCGCTCTCTCAAGTTGAAAAAGAAAACGCTCGTTGTAAATCACTGGAAACAAAGGTGCGGTGTGTCCAATCCTGTATTAGTAAAATCTCTCCCTCTCTCGTAGATTTGATGGAATAAAAGTAAAGTGAAATAGTATAAATGTAAAGTAAAAAAATAGTGCAGTGGCGCATTATAAGGTTTCAAGAGAAATTCTGTAAATAACCATTTTTATAATTCTTCTTTTTACTGTTATTAATAAATACCAAGGAAATCAGCTGTGGTGCTCTTTTATTTATAAACTTTGATGGTCCTTCACCCTATCTACCCCCCATGAACCAGCGCCTTATTGTACAGTTAAACCCCGTTTGGGAAAGCAAGGCTGAAGAGCCTCGTAGCTCCAACAACGATATTCCATCGGAGATAAATTTTTTAATTGGCGTTTTCGTCACGCTGTCAGGATTTGTTTTTAATTATAATTTAATAATCTAACGCATTCGCCAAGGTATTAGCAGAACGCCTTTAGAATCGCGTTCACCATAGTGTCAAGATTACTGGAGACTTCTCAAACTGGCAGGGTTAAGGTGTGCCCTTTGACAAGGTCTGAGCCCTGAGGATGGCCTAAATTAGACCGAAAGCGCTTGGCCGATTGTAATAATTTAGAATATACACTGAAATACAAAATTCGTCTATTTCTTGATTTCTTCGGTGTACAACCTGTTAATTACTTATCCATTTTCACGTTATGGTGAACCAGGTAGACAAATACCGAAATATCTGCCTGAAGAGAGGATTGTCCACGTCGACATATGGTTTTTACACAGGTGTTTGGATGAAGGGGTTGTCCCAATTTTCACAAGATGCGAAACCTCAAAGAATATTCTGTGTGGAGGCTACGTTCGCGACTGGAGACTGTTCTCAAACTGGCAGGGTTAAGGTGTGCCCTTTGACAAGGTCTGAGCCCTGAGGATGGTCTAAATTAGACCGAAAGCGCTTGGTCTATTGTAATAATATAGAATATACACTGAAATACAAAATCCGTCTATTTCAAGATTACTTTCAACCAGCTTTTTCTATAGTTGCCCCCCCCCCTTGAAGTAAGCAAGCCCATAATAAAGCCCTTTCGCAAAAATAATTCTATGATTAACCTACCTTCCTTATCAGATAGAAAAAAAGTCGATTGTGAGTAAAAATATCTTGAAATTCGTTTCTGAATTATCATAGAATTTTATTTCACACGTGAAGAATGTCCTAGACCCGAAATAATTCTTCTTCATTTCAACGGTTAAATGAACCAGGTGGCAATTCAGGCAAACCGGGTGCTTTTGGTGGGATCTCTGAGATCTTCCACGAGAATCGCGCTGGACTAACTAAGCTTGAATGAACTTTACATCAAAAATCAATCATATTCAAGTACTAAGTTTAGCATACAGACCCTGATTTAACAATTTAAAAACAACCTCGTGGAAAAGACCCGCGCACGGGACAATGCAGCGAATACCATCAAACAAGTAGCAATATCCAAAACAAATCGTCGGCGTTGGTCAAAGGTAGTACCGTATCACGCGACAAGTTGAAATACGTACATGGGAAACGTCACACGGCAATCAGATACTCACAGGGAAATCGACACAGCGGCCCATCGAGGGTTACTCATACCGCGGCGAATGTCGTTATGACTAAGCAATAATACGTGAAAGTTGTACGTCGTCGATATAGAGAACGAGCTAGGAGCTTAGTTGTAATTTAACAGGGAAAGTGTAAACAAGTGATTAATGAAGAATGGAAAGTAATTGCTGAAAAGTGGTGTTATGATTCGAACCCAGGAAGAGAATAAAATGCAAGAAAAATCGTAACAATATACTGAAATTGTAAATAAGTTTTTTTTTTAATTTGGGTTGCTAAAAAGTATATTCAATATATTTAAAAAACTATAGTTACAAAAATATGCATATCTATTTCGCTTTGTAGAGTTTACTGAATGGAAGAAATACAAGTTACACCTATTAAAAACTATAATATTTAAACCCTTCTGTTATTATGTCTTAACTTTATATTACAAGCTAAAAAATAAAACTACAATTTCATGAAAAATTTTATCTAAAGTTTTTTCCTTAATATTACTTATTATTTCTAACACTTAAAAGTACAATATAAAAAATAAAGCTATTCTATTCTGTCCACCTATGAGCGCAGTGTGGATTAGTGCAGACATAGTACAGTCTCATTTCTTCTTCAGCTCTTCGAGTCTGGGCTTGGAAAAATACTGCTTCTCTGAAACAGAAACAATTTTACTATCCCACAATTTTTAGTTCTTACTGCATTTAAAAATTAATCTTTTTACATGATATGCAATCTGTGTGACCCCTGATAAAAATTTTGCAGAAAGTTAGAGGTAAAAGATATAGCAAAGCAGCCTGTAATATGTCATCATGAAATTTGATGTACTTCCAACATAACGCCACTTTTCCCTGTACAAGATGTCGTCTTAAGATTTTGGTCAATAGCCCTTTTAGTTCTGTAAACCACTGTGGACTGGATATAACATATATACTGATACTCTACATACTTCATTACAGAATATATAGAAAATTAGGAAGAAAGTTTCAAAATCCTTCTACAGACTCACTTCCCAGGATTCATCCCTGTAAATGAAGATCAACTGCAAAAGGCTCAAAGGGAAGAAGCTATTTACAGCTCCTACAATTCCAGTGAACATCTAGCAGGAAAAATATTTCCCTCAAACAAAATAGAATGGGCGATTAAAAGCTTTAAACCCTTCAAATCATTCGGAAAACACGGAATCTTTCCAGCCCTATTACTGAGGGGTCTGGAAATAATACATCCCCTGCTGAAGTGGCTGTTTAACTCCAGCTTCTCCTTAGGTTATATGTCTCAAGCATGGAGAGAAATTCATACTGAAAACGGGCGCACCAAAATCGTAGCGCCGAATCGGTGTCATATATTTCCTTCTAAAAACAATGGAGGAACTTATCGTCCGCCATCTAAGAAGTGAAACACTTAAACAGAAACCGTTTCACAAAGAGCAAGTTGCTTATCAGGCCGGAAAATCCACAGTCATGGCAAAAAAGATTTCTTTGAGTGCTTTTATTGATATAGTGGGAACTCTTGACAACATAATCAGAGCTCTTGAGGAAAGGCAAACGAAGCTTCCATTAACAAGATTGATTCAATCAATGCTAAAAAGCGAATTATCACTGCATCTATCGGCAACGAAGTGGCGATAATCACCACAATCAGAGGATACCCTCAAGGGGAAAATTTATCACCTATACTGTGGTCCTTGGTCATGGACAGTCTGCTGGGCTAACTGAAAGATTCAGTGTTCACAACGCAAGGTTATGCTGATGACCTAGTTGTCTCTATTAGAGGCAAGGAACAAGCGTTATGTAACCTGCCTTAAACCAAATTACCAATTGGTGCACAAAGGAAGGACTCCACGTTAATCCCAACAAAACAGTCCGCGTGCCATTTCCAAGGAGACGAAAGCTGAACATCAACGTTCCAACTTTAAATGGAATAACCCTGAGCCTTTCTAAAGATATTAAATATCTGGAAGTAATAATAGACCATCTTTGAGAAAACGAAAATGATCTTATGGTCATATGAAATGATCATCAAACCTATGGTCACATATGCCTCCTTAGTATGGTGGCCCACGATACAAGTAGCAGCTCAAAAAAAGCTGTAAAAACAGAGGTTAGTCTGTATAGGAGTCACAGGGGCCATGTCATCATGCCCCACAACAGTAAGCTGAATCTCCCTCCACTGCATATAGTTGTGATAAGGGGGCGTCGACAAATGCCCTCAAGCTATTCTAAACTGAGAGTTTATTGGATATAATTCTAACAGAATCCATGTCGAAACCAACAGATTTTGGCATGAACTATGAAGTAGTAACTGACTGCGACCAAGTGAACAAAGAAAAATTACCTGAACTAGAGATCAATTTAATGGTATGTTTTACTGACGGATCCAAGATGAAAGAAGGGGTCGGAGTGGGAGCATCAGGCCCAAGTTTTGAACCTGCCAAATCCCTAGGAGACACCCCGCTATCTTCCCAGCAGAAATGCATGCAATCCAAATCTGCGCTGATGAGTGTCTTAATAGAGATATTAAGAAGGCCAAAATATACAAATCAGATAGCCAAGCAACACTAAAAGTTCTCAAGTCAAACAGTTACGAGTTCAAGTTGACTTGAGACTACAGGCAAGCTCTAAAGCAATTGGCAAGAAACAACAAGGTAACTCTAACGTGGGTGCCAGAGTCCACGGGACTCGACGGAAACGAGGGTGCGGACAACCTTGCAAAAGAAGTGGCAAAATCTCCTTGTCTTGGCCTGAAACCTTTCTGAGGACTAACAAAAAGAAACATAAAAGGAGAGCTCTGGAGCTGGGAACAAAATGAGATAAAATTAAGGTGGAATAAGACGCCTGGTCTTAGACAAATGAAAAAATTCTTAAATTCATCGCAAAAATGCTTGTCGATGCCCTAAAAAGGGATATTCGAATAATAAGAAATATCTTTACAGGACACTGCCTTTTGAGATACCATATGAAGAAATTGAGCAAAGCTGAGAACGATATTTGTCGTTTCTGCGATAGGGCAACCGAAACAGTAGAACATCTGTTTATATGTATTATCCTTTCAAGCAGAGAAAAGGAAAGAATATAAACAAACAGTTTGTTTCCTGCAAATACAACTCTGGTACACTCTCCATATGCGTTTCGACCATCTTATGGTCTCGTCAGTGGAGCTATATCGAACAGAGGGCTACACTCGCAGGAAACAACTCCTATATAAAATATTCCAAAAGTTCCAAAGTATATCGGTAGGATCTTAAAAACCTGCCGACTTCGATGCCAGACTGCTAGATATCGCCAGTCAAACGACATCTATGCAATCACCGAAGTAGTGCGAAATTGTAAAAATCAAAATCAGTAAGAAATAAAGAAATGTATCTGCCGTACTTAAATAGTTGTTTATAATATTATCCTTTCAAGCAGAGAAAAAGATATAATAGAATAATAATCCTGCGAATGTTGCTCTCGGTTCGATACTGACGAGACTATAAGGTGGTCGAAACGCGTATGGGGAGAGGACTCGAGTTGAATTTGCAGGAAACAAACTGTTTGTTTGTATTCTTTCCTTTTCGATGTTTGAAAGAATGATACATAAAAGCAATCATTTAAATACGTCAGATAGATTTATTTCTTACTGAAATTATGATTTTTAGCAGAACACCTGCTATGTAAATGATGGTACTGACAAATTCTTAGAAGGCGTTCTCTAGACGCCTGAAAGAGCAAAGCACCTAATCTCCAGAATAACTGACTTCATGAAAAGTCTAAATATCCCAGGTTTATATTAAATCAGGGTAACATACAAAAGATCTTACAGTTCAAAGCTCTGTGGAGTGGCAAAGAAAGCCTTAACGACCCATTCACAATCTACCACATTAAGAAAAAATTCATCCTTTTTTTAGTCTTTGTTTTAGAAAAAAAGTGATCTAATGCAGCAAAAAAGACCAGGTTTCCACAGGGCAGATCAATCAAAAGATCAGGACTTATTTGAAGAGGAAGGTGTTCTGTATGTAGCAGACTAATGGTAAGTAAAATAATTTAGTTATGAAACGTTTCAATAACTACGTTTTTAAACTTAGCGAGCGTGATATGTTAATAAAGTAACTAACCAATTCAAATGACACTTCACATCTACTTTTAGAAAATATATGCCTACCGTTTCTAGCAGAATTACGTTCAAATTATAAAAGCCAACAGAGTTGTGCGCAAAAATCGAGATCAAAAAAAGCAAAAATTTGAAGCTATTTTCAAATGTAAGACATTTTGATTTTTTTTTTAAATTTGTACTCAAATCTGCTACTAACAACAGTCACATATCTAGGGTAATTCGGAAAAGGTGGGCATTATCTCAGCAACTTGTAATTCACATGAAAATAACATCACGTGTTCATATAGTTTTTTACTGAACTCCTAGCTGATCTTTTTACAAAAACTTGTTAAACCTGTCTAAGGGTGTTCATTTATTACAACTTACACCAAAATTTTATTATATTTCATCTAGAGGAACAAAAGTTGTTTTGAGAAAACTACATTTCACACCTCCTGTTTGAGGGCGAGTATCAAGACATGGGGACGTTTTCCTAACAAAAATTATATGGACATATGATGTTACTTTCATGTGAACTACACGCCTCCGAGATATTTCCTACCTTTTCCATATCATCCTGTATATAATATAAGAATTTTGGAAATTTTTTATTTTCAGATTACTGAGAGAGCCTCAACATTAACGACATGTCGAGATGTTTTTTTTTTTTGATTTTATTTATTTTGTTTTTGCTAATTTAGATTTAGATGTTGATAATAAAAATAAAAGGTTTTGATAATTTTTGATTGATGAAAATAAGAATGTATAGTACCTATGTATATAAAAAGTTAAATAAAATAAATTACCTATAACTATGAAAACATTGAGATTTTTCCGTTATTTTTTAAATGACCTACTTCCTTCATTTTACCATTAAAATTACCTACCAAGATTATCAATATTTCCAGAGACCCTGCATAAACATTTTGCTGATTTTGAAGAGCTAAAGATTATATACAGGGCGAATCGGACAAGATAAGCAATCTCTCCACATTGTATAGTTTATATAAAAATAACATCATAAGTTCAAATAACTTTTTGGCATAGAGCCTCCATGTTAGTTTCATACGAAATAAACGCCACCACGAGATTGCACACCTTTTCTGAATCACCTTTTAGAAAAGTTTATTTTCATAAAAGAGTAACTAACAAAACAAACAAAATTTGGTTAAAATAAGTAATAAATTGATATAGTTTTAATTTTCACTGTATATACTTTTAATTTAAATTATAATTACAACATAAATTGGCACTTAAGTAAATATTCTAAGCAGTGAAAGTTTAGGATTTGTCGTTCAGACCATTAATTCAGTATTGTCATCATAAGTTTTATGTTTGACTATTACCAAAATACAAAAATAATTGCAAAATAGCATATCAGGTTTTGATTTTTCACATAAGCTGTTTGGGACAAAGAAACAAAAATGGGGCTTGTAAAAGAGAATTTTGTGAGTATGATTTTCTGTATCATTTTAAATTATTCTAGTAAATCTGCAAGGTTTAGTATTTATTTTTAAATTTTACCTGTGTTGACAAACTGGACAGTGGTGATCCTCAGTTCTAGGTAATGTTGGATCCGAAATGACATCAGATACAATATGGGTTAATTCACTAAAAAAAAATGAAAAAATTAAGAAAAAAGAACTATAGATAATTATATTTGTAAAATTTTTGGTGTAAGTTCTAGCAAGTATAACATTAATCATATAATATTACAGAAAAATTGATTAACTGTTCATTATTTTTCTTTGGTCATTAGTTTAATGTTATAAATTATTACATTATCACAGATTATACAGGAATAAAAGCTCAGATCAAAAATTTCAGTATTCATAATAAAAATTAAAATAACCAAATGAACTGAACTGAGGAAGAGATACTTTGAAGACATATAATCACACGAGGTCATCAGGAAAATTCAGTTAAAGTGACTGTTTGGATTTGCCTTCACAATTAGCCTTGAATGATGCAGTCGAGTGGACATATAAAGAACCCAACAAGGTCTAAACATCAAAGATCACTATTTTAGTATATAGAAAACTACTGAAAATTCAGAATTTCCACTATTCCAAAAAATTACCATATATTATACTTACAATTAGTATAATAGTACTTATATAATATACTCATTGTGTGCCTGCTCAGCCCTTGCGAGAATCAGATAAATAAATCTGGCAATAACACCATGCCATTAATGGTATGATCATTGACTATATTAAGAAGGTACGCGTGCTTAATAAAACATAAACTGGCATGTGCCATAATACCATACAATCAGTGACGGGATCCTGCTCACTTTTTAACCTGACTTTATATATTATATCAATCCTATGGTGCATATGCTATATACCTAATACAAGGTCTACTTACTCAATTTCGTGCATAATTTTGTTTACATAAATACATTTTGAGTCTGCATGTTGTTTGTAATCACAATTTCTGCATGCATACAGCAGTATCTTATTTTCTTTATCTTCTTTAGGATACAACATGTTATTGCTACAAAAAAATGTAGAATTATACAAAGTACAAACTAAAACATTTTTTAGCAACATGTTATTTTAAGGAAATTGATATTCTTACCATTCTTGACAAAACCTAATACCAACGAAACCTGGTCCTTCACTGTGGGAGTCATATCCACTTGGTTTAGACATTTTTCTTTAATTATACTTTAAAAATTAAAAAATGACTAACAATACTTCAAATAACCAACCTGTCCTAATTCTGGAGAAATTCTAACCAAACAAAAATCTTTCGTAAGTTCTTATACCCACTTTATGTTAGTATTAGTTACGACGTGCTCATTTGGTAAGAGCCTTCTTTCATATTTGATAATACGGGAGACGTATGTCATTATGAAACTTTTAATTTAGCGAACAAAGCTCAGGTTTACATACTTTTACAGAGATGGTGCTGAAATCAAATAACCTATTTTCAGCATCCAAATAACAAAACGTAAAAATCAAGCTGTCGAAAACATCAGGCAACGTTGAATGTTTAATATGCAGTAGAAATTATTTACCTGTCTAGTATAGCTCAAATGCTTTATATTTGTAATTTTTCCATGTTATGATTTTAATTATTTTTTTTGAGCTGCTAATACTAAAACAAAGTGTGAGCTCTTGTAAATATAATGAATTGCTTCAAAGCTTTTTACACACTTCCAATGATAGAACGATTTTTGTTAAGGTAAGAAATATAATTCGAATTAATTACTTCAAAATCAGGTGTAATCTTCGATTAGTTCTACAAAATTTTTATATAAAATAACCGTTTAGATAGTTTTCTGTAATAAGGACTACAGTCTTTTAATTTTTTACTGAAATGCAGTACATAGAAATTGTGTAAAAAATAAAAATAGTTTAAAGTATTGTTTCTTCTCTGAATAATAATAAATCTTGAGAACTACTGCTCGAGAAGTTTTCAACTTAACATAAGTTCTTGATGAAAATAAAACATCTATTGCTATGTTGGTTATCTCAAACCTTGTATTTTCAAAATTAAATATAATATTTCCATAGTTTAACAGGCATTGACTCCCATTTTAATAAATTACTTTTCATATATTTTATATTCATATAATCTTTTATATTGAAGGTAATCCTTAATTGCTGATTGTTCAAAATTGATTTAGTTCGTACTTTTACACATTATTTTCCCAATAGTTTGCTTGATTAAAGACAAAATAATGCAATTTAATTTAGCGTTTTTAAATGCCAATATTTCTTCAATTACGCTGTTTAAATTTATATACTTTTGTTTTAAAAATCTACAAATACATGCAAAGTAAACTAAAAAAACACAATTGAACAAAGAAGGAGTCACAGTTTCCTAGGGAAATTGGGTTGTTCCATGTATAGTGTTGGTAATATTATTTATCTTCAATTTCTTTTAAAATACAGGAAATTGCCCCCTCTTTCTTGCATTTTTTAAATTAAATATCGTATATATTACAATCTTTTTCAATTAGGCATACTTTAAATTCAAAATGATGGGTCTATATTGTCTATAAGATATATAGGCCAGCCGAATAATTTTGTTTTTTAAATTTAGTTTTTCTAGATATGAGCCAGTGGCGCGATGTTCAAAATAATGGGGTAATTCATGGTTTCTTGGGCTTCAATTTTTTTTTTGGACATAACTTTGTATCAAGGTGTGAAAAAAACAGTTTTTTTGAGTTGTGGAAAAAGCTATTTTTTTTTAAAGTTCCCAACAAAAGTTGTGCGCCTTAGAAAGGCTCAACACTTTGATGAAAAATTAAGTGAAGTTGAATTAGCTGCCTGGAATTTAAAAACAATTGCTTTAGAATTTTTAGGGAACAAAAAAGTAGAAAACTATGAAGAACTTATAGAAGAACTACTTGAAAACTACTGCAAAATGGGCTCTCGCATGTTTTTTAAAATACACTTCATGCACTCTCATTTAAATTTTTCCCACTGACTTCTCCAAGGCTTTCGACAAGGTTAACCATCAACTTCTTATTTACAAGCTGGAAGGCTTGGGCATCCATGGATCATTTCTACAATGGATAAATAGTTACCTGGCTGATAGAGTACAGCGAGTGAAAATTAACAACTGTGAATCATCTAATATATATGTTACCTCTGGTGTTCCTCAGGGTGCTCACCTCGCCCCGCTCCTTTTTAACTGCTTTATTAACGATATTGAGGACATCAAACTTTCAGTAGATGTCTTCTTTATGCAGATGATTTAAAGATATTTCGGGTTGTCGGGAGTAGCAACAACTGCGAGGGCATTCAGCGGGATCTAACTCGATTCTCTGAATGGTGTAAATTAAATTTTATGCACCTCAATATTAATAAATGCTCCATTATTAGTTTTTATCGTAAAAGGGATTGGATAACTTTTGATTACTTTCTTGATAATAACACGATTAATCGTGTTGACTGTGTGAAGGATCTGGGTGTTACATTTGATAGGGCCCTTCGCTTCGACACACATATTGATAATATTGCGAACAAAAGTTTGAAGTTGCTCGGGTTTGTGAAGAGAATGCTTGCAGATTTTAATAATGTAGACTGTTTTAAAGTGATATACTGCTCTGTAGTTCGATCAGTCTTGGAATATGCGTTCCAAGTTTAGTCACCTCATTATTTTACATGCAAAGAAAAAGTGGAAAGAGTACAAAGAAAGTTTTTAAGTTTCATTGCCTTTAAACAGGGAATGCAGCAGGATCGGTCTGTATATGATGATACTGCCGATGCTTTGAGGTTGCTACCATTGTGTGTGAGGCGTATATATCTTGACCTCGTTCTGCTTTATAAGATTGTTAACTCTTGTATTGATTCTCTCGAACTACTCAATAATATTGGATTATCGGTTCCTCTTAAAGCTTTTAGAGCGCACGATTTGTTTGAGGTGATATATTACGGAACGAACTATGGCATTAACAGTCCTATTTCTCGAATGTGTAAGGAAATGAATTCAGTTTCTACTGACATTGATATTTTTCATTTGCCAGTTAATGTCTTTAAATTAAAAATATTGCAATTCTTGAAAAACTAGTTAATATTGTCAACTGTCAATACTTGTCTTTTGAAGCACTTTGATGCATTCTTAGATTTGTAAGTTTCTTAATTCTGATTCTGTTTTAAATAGTGATTGTATTTTTATTTTTGAAATGGATTGTATTTATTTGATCCGTTAATATACTATTATTATTATTAAATTTGGATGTGGTTAGTCACGAGCAAGGAGAAAGGCTCCACCAAAACCACGTACTTATAAAGTATATGTACTGATCGTCAAATAAACAGAAAATGTCCTGACCATGCTATGCGCCATTTTGGGTAAGGTGAAGTTATAATAACAGTGAATACGCTGTCGCCACTGAAAAATTATAACGACTAAACGTAATCGTTTACCTCCCACTGACAAGTTTGAAGCAATTTGTATACCTTTCCGAAATTTCATCGACATAAGTAGTTGAACGAAACGAATGGTAGAAAGAGATAAAATGACAGTATTACGTTATAACCTTACCCAACTTATCCAATTTGTGTCAACTGATTGTTATGTGTGGACGTCTGTCATACTATTGGTCGGTCGTAAAAATAGATTAAAAATTTTTATTATATTTTTGGTTGTTAAAAATAACTAGTCCTTAAAAAAAGCAATATGTTGACGAACCGTTTCTTCAAAACGATTTATTTTTTGAAAAATCAGTTGAAATGTTAATTAGGTAGTACCCCGTTATTTTCAGTATTTTCTAATTAAAATTTCCTTAGAAAGTTGAATGTTTCGCAAATTTCAAGTACATTTGAGATTATAGACATACAAAATTATTACATTAAATTCTGTTCATATCTCAATAGTATAAGCGTGCTGTTTAAAAATTGTTTCTCTACTAGTTCTAATTATGGATTTAACATTAAACACTTGTGTCCCTATATCCCCAAACGGTCGAGTATCTTACTTTGAAACAGTTAAGTGTAACATAATTGTTTTCATCAACACAACTTATAAAAAATTTGAGAAGTAACAATTTGTAATATATTTAAAACTTTTATTTAAATAAATAACATTCAATTTTATATTCAAATAATGTTAAATGCAACATTTTACTTCCTTAGACTGTGTTAAACACTATACTACACTACAACTAAATATATATTATTGATTATAATTTATTAGGACATATAAATTTGAACCCTACAAGCCAACAAACGAGGTCCTTCAGAATAAAAAAGCTTATTTATAGCACGTTTGGTCTTTAAGCCCCTACAAATCTTCACAAACTAATAAAAAAAGTATATTAAAGGTTGAATAGTATCATTAATGGGAGGTCTTCGGGTTGGCCTATGGTTCCGGCCCCTGGTCGTACACAGTTCCTCTATCACCGGTCCAGTTTCAGGTTTTCTTTCAAACTTACTTGTCATACAGGAAGTCTTGAAATAATCGGCTAGATGTTTAGTGAATTCATACAACAATTGATTGGTGGATAGCTAGGACGATGGATTTTAGTAATACTACATAGAGCAGTGGTTTCTACCATTTCAAGTTTTATGAGTGCTGGCTTCCTGCAATTACTGTATATAGGATGTATGTATTTCTATTAAAGTCAGTACACTGCTTTGTATATATGAGTTGTTTTTCTTGATATGTCTTTTTCTTTGTATATTAGACTCTTAAGGTATTTGGCCCTTTGTATACATTTTTTGTTTAACAGTTCCAAAGTGTCAATTGAAGATAATTTTGTGCTCTATATTTACACCTAAATATTTGACTGATGGCTTGGTGCATATTACTTGGTTATTAAGTTATTTAAAATAAATTTAATCCAAGGAAAAACAAAGATTATTTCACAATAATAACAACAATGACACTATTTTTTGACTTTTGACGGTTAATTTGACGTGCCAAAACGTCACTTTTACCCAAAATGGCGCAGAGCATACTCCGGACATTTTTCGTTTGATAGCTCCATTACCACCTGTCATCCATTTATTTTCAGAAATCCGTGACCAAAACATATTAACAATGGAGCAACGCTACCAAGGCAGATGGGATCCAGCAATGATGGGGTTTATGGTTTCTTATGAGAGAAAGCGATCAGGAATATAAACGAAAGTCAACATTTGAAAAAAGTTATGTTCAAAAGATTATAAATAAATCCTGTTACTCTTAAAATATTTTGTTTTTTTTAATTGTTTTGAATTTATGTATAAATATTATATAAAATTGTCTGTAATAAATAACAATAACTGATATATTCTATAACGCAAAATCTATACGTGGTGGAAAATTTTCTTTGTTGAACTTTGTTTAAATAATTGGAAATGCAACAATCATGATTATTATGAATTAATAAACACTACTAATTAATCCAACAAACCAACCTAAAATATAATTAAACCTAAATGACTGATTGACTAAAATGTGGTTGTCGGACTTGCATTGTCTGTATTTTTATTTATTTTTAAGACGTTTCGATTAGGTTGTATCTCTAATCGTTATCAAGTATAAACTGAATGAAACTGACTAAATTACTGAGCCCCAGATCGCAGCTTATCTGGGGCTCAGTAGACTCCAAACACGTATTAGGTGGTTGCATTGATAAGGTGTTTACTTCATAGTCAACGGTATTTAGAAAAGCCAACATTATTTATTAACAAGATATATTCAATAAACTAACCTACTTTCAAACTAATGTAAAATAATATTTAAGGTAGTTAAAGGGAACTAGGTCTGATAATTTGCTGAGTATTTCAGTAAACGCAATCGAGTTACTAGCAACAACTAGCATCGTCAGCAATGACATACCAGTGTAGTAATAATTCGACTGAGTCTCTCGGGCAGCAGTTGGAGGTGAATATATTATATTATACTTTGGCACTCTAATTGCGGATGTAAATTGAAAAATGAAATAATTAATGGTATTAGGACGTCCGCGGGGTTCGAATCTTAACGCGGTAATTTTTTCTTTATATGCAATTTTTTATTAGAGAAGATTGAACCTACAATAGGTATAACAAAATATGTAATATCTCTATGTGAGCGACACGAGCGCATGTATCGTCGATGGCTGTCGACGCGCGAAAATGGCGAGTAAAGAAAAGGAAGTATTATTAAATGTTCTCGATATTTATTAAAATATACCAGACTTGTGGAATGAACTTTATGAAGATTATTTGGAAAAAAATATTGCATACAATGGTGTTGTTCGCGCAGGGCTTCCTTTTCCTTTTCATACATCCAGTCACTATGCTAGGACATGGCTCATTTTAATGTGCTTAGAAAGCACGGATGCCGTAGTGAATATCGGAGTTCTAGCATGCTCAACAATCATTTTTCGAAAGATTAAGGATCCTGATTCCGGGCCGTGTAATTGGCATGTTTTACATTTCTTCCACTCCAACATCCTAATTAGGAATCCTAAATATCCTGTAGTCTAATAGCCCCTAATCTTATATTCTTACTATAATCTCCTATATTTTTATAAACTGCAATAAATCCAAAGAGCCAAAATGCAGAGATTCTTTTACGTCCACTATAAAAAAGTATTGAAAATCAAATTTGAAGGCAGCTTATTGGAGTTAAATTATTTCTTTTTGTCGATATACAAAAAAAAAGTTTTAAAATATTTTTGGAATTTTTTTATAGATGAGTGAAAAAGGGTGAAAATGATTTGATTTTTCCACCAACTCTTGACTTTATCATGTTACATTTTTAAAACTTCCACAATAATTTTATTTTTATTTATAACCACTTTACTAAAATGACAGTTACAGGAAAAAATTAAGACTAATTTGGATCATTTATTTATAGAAGCCAAAGAAATAAGAATCAAGATTTAAAAAAAAATTGTGGCATCATAACACGTAAGAACATCCGACATAATATATATATATATATATATATATATATATATATATATATATATATATATATATATATATAGTATAGGAATTAATTTTTCTTGAACCATTGAATATATTTTTAGTTGGTTATTTTCTTGGGAATATGGTTCATTTTATATTGAAACTACATATATAAAGTAGTCATACTTATTGTATATATATATATATATATATATATATATATATATATATATATATATATATATATATTGGCTCAGTTGGTAAGAGCTTGGACTTCCAACCAGGAGGTCCCCGGTTCGAATCCTGGGCCCGACACTGGGCTTTTTTCATAAATAAAAAGTTCAGAAAAATCCGGGGGGAACAATGGTCTGTTGGTAAATGGCAAAAGCCAATAGACGACAACACTTGCCCCTTATCAACCCGCATTGAGGCAGCGTAATAAGGTATGCCTCACAACCCCTTAAAAAAATGGCGAGTTTGAAAACAAATACGGACAGTGTACCCCAGGTGGGTATCAAATCCCACACCTTGAATAAGGTCTGCCTCGAGGATTCTGGGGGAGGGAAAAATTCGCTTGTTCCAACAACTTTGTACATAGCGTCCTATAACTGCAGGTCGTTATCGAACCAAACCAAACTCACTGAGTTAGAGAATGAAGCAGTTAATATTAAATGGGATATTATAGGCATCAGCGAAGTAAGACGGAAAAACGAAGATCTCATTGCACTTAAATCTGGCAATATCCTCTATCACAAAGGTACAACAAATGGCCGAATGAGTGGTGTAGGATTCCTAATCAATAAGAAATGGAAAAATAGGATAGTCGATATCACCAACACCTCAGATAGAGTAGCTAGCCTAACTCTCCGACTATCAAAAAGATACACCATTCAAATTGTACAAGTATACGCACCAACAATCTCATACCCAGATGAAAGTATAGAGGAACTCTACAATGAAATAACGGAGGTGCTAAATAAGAACAAAAGCCAATTTAAGTATATAATAGGAGACTTCAATGCTAGAGTGGGGAAAAGGGCCAATTTAGAACAATGTATAGGAAATTTCGGATTTGGGGATAGAAACGAAAGAGGTGAAAGACTGGTTCAATACGCACATTTCCAGAACCTATCAATAGGCAACACCTACTTCAAGAAAAATCCAAATAGAAAATGGACGTGGATAAGTCCTGACGGAAAAACTAAAAATGAAATTGATTTCATCCTAACCAACAACATAACAACCCTACAAGATGTAAGCGTTCTTAATAAGTTTCGAACAGGTAGTGATCACAGACTAATCAGAGCTCGAGTAGTTCTCAATACAAGATTAGAAAGAATAAAATTAATACGAAAACCAGCATCTGGAATAAATATCGCTAACTTACGAAACAACTCAGAACAATATCAAGACCTAATTAATGAAAAACTACAAGACGCAACAGATGGCTCACACTTGATGGAAACGATCCTAAACTGCGCCAAGGAAATTGGAGGACCACAACCACGTAACCACAATAGAAAACTCTCCGATGAAACGAGAGCTCTTCTGAAACAACGAAGACAAATGAAAATCAGCTCGAACATAAACCGAATAGAATACAGGGAGCTGTGCAAAACGATAAGAAAGAAGATCGCAGAAGATATAAAATCCTATAACGAGAGGCTTGTGGAAGATGCAATCGAAAATCATAAGAGCTATAAGAAGACAAAAAGCGCATTAACCATCGGTAAGAAACAAGTAATAGCACTGGTGAACGGAAATGAAAGAATAACAAACAGGGATGAAATAATAAAAATCATAACCAAATTCTATGAGGACTTATACAAAATACCGGCACATCAGGAAGTAGAGGAAGAGACAACTACAGCACAAGAAGATGTTCCAGAAGTTCTTGTGGAGGAAGTAGAAGCAGCTCTTAGGAGCATGAAGAACGGCAAGGCAGCTGGGAATGACGGTGTCACATCTGAACTCATAAAATACGCCGGAAACTCAACTTGGAAAATCTTAGTCAACATATACACGAACTGCCTAAAATCAAGACGCATTCCGAGACAGTGGAATAGCGCTAATATAATCCTAATCCACAAGAAAGGTAGCAAAGAGGACCTTAAAAATTACAGACCAATTAGCTTGCTACCAGTAATATACAAAATATTCACAAAAATAATTAACAACAGAATACAGAACACACTTGATGTTGCTCAACCTCGAGAACAAGCAGGCTTTAGAAGTGGCTTCAGCACAATGGATCATATTCAAACACTACGAGAAATTATGAGTCGAACAAAAGAATATGATCTGCCACTGACATTAGCTTTCGTATACTTTGAAAAGGCATTCGACTCAATATACCCAAGAGCAGTTATAGAAGCTCTAGTCGACCAGGGAGTGGATAAGCCTTACGTAGAAATGCTAGCCAACATATATAGAGAGGCCACAGCTAGAGTAAATGTATACAAAGATACCCCAGAATTTCCAACTCAGAAAGGAGTCCGACAAGGTGACGCAATATCCCCCAAGCTATTTACAGCAACTCTAGAAAGTATCTTTCGCAAAATAGACTGGGAAAATAAAGGTCTATGTATAGACGGTGAATATCTAAACCACTTAAGATTTGCTGATGACATCGTTCTGATTGCTAAAAATCCTGAAGAACTGCAGGAACAAATTAATGATCTGAACATTGCCAGTAATAGAGTTGGCTTAAAGATGAACCTAGCAAAAACAAAAGTAATGTGCAACGATCTAATAAGAGACATTGAAATAAGATAAACGAAACCACGCTGGAAGTAGTAGATGAATATGTATACCTGGGTCAACTTATACACAAGTCGGGTTCACTACTTCCAGAAATTAACAGAAGAATCAAACTGGCGTGGTCAGCATTCGGACGAAACTCCATCATCTTCAAATCCAGAATGCCACTTTACCTTAAGAAAAGAGCGTTTGATCAATGCATATTACCGATCATGACATATGGTTGCGAAACTTGGACATTGAAGAGCGAAATAATTACGAAACTCCAAGTAGCTCAAAGATCCATGGAAAGATGTATGCTAGGGATAACAAAAAGGGATCGCAAACGAATAGATTGGATACGACGAATGACCCAGGTAACAGATGTCGCCCAAAGAATAAAATCCCTTAAATGGCAATGGGCAGGTCATGTAGCAAGAAGAACTGACAACAGATGGACCACAAGAACAACTATGTGGTATCCCAGAAACGCGAAGAGGCCACAGAGACGCCCTAACATTCGATGGGACTATGACATCAGGAAAGTGGCAGGAATAACTTGGTCCCGATTAACCATCGATAGAAAAAGTTGGGCACAAATGAGTAATGATTATAAGAACACGTAATACTAATAACAACAAAACAAGAAAAATAATAATAATAAATAACTATAAAGGAACATCATAATAACAACTTAATAAGGGAGGCTGCACCATAATTTAGAAATGGTAGATAATAGCTGAAAATGATGATGATGATGATATATATATATATATATATATATATATATATATATATATATATATATATATATATATATATATATATATATATATATATATATATATATATATTTTTTTTTTTAATTTTTCATGACGTTTCGATTCTTTCGTATCTTTTTCAACTGACGGTTTCGGCGAATGCTACAAAAATGTACATTTTTAATATTACTATATATGGAATAGGAGGTTAAAAACTTACCATTAAGAACAGAGATTTTTGTGTTAAACAAAAATTAATACATCATAAACCAATTATAATCACTCACTCTTTTGTGTATTCACTTTTCAAAAGTATTTTTAACAGTCCAGTTAGAAGAATGGACACTACATTTTTAACCCTATAACTACCTTGACTTGACTGAATGTGGAACCCAGATGGTGTATGTTTTAGGTACTTTAAGTGACGTAAAAAGTTTGGGTCTTTTAATTGAAGTGATATTTTTCCAAAAAAATATCGTGATTCAATTTAGGAGAATTGAAGGAGGAGAATTATTCTTATTTATTGTTTTATTTATTTTAGAAGCTTGAAGCTGTAGAAATCTGCCTAACATCTACATACTTCAAATACAAAAATTTATTCTTTAAGCAAATTGAGGGTTGCGCGATGGGTGCATCCATATCAAGTGTTATTGCTCAACTAGTGTTAGAAGACCTAGAAACTGAAGTTATCAACAGCTTAAAATTCAAACTACCATTCTTTTACAGATATGTAGATGACTGCATAACGGCTATACCAAAAAATCAAGATTCATATATTTTAAACAAATTTAACAGCTATCATGAAAAATTACAATTTACCATAGAATTTGAAAATAATAACCACATAAATTTCCTAGATATGACATTGCATCACAAAAATAATACAATACTAACTGAGTGGTACACAAAATCTACATGGTCTGGTCGCTACCTCAACTACAGTTCCCAACACCACATGGCCCAAAAAAAATCAGTAATAATTGGAATAGCCGATAAAGCCATCATCCTTAGTAGTCCCGAATTCAGAAACAACTGCATCAAAAAAGCAAAAGAGGCCCTTATGACAAACTCTTACCCAAATAAACTAATTAATAAAATTTTTAAAGAAAGGCTAGAAAAATACAAACATGGAAACACTAAAACAGAAAATTTAGAACACAATAAAACTAAAAAACAATATCTTTCCTTGCCATACATACCAAAACTTTCCGAAAACTTTCAAACTTTTTTTAAAAAACATAATATAACCACTAGTCATAAGGGCCATAATTTACTTAAAAGCAATTTAAGCAAATTAAAAAGTGACATTCCAAAAAACAGAAAATCAAATGTTGTCTACCAAATACCCTGCAAGGATTGTCCATCGAATTATATCGGCCAAACTAGTCAGTATCTGCAAAATCGTCTAAATGTACATAAATATGACAACAAAAATATTACAGCCCTAAAAAACACGAAATGAAACACAAGCACACCTTTGATTATGAAAATACAAAAATCTTGAAAACTGAAACTAACAAAGGAAAACGAGAATTTTACGAAATGATTGCAATAAAAAAAAATCCGAACGCCGTAAACGATAAAACAGACATCAATAATCTAAATCAAATTTATTTTAACATATTAAAATAAACCAATATAAGGGAATTTCTAAAATAAATAAAACAATAAATAAGAATAATTCTCCGCCTTCAATTCTCCTAAATTGAATCACGATATTTTTTCAGAAAAATATCACTTCAATTAAAAGACCCAAACTTTTTACGCCACTTAAAGTACCTAAAACATACACCATCTGGGTTCCACATTCAGTCAAGTCAAGGCAGTTATAGGGTTAAAAATGTAGTGTCCATTCTTCTAACTGGACCGTTAAAAATACTTTTGAAAAGTGAATACACAAAAGAGTGAGTGATTATAATTGGTTTATGATGTATTAATTTTTGTTTAACACAAAAATCTCTGTTCTTAATGGTAAGTTTTTAACCTCCTATTCCATATATAATAATATTAAAAATGTACATTTTTGTAGCATTCGCCGAAACCGTCAGTTGAAAAAGATTCGAAAGAATCGAAACGTCCTGAAAAATAAATAAATAAATATATATATATATATATATATATATATATATATATACAATAAGTATGACTACTTTATATATGTAGTTTCAATATAAAATGAACCATATTCCCAAGAAAATAATCAACTAAATATATATATATA
Organism: Diaprepes abbreviatus; assembly: GCA_034092305.1. Classification (NCBI taxonomy): domain Eukaryota; kingdom Metazoa; phylum Arthropoda; class Insecta; order Coleoptera; family Curculionidae; genus Diaprepes; species Diaprepes abbreviatus. The sequence goes on along the minus strand of JASJET010000046.1, from coordinate 873,429 downwards.
TATATATATATATATATATATATATATATATATATATGTATATATGATAAATAATGGAAATTAAATTTTTAGCTGTAGTGTTTTTAAGAAAAGGGTTTTCCATAATATGGCTTAAGATGAGATAGTTGTTTGCTGTCGCTGATAACATTCGAGTTGCTATTTTATTTCAATATCCCAATACAAAATCATATATATATATATATATATATATATATATATATATATATATATATATATACATATATATATATATATATATATATATATATATATATATATATATATACAATAAGTATGACTACTTTAAATATGTAGTTTCAATATAAAATGAACCATATTCCCAAGAAAATAACCAACTAAATATATATATATATATATATATATATATATATATATATATATATATATATATGTATATATGATAAATAATGGAAATTAAATTTTTAGCTGTAGTGTTTTTAAGAAAAGGGTTTTCCATAATATGGCTTAAGATGAGATAGTTGTTTGCTGTCGCTGATAACATTCGAGTTGCTATTTTATTTCAATATCCCAATACAAAATTTCTCAAAGATATAAAATAAATATATATATATATATATATATATATATATATATATATATATATATATATATATATAGGTAGATAAGATAATTTTTTAAGTTTCAAGAAAAAAGTCATTTATTTTTACAAAGTTGGCAACCCTATGCGCACGTAGACGAGTTTTTCTTATAGATTGTCTGCCAAGAAACTGTTCTTCGGTACATCAATATCTTAGCTAAAATCAAGCAAACCTTCAGGTACATCCAAGAAAGAGGAAATCCCCGAACTTTCTTGGGCACATCTTAATAATGCCCTATCAATAATAAACCTTATTACTAACAATTTTTTTTATAATTTTTACCTATCTAGAAATATGTTTTAAACACTTTTTTGGGGTTTTACTTTTACAATCCTTAATTTACGTTAATTTTAAATTATATGTACAAAAAACGATTCCAAAAACTTAACTAGTAATTTTAACAATGTTTTTACTATAAAGTAAAACCCCAAAAAAATTTTATACCCGTATTGGTGCGCGCTTGTAAGTGCAAGTTTTAACAATTTTTAAATCTATAAAATTTCTTTTAATAATCTCTATTTTTCTCATAAGTCGGTTTTTGTTGTTTTTTATGTAGAATAGAGCCCTAAAGTTCATCAATACTAAACATTTTTTATTTTCGATGGTATAATGGAAGTAGGGGAACGTGGGGCAAAGTGGACAATTAAAATTAAGGTGGAATCAAATTATTTGCATCCTTTACTATTTTACATAAAATTGCAGGATAAATTTAAAGTCCTTTTTTTGTGTTACGAAACGAGTGCTTTTATTTTTGACATTTCCTCTTAAAAGAAGTTTAAATGAGAGGAATTTGAATTTCGGGTTTAATTTCCATGCTTTAAAATTTTTCAATTATATAATCCTCATATTTTAAATAATTCTGAAATATCTTGTATAAAGTCGTTTTGTAATTTTGCATATTTGAGTTTTAGAATATAAAGTGATTGATTTTCATGCAAAATTAAATGCACAGTCTGTTCGTGAGATGTTTGTTAACAAGCTGGCTAACTTTTTTATTTTTGACTTCGAAAAGAATGTATTAATCAAAAAATTTTTGTTCGTAATACATATTAAATTGGCATCGAGTGTTTTTTGTGCGTCAGATGTACAGGATAACCAAAAAATATAAAAGTAAATGGTATAAGATTAAATAATTTTATTTCTAATTTTAGAGAAACAAAAAAAATCTTTTGAAGTCCAGACCTTGAATTCGAAACTTGTAGCTTTATAATGAATGATTAATCATACATAGATTTTTTACAATACTGTTTAAGTGCCTTTTTTTCTATATATTGTTGTGGAACTTAACATCCTACCACCGTTTTCTGGCAAAACTGGACTTAAATAGAGGTCCAAGTTTGTGGAAAGTACAAGGATGTCTGGGAAAGATATCGGTGGATCCCACTGATGAATCCACCACCGGTATCGGGACGAAACATCCATACATTTACTACGGTGGTCGAAAATAGATCGCTAGCTACATATCCTTACGACCAGGGGCATTGCTAATTGCGACAATATATATATATATATATATATATATATATATATATATATGTATATATATATATATATATATATATATATATATATATATATATATATATATATTTTTGAAATTTCTTGGGTATGAAGTTTTTTGTTTTTAAAACAATCTAATTAAAATTTAACGTTTCGCCCATTCTTTTGGGCTTTATCAAAAATATATTGTCAGTTTAGGGATAAAATCTGCAAAATGTACATTTGACACTTTAAAATTTAGAAACACAGGAAAAACATTCAAATATTTGCATCTTAAAAGGAAGAATCTTCTGTTCTTCTGCTTTGCCAGTCTACTGCAAGTTTTAGAGAATGCTTTCATAGTTTCCGCACATTGTAATCCATAGGTTTCTCTTATTGTTGTCAGGAAGATGCAAACATTTGAATGTTTTTTTTGTGTTTCTAAATTTTAAAGAGTCAAATCTACATTTTGCAGATTTTATCCATAGACTGACAATATATTTTTGATAAAGCCCAAAAGAATAGGCGAAACGTTAAATTTTAATTAGATTGTTTTAAAAACAAAAAACCTCATACCCAAGAAATTTCAGAAAAATAATAATAAATATAGATGGTTTAAGAAAACAAAGATATAAAGAATTGCATGGGTGAAAAATGCAAACAACACCAAGCCGAACGTTCCTGGCAACAGTAAGAGAAACCTATGGATTACAATGTGCGGAAACTACGAAAGCATTCTCTAAAACTTGCAGTAGACTGGCAAAGCAGAAGAACAGAAGAATCTTCTTTTTAAGATGCAAACATTTGAATGTTTTTCCTGTGTTTCTAAATTTTAAAGTGTCAAATGTACAGGGTGAGTCAACGATTGGATGAAGTAGGTTTGTGCCTTTTCGGTGAAATTAACAAAGAAACTATATTTATTGTTTGATACAGTTTATTTTTACGCAGATTTTAAAAATATTTAGGACTCTACAGGGTGAGCCAAAAAACTAGGGCAGCATAAAGTTGTATTTTTTTAAATAGAACACCCTATATACGAATCGTATTTTCGATTTAGCTTATAATTTTAAATCTTTTTTATTAAGGGTTTACTATAACAAAACTTTATAGTTTCTGAGATAATTAAGTTTAAAAAAAAAGTCACATTTTCAAGCATCAATTCAATCCTAAATAACGTTTTCAATTTTGTGACAAATATATTCAAATTTGGAATTTAGCAAGGCCAAGGACAAGTTAACATAATTTTTACCTAATATTTGCAATAAAAGCTACAGGGCGTTGGACACATCGGCTCAAATTTGAACAAGTTTAAATGAATAAATATCTTTTTTTTAAATGGTACACCCTGTATATTTTCATGTTATTTAATAGAGTAATAAAAACCCTAAAAGTTTTGTTCAATATATCCTATACCTATTTATAATAGTTTTTGAGATATTTCAGGTTTTCTTATTTTCCATACTTTTTTACAGAAATAGTCTTCATTATCATAGTAGCCATGGCAAAAACAATGTAAAAGAACATTTTTCTGTGTGTCAAATTTATAACTGCAATCGCTTCTTTTGGTTTTTATGTAGTGTAGTTTGGTTTTTTTTTGCATTCATCTTATATTGTACAATGAATTTTCCAAAGAATGAGTTAATAAATATGATTTATACAATAGGAGAGGCTCAAAAAAATTGCCTTCTTGCTCAAAGAATTTACAAAATGAAGTATCCTGATCGACGCCAGCCTAATACCCATACTTTTCAAAACTTAATGCAAAGATTTGATTCTTCTGGTACTGTTGATTATCCAAAACGTAAAGTGGTCAACAAACCAGTAACTAATGAAGAAAAAGAACTACAAGTATTGTTAAATGTTCAGGAAAATCCTTATATTGGTAGCCGTCAGTTAGCAGCATTATGTGAAACATCACAATCCACCGCTAATCGTACTACCAAGAAATATAGATATCATCCATATCACATGAAATTACACCAAGAATTGCATGGACAGGATTTTGAAAGTCGTGTAAACTTTTGTTGTACAATAAATGCGGAGATTCAATTAAATCCAAATTTATTATGCAAGGTAATGTTTAGTGATGAAGCTACTTTTAGAAGTAACGGTGCTGTAAATAGACGCAACATGCATTATTATGCCACAGAAAACCCATTTTGGATTAGAGAGGTGCAACATCAAAACCACTGGTCATTAAATGTTTGGTGTGGTATTCATCATAATCGAATTATTTAACCCCACTTTTTTAATGAACCACTAAATAGCCATAGTTACCTGAACTTTCTACAAGAAGAACTACCCCAACTGCTTCAAGGTCTCGATAGGGATAAGCTCGACAGTATGTGGTTTCAGCACGATGGTGCGCCTCCGCATTACCATCGTGAAGTTCGTGCGTTCTTGGACCAACGATATCCGCAAAAATGGATTGGACGTGGGGGTTTCATTGAGTGGCCACCAAGGTCTTGCGACATCACCCCATTAGATTTCTTCCTATGGGGTTATATTAAAAATAAGGTGTATGTTAATCCACCAACAACAGTGGAAGATATGCGAAACAGGATTAGGGATACCTGTAGAACAATAACGCCACTAATTTTGTCCAGGGTCCGAGAAAATCTGCAAAAAAGACTAAATTTGTGCATTGCACAAGAGGGTTGTTTATTTGAACACATTATGTTTAATTAAACTATTGCCGTTGTAATATAACGAATAATGTATTTCATCATATTTAACCACATTCTGTTTGTTTCTGTAGTTTGTTTTTATTATTTTACATGGCTACTATGATAATGAAGACTATTTCTGTAAAAAAGTATGGAAAATAAGAAAAACTGATATATCTCAAAAACTATTATAAATAGGTATAGGATATATTGAACAAAACTTTTAGGGTTTTTATTACTCTATTAAATAACATGAAAATATACAGGGTGTACCATTAAAAAAAAAGATATTTATTCATTTAAACTTGTTCAAATTTGAGCCGATGTGTTCAACACCCTGTAGCTTTTATTGCAAATATTAGGTAAACATTATGTTAACTTGTCCTTGGCCTTGCTAAATTCCAAATTTGAATATATTTGTCACAAAATTGAAAACGTTATTTAGGATTGAATTGATGCTTGAAAATGTGACTTTTTTTCTTCAAACTTAATTATCTCAGAAACTATAAAGTTTTGTTATAGTAAACCCTTAATAAAAAAGATTTAAAATTATAAGCTAAATCGAAAATATGATTCGTATATAGGGTGTTCTATTTAAAAAAATACAACTTTATGCTGTCCTAGTTTTTTGATTCACCCTGTAGAGTCCTAAATATTTTTAAAATCTGCGTAAAAATAAACTGTATCAAACAATAAATATAGTTTCTTTGTTAATTTCACCGAAAAGGCACAAACCTACTTCATCCAATCGTTGACTCACCCTGTACATTCTGCAGATTTTATCCATAGACTGACAATATATTTTTGATAAAGCCCAAAAGAATAGGTAAAACGTTAAATTTTAATTAGATTGTTTTAAAAACAAAAAACCTCATAGCCAAGAAATTTCAGAAAAATAAAAATAAATATAGATGGTTTAAGAAAACAAAGATATTATATATATATATATATATATATATATATATATATATATATATATATATATCTATATATATATATATATATATATATATATATATATATATATATATATATCTTTCCCGCAAAAGTGTTAAGGAAGTATAGGTTTGGTTAATGTTTGTTTTGATATATGTTAAGATATTCCGCGATTTATTTGTTATGTTCCATTGTATCCCAGAGCCCGTTCCATTGTACATCAGGCCTGGAATGGAATGGAACAAAGACAGAGTTTTGCAAACACGCAATTATTTTAGGTTTAAGGTAAATTTTTTGATTTTTAAAGATCTATTATATTTTATTATCTTTAAAAAATTTTTAAAAACGTATTTTTTAATGCTTGTTTCAAATGAAGCTTGAATTTTTTAAGGCTAGGCGGGGATTTTCCTCTGTTGATTGCAATATGAAGACTGTAGGGGTATTATTATCATCATATTTCCTTTTAGCCTTCTTTACATTCAATATGGAATCAGTTCTCTGAAATGTCGTCACTACTATAAAAATTCAAGACACTGAAATATATACAATTGGAAACTTTTCATTAAATACTTCAATAATTCTAGTAAATAAGGATTCCCCGTGCCATAACACTGTATCAAATATTTTTTTTCTTCCATAGTAAGTATATTGTGGTAAATTTAACCGTATGACAATTGTCTGCAATAAAGATGTTTGAACAGTATCGTAAAAAAATTCATATAAGGTAAAATTAAATTATAAATTCAAAAATTTCGAATTTATGGTTAGTTCATATTTTCAAAAATTATTAAATACCACTAAGAATTTCTACTAAATTAACACTTTCTCTACGAAAAAAAATGCGTGGTTCATACTTCAAAATTTAACAATTAGTGAAAATTAAGAATGGTCAATCAAACTGTTCACAAATATTCTAACCTAAAAGTAAAACGTAAATTTTTTTCTTTTCAATTGTGGTTGCTTATCTAATTTTATTCTACAATGTTTTGACTATTTTATAACCAATTTTTTCTAAGTTTTATTTGTTTTTAATGTAATTTTATATGTTTGTCAAATTTTCCGACAGCCGATAACATCCGAAATCGGATACGAATTATGCCGACCTTTTAAAAAGTTGAAAGTTGACCAACTTCTTAGTTGATAATTGATACTTAGTTATTAATTTTTAGTTCGGACTACGAAAAGATCAAAGTAAAGCGTATCATTTAACTTCCAAGTGAAAGTTTATAGTGAAAATTCTTAGTAGTAGTTGAACCAACCATGAAGGTTTCGATTTCTTTAGAAACTTTTTTTATCTTGTGTTTTCCTCTAAAATTAGATACAAATTTATTTTATTATGCCGTTTTCATACTTTACATTTTTTGGTCATTCTGTCTATTCAAGGCAAAAATAATGAACGCCAATCTTATTTGTTTTACAAGCAGCAATTTTTATGAAGAGTAAATATTTTTTCTAAAAGTTATATATTATTCTATTTTACTATAGTTAATAAGAGGTAGACGTATATGAATTTCTAAAATAAATAAGTGAGAAATACCATTTTACCTTTCACTACTACTAATTTCATGAACGGATGACCTCATTTAATTTTTTTGGATGCTACGAAGATCCTATTTTTGTTAGTTTTCGAGAAAATGGTGATAAAATATGTCATGTTTAGTTTTAAATAAAATATTACTGTAATTGTAATATCTAAAGGGAATTTGTGTGAATAATAAGTTCGCCAGGTGACGATAACTGAGCTGCAAGTTTCCCTCTTTCCTTAAATACGAGGTAAAATGGAGGATTAGACACACATGCAGTACTGTGAAATGAAAATCGTACAGTTAATTTTCTTTAGAAAAGTAAAACCTCCTGTATTATGCCACTCTCGGGGCGGCCCAAGTTGTAAATACGCAGTTGGTCTAAATAGGAATGGCAGCATTTGAGGACCGAAGTAGTAATAGAAGTAGTAGTTGTATGTTTGCTGTTAAAATTTAAGTATTCCAAAAATGGCGAATACTTTAAGGCCCTATACTGGTCTACAGATTTTGTTACAAAAAAATATTAAGTAAATTGAAAGACTTTCTTGTTGCATAAAAAATTGCTTAAGACTTAATCACTACCTAAGCAACATTTTATGACACCGTCTTATATATATTTTACTCTAATAATGAAAAATTTACTCTAAGTTTGTACCTACAAAAATTTCAAATAAAATGTCATAATATCAGTAGAGTAAATAGGGAAGTTCTGTGCCCACCCGTCATTATAATCCAGACTTCTCCATATTATGGAAGAAAAAGAGATCAACAGTTGTAGTACTCTTTGAATGAAAAAGTCTGGAATACAAACGATAAAGGGTTCTATTCTATATACTGCTGTTGAATACACTATAAATATTTTTTGGCAGTCTTTAAATATTAAGAAGTATATAGGTGCCTTGAAATATTTGTAATAATTCACACTGTGTCATTACTTAAAGCTAATTTAAATATATTAACAACCTTCTATAGCCAAAATATTGATCATTTATTTTAATGTAAAATTATTGCATTTAAATAGCGCTACAGCCAGGTCCTTCATTCTATTAAGACTTTGCTTATTGTGGCCAGGGCGTGCTTTTTTTTTAAAAAAAATAAAGTAGATTATCATTAATAATAAGCGTTAATAACATGCTAGTTTATAATTAAACGCAATAAGTTATAACACAAATAAGACTAATTTTACCTTAGGGGTCTACCTCTTGGTCAAAAGATCAAATTAATCGTTCATTTCGATAAGTTTAAATGTATATTTCACAGGTTTAAGAAGATGTAGCTTAGCTGTTTCTGCAGGTTAATTTTCAAGAACCCTTGGTTTGTTTTACTTTACTAGTAAATGAATCGACATTTTTTTAAACTAGAGGTTTCTTCTTGGTAAATAAATTTCATTTGTTCATTGCAAAAATATATACTAACTATCCTAATTTATAGTTTCCAAAAAACAGACCTCTAACTAAACCATATTAACACATTAAACGACGAAATTTAAGTATACTGACGATTCGATGACAAATGACATTCAAATCCCTTTAAACTCATGTACCGGATGTAAGAATATATTTTCTAGCAATTTCTGTACAGCACATGTTCAAAAAGTTGGTGGAGGTGACGAAGAGTTATAGCACGACAAGCAGAAAACCACAACAGACTTTTTACAGAAGGCAGCGTCCCAATGTAGTCTTCAGTTTCTTCGTACATCGTCGATACTCATAATTATGTTGATTTTTCTTTGTTGTGTCGTTCAGTACCATTAGTTGAACTTCAAAATAAGTATATATAACTTAATATTTGTGCGTGTGTGTATGTTAATCATTATAATAAATAGCACAAGATATCTGTACAGTCAACTGTTGGACATAGATTTCCTTCATTGATCACCAATTTGTTTGATCTTGAGCTGCTTCAGTTACTAGCAACTCACCTGGTAATTTTCTTCTGCTTCATTTGTCCGCAAGGAAATCGAGAGTTAGTGATCTGTTATATTCTAAAGACTTCTCAATTATCATTTTGACAGTTTGCAGATCGTTTGTGCCGTAACCAGAGTGAAAACCAACTTATTTTCCCGGTTGGTAGAAATCTAACGTCTTTTCTAATCTTGAGGTAACTTTTCTGGTGAATAATTTGTGAAGATGATTCAATATGGTGACTGCGTTATTGCATTTACTTGGTATGTTGCTGCTGTATAGACGAAGATTAAAACGAGTTTTTATATTCACTAGTAGAACTGATCCGCACATTTATATGGTATCAGAAACAATGAAGTCCTCGCGTGGTGCTTTTTTGTTTTACACTTTTTGAAGGTAGTGATTTCCGGTAGTTTCTCATATGCCGGAACAACAATGCCTTTCTTTTATGGTAAAGACCAGATCTACTGTCTTCTGCGTCTAACTCCTATATAATGTTGAATACAATTCCTCTAATTTAAGTATCTCATATCGAATTTATGTCAACACTCCCTACTTATTTTTGGGTTGTACTACTTCCTGCGTTCAATATTCAGTCTAACTACGCATAATTTTCATATTTTTTCGATGTTTTTTTTTATGTGATTAGTATTGTGGTTTCTGGATATTTCCGTATTCATTTATTTAACTTTTCCTCCTGTTGGTTTAATTATATAAACCACTAGGCATGATCCCAGTAATCAATTATTTGCGGTAAGTACGTTTTGTATATTATTTGTCAATCTCTAAAAATATTCACCCTACGTTACAAAAAAATATATATTTTTTATAATGGCGATTTTAAACATGGATTATAACAATTTCGGTTCAAGAACATTTAATATACCTACGAATTTTGTTATGTTTATGCCGACAAATGTAACACCGCCTATCCAGCCTCAAAATGCTTTAAGTTCGAATAAGTTGTACTAGAGAAAACATTTATTAAGTTATGTTGTAGCTATGGGAGAGAATATGGCAGATACCCTAATAAGCCTAACTTTGAAAAATGCTATTGTTTACTTAAATAGAGCATGGCAGCAATTGGAACCATTATTCATTAAAAAATGCTGAAATATAATTTTTCATGGAAATGATGTTGATGAAGATGACTTTTCCTTCGCCACGCTTAGAGATCAGTTAATTATCCGAAAATTACAACCCAATTTAAAGAAAACCAAGAATTTGTTGGAAATGATTGGACCGGTTAGTAAAAGAAAAACAAAGAAAAATTTAGATTTAAGTGAGTTAACCTTTTCATTACGTATTTTTAGGGCCAGTACCAGGATCAAGATATTGAGGATTGGAATAGAGACTTAAAAGTTGAAAAAATTGCATAAAAAATTAATAATATTGAGCCTTTGGTTCTTACAGACACAGAAGATAGCGAATCAGAAAATGAAATCGAGGGACTCAAAAAAGTGTCGATTTTAGAAGCTCTTGCAGCTCTAAAAGTAGGTTTTCAATGGTCAGAGCAAAATAATGTTGCAGTTAGTAACTTAGAGCGCCTTAGAAATATGCAAGACATGGCATTATCAATTTTTTCGACATTTAAAAAGGTTAAATCAAAAATAAAGGATGTGTAAATAAAAATGAGCTTTTAAAATATTTCTTCTGTTTTTAAATACACCTTCTGTAACATGAACACTCTCGATAATATGAACATTCTGGGATTTTTTATGTTCACACTAGGGCGAGTCTACTGTATTACGTAATATATAAAATTCAGGTCAAAAGTACCATATATATATAAAAGGTTTGTCAATCCGGTTCTGTCCATTGACCTTTAAAAATGCAGTATAACCAGTTTTAGCTGAGCGAATTCGTTCTACAGTTCTTCTTCGTTTACCCCTCAAAATTCCTTAAATCTGCAACGATTTGTATTTTTGCTTATTACATCTTTTGACGCATGCGTTTGTTCAATATTATGAATTGAGATAATGTCATATGTCTTCGTAATTCACAATACATTAGTAGTACATAACGGGTACCATTAATAATAAGAACAAATCTTTTTTAATTAAAATCAGTCTTGTTCGGTCTATTTTTTTTTCAGATATCTAGTAGGATTAAAGCGATACCCTGATGCGCTGGCACCTTAGCTATGATCGTAGTTTTAGAAAGCAATAAAATTAGATGTTATTGTAATTACATACTCTTTTAAAATTACATTAAATGCAAAATTTTTCATTACTCTAGAAAATTCAGCCTGTTGAAAGTTTTCTCGTTATTCTCCATTTCTAAATCTATTGTTTTCTACTGAACATATTAATTTTGTTTTATAATTTTTAGTTTAACGATGGTTGTTAATATAAATATACAATACATATCAATAAGGTCTAATATTTAATGTCTTGCTGTTAAAAATTAACGTTGATCAAAAGTCTATATCTTTAATATGAGCCACTTATTTCGCCTCATTTAACAATATCCCCTAGACATTTTTATGATCATAAATTTTTCCTATTAGTGTAAAAATGTGTATTTTGAACTTCAGAAATAAGGGGCCCATATTTTTGACCTTCATAATTGTGTCATATTGAAGTGTTTATGTCTAGTTAAAAGTTTTAAAAAATACCGATTGCGCGGCTTAATTTTTGCAACTTATATAACTCAAAATTCAAAAATCCACGATTGTAGCAAATCGGTTTATTAGGAATAAAAAAATGAAGAAAATTTTTCTAGTATATAAAATTTATTATATTTCCTGATCCGATGTAATTTAACATCGTTTGATTTTTAAAAATTTTAATTAAGGCGTAAATCGCGGAGGTCTTAAGCTGAAAGTTTGATTTTCGATAAAAAAATACTCATATTTTAATGAAAAAATACTATGGGGAAGAGAAAAAATCCTTCAACTAACGACAATATTTATGTATTTAGAAGAAATTTTTAAGACTGCAACAAAATTGGTTAAATAGTTTTCAAGAAAACAGTGTTGTCAATTTAAAAAATTCTTTTTTGAAATCACAGATTTGAGAGAAAATAATTTATTAATTTCTATAAAACTATAGTACAGTTTATTATTTAATGAATTATGTATATAGAGTGTGATTTATTCATTTCTATAAAGGAATAATACAATTTATTGATTAATAAATTATGTATACAGAGTGTCTCACGGGACCGTCTTTTAGAATATCTCGGGGAGTAATGTGATTGGAATCCAGCAATTTTGTACAATGAGGTTTTCTGTAATGCTCTCTTCAGATCAAGTAATAGTGTTCATGTGCGACTTCCGATTATACCGGAAGTTGTTCCAAACTTACTTATTTTAAATGGATCATCCTGTAAATCATATTTTTTGAATTCCTTTCTTTATTTCCGATAACTTGTACTTAAAGTTTTTTTGACCTACTCTTCTTGTCAATTTTCATCAAATTAACTTAAAATAACTCCAGACATGACTCCTTAAAAGAATACGTTTTAACTATTAAATATGTGACCTTATTGGCAATAACAATAACTTCGTTTTTAACTAAATTATTACTACGTTTACAAAACGCTACTAATTAATAATTCTAAATTATTACGATATACAAAAACTACTTTTCGAAATAAACCACAAGTGGTCAATTAACTTTACGAAAACTAAATGATTGCCTAATGTTCGACAAAACTGGAAGACCGCTGCCTAATAATTAGAACTAAAAGCTAACGTTTAAAAAAAAAATACGAATTTTTATAAATTTTAAAAATTAGCGCTAAATTTTGATATTTACAGGGTAGTCAATATATCGCTGACTGATTTGAATTTGCCACTATTTCTGAGCTGCGCATTTCCGGATCACGTGGTTTATAGGTTATATAAAGAATACAAAACATATTAGTCATTTTATAGTTACATGGCCGAACAGCGTATTTCTTAAAACTTATTACCAAATGAATTTGTCAATTACCTCCACTTTGCTGAAATTAAGACAAGTCGCAGAAATGCCTAGTGTCGACACAGTTCATCAGTTAATGAAAAAATTTGTCCATGTTTATTTACATATTTACAAAGAGGATTGAGAGCGAATATTCAGATATGGAGGCCGAAGAACAGGCTGGATTTAGAGCAGGTAGATCTACTGTTGACCGTCTCTTTACAATAACCGAGCTCATTGAGAAAAAATCAGCATGGAACCAAGAAATACACCTGCTCTACGTGGATCTCAAAAAAGCCTATGACAACGTACCACAACAAAAACTCTGGGAAACCCTAGAAAAAACAAATATAAATATAATACTTATCAAGGCTGTTCAAGAGCTCTATTCAAATAATACAAGCAAAATAAAGAAAGAGCATAATATTTCAAAAGGATTCACGATTAGCAAAGGGCTCAACCAGGGATGTTATTTGTCTCCAACCTTGTTTAAAATCTACTTGGAACAAGCGTTAAAAACATGGAAAAGAAAGTGCGAATATATGGGCATTCCACTAAACGATTCCATACTATACACATTCTGTTTCGCAGACGACCAAATAGTTCTGGCACAAGACTACAAAGATCTAGAATACATGGCTCGTAAGCTAATATAAGAATATCAAAAGTGGGGACTAGAAGTTAACATCAAAAAAACGAAATACATGTTTATTGGGGGACAGCAACAAAACTTGATTTTGGAACAACAGCAACAGGAAATAAATCACTGTGAGAAATACAAGTATCTCGGAATGCATATAACCAACGACAGCAAACTTGACGAAGAAATCAAGCATAGAAACAACCAGGCAGCTATTAGACAGTTGAACAGCATATTGTGGGATAAAACAATATCCAAAGAATATAAACACAAAATCTTTAATAGTATTGTTAAAAGCATTGTCACCTATGGAAGTGAAGTATGGCCATTGAAAGAAAGAACTCTAAGAACACTGGAAGCTATAGAAATGGATTATTGGAGAAGAGCGGCTGGAAAATCCAGAATGGACAGAGTCATAAATGAAAGAATCCAAGAAATTATGGGCGTTAAGCACAAGATAACAGAATATATTAAAATCAACCAACTTAGATGGTACGGACATGTTCAACGAATGGACGATACTAGACTTCCAAAAAAAGCTTTGGCACCACAGGGAAGAAGAAAGAGAGGTAGACCCAGACTAAGTTGGAGAGAAGGAGTGGATAAAGATATAAGAACAAGAGAAATGGATGAAAACCTATGGATAAACCAAGATCAATGGAGACTAGAAATCAAAAGACGGCGTAGAACGTTATAAACTGATGTTATATATATATATATATATATATATATATATATATATATATATATATATATATATAAATTAATATTTACAAAAGAAGTTAAATTGTAAATTAAATTAATTTGTTTTTGTTAAAATTATTAAAAATCTGTTGCCAAAGAACTTTACATTATGGATCACAATTATCATCCCTCCAGCTTCGTAAATATTCCAATCATGAGAGGTAATGAAGCAAAAGGAATTTGGCACAAAACAATCTCAAAAATTTTTTATTACAAGACAAGAGTTTTATTTTTATCCCGTTAAAAGCAATCCTAATTCAACACTTCATATAATAAAGACAACATATAATAATTTTTATATTGACTGTCATTAAAACCTGCCTTCAGATTTCTCCACAGCAGTTACCAGTGATAAAACAAATAGTTTTAATAACGCATTATATTAGTTGGTTGCTTTGGAAGCAGGTACAGTAATTTGGTTAATGGGGAATATAGCTTCATTAAAATGCATCTATACTTAATTTTTGTTGAGTATTATTAAATTGTAACCTGCAGTGAAATTGGAATCAAAACTCTCCATGTGTAAAAAGTAGGAATGCAAAAATTATTCGCTTACCCTATCGAAGAAGTATTAAATATTTATTTATTCCCCCTATTTTAGGAGAGTTACTTTAAACGAATGTACTGGGTAAGGGAGCGGGTAAGTCAAATATAAATTTTGTTCTTTCTTTGAGGGATACAAATCCTGTGAAGCTATTGACATGAAAGTGCAGGGTTTAAATGGATTTAATGGATTTATTTCTATATTTTTCTATAGATAGTAGAATAATTTTGAGAAGTATTTATTTTGATTTATTTTTATTCTCTGTTGATACAAGTTATCAGAAAATTCAAGATATAAAAAGTTAAGGTGAACTTTCAAACATTTGTCATAATTTGAACAAAAATAAAATAATTTGGCAATAAAATAGTAAATATAATAAAACAAATATCTCTCTATATCCCATGATATATATATATATATATATATATATATATATATATATATATATATATATATATATATATATATATATATATATATATTGTCGTATTATTCAACATCTTACCGCCATCCTCCGGTCAGATTTAACTTCAAATAAGAGATCCGAACATAAATAACTACGACGACGTGTGTCTGGCAAGGTGTCAGTTGGAATCCCACTGACGAGTCCTACGACTGGCACCGGGACGAAACACCCAAAGAATTCACGGGAGCAACTTAAATGATAGGGGTGAAGCACTTCCTGACGGCTCTGATAGGATATCCGAAAAGTAACTTAAATGATAGGGGTGAAGGGTGCCCGACGGCCCTGATGAAGTCTAAGATATATGATCCCTGCATGGAAAAGCATTAAGCTAATGCTGACCCACGACAGATGTGATAAAGACGACGTGAATAATACGTAATTCGGGGTGTTAGTCCCCGCAGTTCCTGGGAATCCAACGTTCGGCGTTCGTTCGAGATTAGGACTTATGAAATCTCAAAGAACGACGAAGTTGTCTGGCCTATATATATATATATATATATATATATATATATATATATATTTATTTTCTTGATTCTTGAAGCATAGATTATATCATTTTTCCTTTATTTTGTCTTGGGTTTAGGTTCTTTATTTTAAAAAAGTAAAACAATTGACGTTTCGCCCTTTATTTAAGTCATTTTCAAAATTTTTTCTTTCTTGATATTTTGTTACTCTATTACATTTAGAGTGATGATATGATATATCATATCACATATATATATATATATATATATATATATATATATATATATATATATATATATATATATATATATATATATATATATATATGTGGTTCTCCGGGAACTTAATCGATCGATTGTGGGAAAACTATAATTACGAAGAATCTGAAAATTTGACACAGTGCACTAACGTGTCTGGGGGACAGGCCGCTAAAATATTTTCAAGATGGTGGCATTTCCAGTATACCGAAAGTACATGTAAACTTGCTTATTTTAAGTGGAACACCCTATATATTTTTGCATTGATTTCTACGTAAAATTCTAGACATAGAAAGCACCTATTTTTATAATTTTATCATATTAAGCATTAAAAATAAGGATAACTTTGTATAAGGTTACCTTTTACAAAAATTTGTAGTTTTCTATTGGCAATTCAACATTTTTCTGTTGTAAAAATGCTATAGGGATTTTAAATTTTGTTATTAGTTGGGCATGACGGAGAGGCGTGACGAAAATAAAACAATGGACCTTACAGAATTGTCACTATTTCTTGCCATTTGACACTCATTAATAATAATCATGCCGGGGCCACTAAATTATATGCATGAAGATTATTTAAACTTTATTATTTATGTAGAATGTGATTGAGTTATTTCAAGAACATGCGATACATTCGCGATTCGATATCCGAAGAAACAGAAACCAACACTACCAACTGTTAAAAAGATTTTAAAACACTCCAAGAACATTGGATCTATAAAAGCTAAAAGAAATAGAAATAAACCAGTTGTTAATAAAATAAAGTTACAAAAATTATTTGAATGAATGTTCAAATTGACGCCCTTGAACTTCCAAACAGTTTTCGCACCTAAGCAGGAACTCTTCATGGGTGGCTCTTCTTATTGACTGAGGATTAAGTTCTTCAAATGTTATTCTGACGCGCTGCATGCAATCTTTCATACTAGTTAATGCGATGTTGTATACTTTATTTTTGATTGTCCGACAAATAGAAACATCAACTACTGTTAGGTCGGGGTGGGGTGGGGGGTGGAGGCGAGGTGGCCCATTTTTGGCTATCCATTGATCATAAAACAAGTTTTGCAGATGATTGTTTACTAAACGACTATTATGTGGAGGCGCCCCATCATGTTGATAAAATAGATTTCTGTGATGAGCCAGCGGCAAGTTATCTAAATAGTTCACTTCGAAATTTGTCAAGATGTCGAAGTAGCGTTTACCTATAAGTTGAGAAACGTATTTTGAATCTAGAAGTCTTCAAAAATGGCTAACTTACCTTTCAGATTATCTTGGTAGAATTCTAGGGCGACGATGCCGTCATTTCTTATAGCACAATACACGTTAAACTGTCAAGACCCTTGAAAATTTAATTCTCTAAATGGATGTACGTTTGAGTCGCTCCAATAGTGGGAATTGCGTCTATTAAACAATCCATTTTTTGTGTATTTGGCTTCGTTCGACCAAATAATATTATCCAAAAAATCAGCATTTTCTTGTGACCGTAGTAAAATAAATTGACTGAACTCTACTCTTCGTGGAAAATCAGTGACTTTTAACTGTTGTACTATGAAATATACATAGGGATGAAAATTGTGTTTCCATAAAATTCTTAAAACTGATGTTTGAGAAAATCCAGACTCTAATGTTACTTGTCTTGAACATATTGTCGGATATGCGTCGAAATATCCTAAAATTGTATTTTCAATATTTTCTTTATTAACAACTGGTTTATTTCTATTTCTTTTGCGTTTATGGATCCAAAGTTCTTGAAGTTTTCTATAATCCCTTTAAGAGTTGGTGGTGATGGTTTCTGTTTTTGCGGATATCGGATCGCGAATGTGTCGCATGTTTTTAAAATAACTCTATTACATTCTCCATAAATAATAAACAAGTTTAAATAATCTTCGTGCATGTAATTTAATCGCCTCGGCATGATTACTATTAATGAATGTTAAATGACAAGAAATAGTGACAGTTCTGTAGGGTTCGATTGTTTTATTTTCGTCACGGCCATGGCCAACTAATAACAAAACTTAAAAGTCGTACAGCCTTCTTACAATAGAAAAATGTTGAGTTGCCAATATTTAAAAAAAATACAAATTTTTGGAATAGACAACCTTATACAAGTTACCTTTATTGTCAATTTGATAAAATTATAAAAATAGGTGCTTCCTATTTGAAAAAATTGACGATTTTTTAAATATAATTTTTATTGTTCTTTTTTGACCCCTCTGTACTAATAATTTTCAAAATATCATAAAAAGACTGCTAAAATCGATATTCGTCTACAAGAAAACTAACCCAAATTAAATAATAAAGACTTTCTTATAGGAAAAATTTATAGTTAAGTTTTGGTCCGCAAACGTAATTTTTGACATAAAAATTTAAATATGTCCAAAACTGTGAGACTTAAGTATAGAACACTATACATGAAGTAGATCAAGAATTTTACGTATAAATCAAAATGCAATAATATATAGGGCATTCCATTTAAAATAAGCACCTGAAGCTACAGTATTGGCTACGGCAAATGTTAGTATCCTACCTCCATCCATGGAAGAGACCATTAGAGCCATTAAGAAGCTCAAAAATAACAGAACGGCAGGTCGAGATAATATCTTGGCCGAAAGTCTGAAACATGAAGGGAACGATCTAATCACACATAACCTCGTGAAACAAATTTGGAATCAAGAAATCATTCCTGATGAATGGGAAGAAGGGGTAATAATTTCATAAAAGGGGACCAAATGCAATGTAAAAATTACCGAGGTATTGCTCTACTAAGCCATGCCTATAAATTATTCTCCAGCATTCTCCTTCAACGTCTCTCTCCATATACCGAGAAGATTATCGGAGACTACCAATGTGGCTTTCGAAGCGGAAGATCAACAGTTGACTAGCTTTTCACTATCCGACAGATGCTGGAGAAATGTTGGGAGTTTAACAAAAACTTACATACCCTGTTAATAGATTTCGAGCAGGCATATGACAGTGTTATTAGGATAAGGTTGTGGGAAGCTATGGAAGAATTTGGAATCCCGCACAAGCTGATTAGACTGTGTAGAGCGTGCCTGAAGGGGGCAAAAAGCTGTGTCAAAATTGAAGGAGAGTGTAGCCAAACATTTCTATCAACAGAGGATTAAAACAGGGAGATGCTTTGTCGCCAGTACTGTTTAACCTTGCACTGGAGAAAGCCGTAAGAACAGTATCAGTTGACGCGTAGGTTTTTGGGCCAAGTGGCCCTAAACTTATTTTGGCCTACGCGGATGATATGGGCGCGATAGGAGAAAGCACAGTCAGTATGAAGGAAAACTTCATAAAGACAGAAAAAGAAGCTCAGAGAATAGGGTTCCGAATAAATGAAGGAAAGACCAAATACATGCATGTCTCCCGCAACCCCGCCCGAGACAGAATCAGGCAGAACGTCACCATGGATGCCTATAATTTTGAGCATGTGCGAGTTTTTCAAGTACCTGGGCGCAGTGATAACGGCAAAGAGTAATATGCAGGAAGAGGTTAAACAGCGCATCACATAAGCAAATAAATGTATATTTGCGATACAAACCTTGCTGAAGTCAAAATTTATCACTAGAAAGGCAAAAACCAAAATTTATGGAACAATAATACGACCACTAGCAATCTACGCCAGTGAAACATGGACCCTGACAGTCCACGATACGTAGCTGCTAAGAAGGTTTGAGAGAAAAATTCTGCGCATAATATATGGCCCATACCGAGATCTTGAAACAGGCCGTCACAGAATGAGAAGCAACATAGAGCTTGCGCAAATATATCAAAGCCCTGACATCATTTAAGAAATAAAGTCTAGAAGACTACGATGGGCAGGTCATATACAAAGGAGTCAAAACGATCGACTAATAAAACGGGTATGGGAGGGAGCACCACAAGGAAAAAGACCACTGGGAAGACCTAGGCTTAGATGGGGAGATAACATCCACAAGGATCTAGCTATACTTGAAGATGACCAGCAAGAATGGAGGGAGCTGGCACAAGACGATTCCAGGTGGAGGCAGATAGTCGAGGCAGCCAAAACCCACCCTGGGTTGTAGTGCTGCGGAGTCAGTCAGTCAGTTATTTAAAATAAGCGAGTTGACACTTACTTCCTGTGTAATTGGAAGTGCCGCCATCTTGAAAATATTTTAGCCGGGTGTCCCCCATGCACGTTAGTACACTGTCAAATTTTCAGATTCTTCCGAATTATCCCGGAGAATCACCCTTTATATATATATATATATATATATATATATATATATATATATATATATATAGACACTCGCCCACCAGCTCCTTGGAAAATTTGTATGCCTCCCTCAAATAATTTTTTTTTCCTATCGGCACTTGCTATGATACATAGCCAACTTAAATTTTAAAAGTAAAATTCACGAATAACTAACGAAAAACATTTGCGTTGCCAATAAAAGTGTTACAGTGCATGAACTACACCAAGCGTTATTCTTAAGGTTCTGTCGAAATGATAAAAAAACTTCGACTCACAGATCATCAGTAGCATTGAGCATAGTAGTGTATTGAACTTGGTTGTCATATTGTAAAAAACCTTTGAGTTCTGCAAAGGGAAGTATTTAACCAACCTCTTTGAGAAGAATGTTTTCGGGGTGCTTTAATCACCTGTGATATAGTCTAGCCCCCAAAGTCCCCGAATTTAATTGCTCCTTCAATGCAGACACCTTAAGAGTAAAGGTTATGTTATGACATCGAATGCAATTCACAATTAGTAATGAAAAATATCACTTATTGAACTCGAATCTATGCGACATCCCGGTATGGACATTTTTCCGATACAGAGGTCATTGTAGACCTAAAACTAAACGACTCCGTACAAAAACATTGTTGTAGTTCTTATATAGTGTCAGAAAATATTTCGAAACATATCAGTCAGCTATTTATTGCCCATCCTGTATTTAGATTTTTTACAAACGGTGTTTCGATTTTTCCGTATCATCAATTACATTCGTCCAAATAAACACAATAACGTTTCATCAAATTAAAAGCTTTTAAATTCAAATACACAGTATGTATGTTTACTAAAGAAAATTATTTTTAGAACTTCATAAAAAAAAACTAGATTTAATAATATTAGCATTAAAAGTGTTTTAACATTCAATTTATAAAAAAAAAGAATAACTATATCACTTACATTGTATAGATTAGAATATAAAAAAAATTGCCTTACGCGTACAAGGTGGCGACATCCGACCTTGTAAAAATAAAAATTATATATATACAGAGTTATTCACCTATAAATACGTGACTTTCAAAAAGTTTTACTTTTGGGATATATGGGCTCTAATATAGTTACTTTTTAAAATTATTTTCATATTATACAGGGTATCCCAAAAGCTCTGAAAGTATCAATGTTGTGTTTTTTAAATAAAACTTCCTGTATATTATTGCGTTTTTGGATTTTCGGATTAAAATAAGTGCCTATTATAGATGTATAGTACCTAAACCTTAAGGGTTTTTAAATAATTTGAATTTTGACGAAATCTAACCTAATTATCATGTTTCAAATACTTAAGAAGTATTTCAGTTATGTACTCGAAATTTACAGTGAAGTGTAACAATAAAGCATATTTTATATCTCAATTATAATAAACTTGCTATATTATACGGGATGTCTAAAAATTAAAACTAATTGCATAAGAACTTTAAGTGGCTATAACTTGATTAATTTAAATAGAACGCTATACTTTTTAACTTACCAGAAAATGTACCTTTTAAATACCTATCGAATTATATAAGGATGTTCTATAGCTAAGTCTTCGCGTTTTCACAGAATACGCCAAATAATCATTTTCTGCATCATTTTGTGTTTTTTGAATAGATGTTCTATTCTATCTATGTGCCTATGGTTATTAGAAATGTCAGATAATTCATTTAATCTATCAGTTTAGTCTGCAAAGCCTGTTGCTGTAAAAGCGGTATTATTTTTTGTAACTGTGAAACTTCATTTATTGAACTGAGTTATTTGAACATTGTTGTGTTATTGCTTTGTCAAAATGAAGATTTATCCAAAGGAAGAGCGTATTTATATGATTTTTATCCTTGGGAGAATGTCATCAAAACTGTTTGTTGGCTTCTCGAGTCTATGTTCAAATGTTTCCTGAAAGAAACCTTCCTAAACCAGCCGTTAAACAGTTTCGGGAAAGTGGAAGTGTCAGTTATAAAAAAACTGTTACAAGAAAACCTGTCACTGAGGATGAAGAAAATGTTTTTACTGTACTTGTTTCAGTGATCGAAAATCCCATTATTAGTCAGAATCATATATCCGAAAATACTAACATTAGCCAAGTGTTTAAAGGATTCTTAACCAATGCACATTTCATCTTTATAAAATCCGGCTTTGTTAAGAGCTTCACGGAAATGATTTTGACAACTGAAATGAATTCTGCTTGTGGGTGTTAGATAAAGTGGCAGAAAATTAATACTTTTTTAAAATGTGTTGTTCAGTGCACTTTTCATAACAATGATTTCGTGAATAGACACAACTTCCTGATTCAAATCCGCATGAATACAGAGTTATGAGAAATCAGAATAGGTGGTCGGTTAATGTGTGGGGAAGAATACTGGGTCCATACTTGGACCCTATTTTTTTGAAGGACCTTTAAACAGTTTGATGTTTCGCGATTTTCTTTTCCACCAACTTCCAGTATTATTACAAGATGAATAAGTTATTCATCTATTTAAAATACACAACAATATTACTCCTATTCTTTATTAGAAGATGTTCTTTTAAATATTAGAACAACTATATGGCAACAATTGGATGGAGCTCCGCCTCATTATCATAGCGAGGTTCGGCAATTCTTAAATATCAACTTTCGAAACAGGTGGATTGGGAAAGACGGATTTCAAAACTGGCCCCCGAGATCTCCGAACTTAACTCCACCAGATTTCTTTTTATGAGGATACATAAAAGGAATTGTCTACAATGTGCCCCCGACAACACCACAAGTTATGAAAATACGCATAAGAGACGCTTTTCAAGCTATAACCCCGCAAATGTTGTCCAGAGTTAGCAGTGGTTTCGAAAAAAGAATATGTAAGTGTTTGGAAATGGATGGTTTACATTTCGAACATCTACTATGAATATTTTGCTTCTGTTTTGTGCTATCGTCAATATGTTATTACCATTATTGCTGCTATAGCCTATTGGACGATTATATATCCCGTTCCGATTTCTGAACATCTATTCAAAAAACACAAAATGGTACAGAAATCGATTATTTTACGTATTTGTGAAAACGCAAAAACCTAGCTATAGAACACCCTTATACCATTCGATAGGTATTTAAAATGTACATTTTTTAGTATGTTAGAAGTATAGCATTCTATTTAAATTAATCAAGTTATAGCCACTTAAAATTCTTATTTGATTAGTTTTAATTTTTGGACACCCTGTATAATATAGAAAGTTTATTATAATTGGGATATAAAATATGATTTATTGTTACACTTCACTGTCAATTTTGAGTACATAACTGAAATACTTTTTAAGTATTTGAAACATGATAATTAGGTTAGATTTTTTTCAATATTCAAATTATTTAAAAACCCTTAAGGTTTAGGTCCTATAAACCTTAATAAAATAGGCACTTATTTTGATCTCCGAATCCAAAAATGTAATAATATAAAGAGGATTCTATTTAAAAAGCACAATTTTCATACTTTCAGAGCTTTTGGGATACCCTGTTAAAAAGTAACTATGTTAGACCCCCATATATCCCAAAAGTAAAACTTTTTGAAAGTCACGTATTTTGGCCGCAATATTCCGTGCCGTATAGGGTGAATAACCCTATATATATATATATATATATATATATATATATATATATATATATATATATATATATATATATATATATATATATATATATATTCTTCATAATTGTAAACTCATTTCTTTTTAGTAAATCTAACATATCGTATCTTTTTTAATATGAAATACCCAAAATGAACTTAGTTATTATTAATTTACACTAACTTGTCTTCTTTTAAAATATTTTTTAACTAGTAAGTATGAATAAAGAATTTAAAAGAATCTATTCGTCAACAAATTAATATCCCCTAATCTAAACAAAATTTCAAGTTTTTATTATTTACTATCTTTTACTAACTTTCGTTAAACTGAACTAGTCGCGTGGTGCGAAGTACAGTGACTGTCCGACGAACATACAGACAAAGGTACAGGACTATATTGCATAGTATTATAGTCGTTACAGTTTAGGTATAGTCGGGAACTAGTTCGGTCACATTCGGGGCATGATCGTTTTTTCTTCTTGTTACGTCGGAATAGGTCGTAGGCGCATCTGAAAACAAAAAAAATATTACTAAAGTCACCTTTCGTTTAACTGGAGTTATCAATTCTTCAAAGACAAGCTAATCGAGTGCTATGTTGCTTAAGTTAAGGTGAAAACATCATTATAAAGGTCATTGGTCAACTTGAGAAAGAAGCACATATAATTTTCTGAGGCTATAAAAATTTGATCAGCATTTCTGTGTAACAAACGTCAAATTTATTGAAAAGTTAACGCATCTTTAAAAATTTGTTAATTCATCACTTATGGTAATCACAAAATAATTGTGATATGGTGATTAGAAATAAGTTTGCAGGTTATTGTGAAAGAAAAGGTCTTGCAAGTACTCAAAAATTAAGTCTACATATTAATTTACTCATCCTGTCATGAACATTCAAATTATACATTGACATCATCATAACTTTCAAACAAAAACTTATTCAGCTAAACTAGAAAAGGAAATAAAAAGATGCAAACAGAATAACTAAAATACATTAAGTAAAAACAAGAATCATTAAAAATTAAACCTAGTAAAAAAATTTAAACAATACCGTTTAAAATAACCTATTTAACTGTCAGAATACTCGTTTAAAGAACAAAATTCACAGTGATTAAAAAGGTTTTTTAAAATTTTTAAAAATTTATTAACATTATTGATCATGACATCATTATGCCGCAGTTAGAAACCGCATCGTTTTTGAATAAGCTCCTCCAGTTTTAATTATGTGACACGTTGAGAATAGTTCTCAAAACTTTTTTGAGATGAAATGAAATCATTTATTGGCCATAAGACTGATACTTCAGCATTGGTTTCTTCAATAGTATACAATTAAATAAAAAAAATACATAAACAACATACCTTAAAGATAGAAAAAACAAAAAACAATTATATTAGTTGGTATTAAAAGATAGCAATAGAGCAAAACTAAGATATATAAAACGGCTCTAAGACTCATCATAACATACGCGGCAGAAACAAGAACAGATACAGGCAGAACTCTACAAATGATGAGAACAGTTGAAATGAAAACATTAAGAAGTATACAAGGCAAAACTGTACACGACAGAATACGGATTGAAGATATCAGACAACAATGCGGGATACAGGACATAGGAAGATGGGTTAGACAAAGGTGAAGATTCTGGAATAAACATATAGGGAGAATGGAGGACGGTAGACTCGTTAAAAGCGCAAAAATGAATAACCCAGTAGGAAAAAGATCACAGGGAAAACCACCAAAACACTCATCTTCCGAGGAAGACGTGATGGCAATGAACAGGCAATAGCCTACCAGCATGGTTAACTGTGTTAGAAAGAAGAAGAAGAAGAAAAAGAAGGTATTAAAAGATACTGCTTGTTATAATATGTAAAATAAACTTAATCTAATATTTTAATATTAAAACAGGAAAGAAAAAAACAAAGAAAACAATAAGAGCATAATCCCTCGCACTGGTCAGCGAAGGACGCAACGAGATAATCACTCGATACATAGCAAAACAGTCAGTATACCCTACAGACTTCAGTATTCATTAAAATAATAAACTGATCCTCCCCTCTCGATATGTTTTTCAATTTTGCAGCCAATTTATTAAATAAAACAATGAAATTATACATTGAGAATCTCTCAAAGAATGCCGTTCTATGTATAGGTATACTAACAATGTAACTATTTCGTATACCATATCTGTAATCCTGGCCTAGAGTTTAAACTCTGAGTAATTTTGTTTAACATATAAAACACATTTTAGAATATAAATAGAATAAAAAGTCAAAATGTTGTTTTCTTTAAAAATGAGTCTACACGAATCCGTCGCCTTAAGACCAAATATCAACCTCAGTATTCTCTTCTGAGGCAGAAACAATCGATTCACCTCCTACCCCCTTCCCTAATATATGACACTATTTGACAGATGACTGGATGCGAGAAAATAATACACAGTCAGCAGCTCAGCTTGGTCTAGAGATGATTTCATCTGCAAATGGCAAAAAAGGCAGAATTTAACTTTTTACAAACATGTTCAATATGGGAAAGGAAGTGTAGCGATTCATCCATCCATGTGCCTAAAAATTTAATATTAGATGAAGTGTCAATATTTTATGTCACTTTATCCTCTCGAAATGGTTTTTAAATATTGAAGTTTACATAAACAGTCTTTGTCGGGTTCAGTATTAATTGATTACGCTGACACCAAATCTCCAACTCCTCCCGCTGCACTCTACAGCTCCTCCGGGGCATCCGCAGATATAGCTATCGTGGTATCATCAGCAACCATAACCAACTTTCCTCTACTGATAAATCTCGGTAGGTCGTTAACATATATCATAAACAAGAGAGGCCCCAAAACTGACTCCTGCAGCACACCCAATGCGACTTTTTTGTGATCTGATTTACTTTTCTGGTATCGGACAAACATACTCCTATCAGAAATATACGAGTCGATAAGATTTAGGATATTTTCTCTTATACCCGAAACAAAGAGTTTTCTCAATAAGAACTGTCTACTCACAGTATCAAACACACTTATTAAGTTAAATATTAGAAATATCACATACTTGCCCTTGTCGAGTATATACAAAATTAAGTAAATCACAGCATGCTCTTTCTATAGATTTGTTCTGTCTGAAACCATGTTGGCAAGGAGCAATAATTAAATTTTGGTTAAGAAAATGTGCCAAATTTTCGTATATTATTTTTTCAAACACCTTAGAAAATACATTCAGTATGGATATTTGCCTGTAATTGGTCGGATTGTGAGGATCATCCTTTTTATATATTGACGTCACTTTTCTTGCTTTAAACACCGTTTAACAAATGACCCATACTAAAATAAAACCGTGTAGGTGACAACAGATCGCACACTTGCAAAATAAAACATTCTAATACCATTCAAATGAACCTGCTCTCTTATGCATCGAATAAATATAGCAAGATTCTTTCTATCACTAATTCAACTTCATTGGACCATCTGAGATCGCTATCTAGTATTGTCTCAAGAATCGCAATTGATCCATTTTCCTGTAATTCATCCGAACACAGAAAGGTTCAATTATATTATGTCTGTACAAAATGAGTTTTTACATCATTGAGAATAATCTCATTCAGTGCTATAATTACTATTTCTTGGGACAGTAAATTAATACGGACGGAAGAAGTCGTCCCTGAGGGATAATCCGCAGGCTGGATTACCCTTAAACTCATATGGTATTATTGGTAAGAATTAAAAAGAAAATTGGACTCAGAATTGATCCCTGAGGAATATTCTTTGTAATAGGCATTTTTTGGAAAAACAATTGTCCTTATTCGAAGCAGACAACACATTGAAAGATCTGTTACTTAGATAAGATCTAAACGATTTATTAAATACACCTTAGATACTGAGATATTACATTTTTAATAACAATAATATATGATTAGTCAGATCGAATGCCTTACTAAGATCGAAATATATGACAGCTACTATATTACCTTTGTCTATGAAATCGATTATTATATTTAAGGCTTCAAATTAGCTGACCAAAAAAAAACAAATTATTTCTAATTAAAAAATTAAGTAATCTAGAGTGAACCTCTCAAAAGTTTAGAAAATATTGGCAGTAAAGGGACCGGTATAAGTCTGGAGTATTGCTCATGAAACACGTACAGTCGAATTATACCAATGAAGAATGCAACGACAATTAAGAAAAAATGAAGGTGAAACTTTAGAGGAAAGTATAAAAATTGACGTAAAAACTGTTATTTACGCTTTTCAACATCTAAAATTAGTATGACGGTTCTGTTTTAAGAGAACTTGATACACTAGAAATAGGACTTAGGTGATTGTTAGGGCAGATCAAAAACCTACGATTCTGTGGTAGAAAGAACTGCGATAGAATTTACTTGTGCAAATATCTAAGAATTACAGTGTGAGTGAGTGAACCAATCAAATTTTTTAAAAAACACGTTGAAAATTATGATTTAAAAATTAAAAAATAATATTTTTTTAGATGGATATTGGGTATTTTTTTAGATGGATATTGGGTATTTTCGAATCAAAGTGGATCAAAATCGTGCCAAGATGACTCGGTAGAATGAGTAAAAAGAAAAAAGGTTTCGTTTCGTGGAAATGATATATTGAAACTTGGCTCATCTACTGGTTTATTAGAGGATGCGACTTTAATTCTTTCCTTTAAATCAAAGAGAGCTGACTACCACGACTACATGGATTGTGAGCTTTGTCAAAAGTGGATAAGAGAAAAACTTATCCCAATTTCGATCGATCATCCATCTTTCTGAGATACCAAGTAAACAGTCAGTTAGTGAAAATGCAACTGTAGTTCAACTAGCAAGTACACAAGATTCCATTTTATATATATATATATATATATATATATATATATATATATATATATATATGTATATATATATATATATATATATATATATATATATATATACATATATATATATATATATATATATATATATATATATATATATATATATATATATATATAATAGAAAATTTTCGGCTATGCGGACAGTTGGTTTATTTGCCGATGCCAAATAATGCGACGTCTATCCTTGGAGTAGTACGTTTCGTGTATCGAGCTTTGATATATAACATTGTTTGTTTGTGTGGCTCTTGTGTTATTGAGTGATCCATCGAGATGTCGCCACTGTGTCTTATTTACTATTTTTCAACTGTGAAATCTGTTTATAGGACATAGATGAGAGATGATGGTTTGTACCGAACGCAATGGCCTGATGAGTGCTATACTATGACGAAACAGCGCTGTGTTCATTTGTCGAACCCGGAGCTTTTCCATTATCTTGGAGATCTCCGCACTTTTTAACATGAGAGTAATATTTATCAACGGTCTTATGTCTGCATAGCTGAGAATTTATATATATATATATATATATATATATATATATATATATATATATATATATATACATATATACATATATAAATATATATATATATATATATATATATATATATATATATATATATATATATATAAAATATGAAAACATTTTCTTTAGCACAGATGTAAACCTAAACTTCAGTTTTACGCAGGTTCTTTATAGAATAGACCAACTTTTCTACCATTTTTTTCTTTAGTTTCATATTTAAAAAGAACTTCTGCATTTTTACAGACTACTAATTTTTTATTGAGATAATACAGTCACATAAAGATCCTAATTTCAAGATAAAGAAGTAAAAACACATCTGACCCTACATTACGATTAGAAAATTTCCTAACTTATTTTTAATAACTTAGCTGGAAAAGTTAATAACGGATGAAATATTTTAAAGAAAGGGAAATGATAAGAAATACTCAAGGGTTATCGATAAGATTGGTAGATTTAGTATAGAAATCTTTTTTTGGAGTTATTAACAGTAGCAGTGAAAAACACACATAAATCATCAATTCTAAATTTTCAACTTATTTTAATTCGAAAACTTTCTGATGAAAAAAGTGGGTTATATTCACGTTCTAAAACCGTATACGAATGCCTTTACAAAGAAAAGTCATAATTTTTGTTCACTTCTTTCCCTCCCAAAATGGATTTTAAAACTTGGAGATAATAGCTAAAATGGAGTCAATGAAAGTTTTCTCAGTTCTCTTATTTGGATTATTTATATATATATATATATATATATATATATATATATATATATATATATATATATATATATATATATATATATATATATATTATGGCTAGGCGGACATAAGATTTGTCAATAAACGTTAGTCTCTTTCTAAAAAGTGCGGAGAACCCAAAAATAATGGAGACTTCGGGTTCGAAAAATGACGACAACGATGTTTCGTCCTAATATGGGACTCGTCAGGCCATTGCATTCGGTATAAACCATCACCTTGCATTTGTGTCCTATAAGCTGATTTTAGAATTAAAAAATAGCAAATAATACAATAATGGCGACATCTCGATGATTCCTCAATAACACAAGAGCAACAATGTTTTATAAAACCGCCATGTGGTGGCGCGACGGTGAATTAAAAAAGATATACAGGTGTGGAAAGTCGAGAACAAAACCTCTTAAAAAAAGAGAACGTACAAAAAGCGACGGACAACCCGTTTAGCCATGTTGAAGAAGTGAAATAAAGCATACTGTTCTATCGTAGCTTGCTTCCTGATTTCTAGCAAAAATGGCGTCGCGCAAGGACTTTTCGCTGGTTTCGGGTCGTCAAAACACAGTGGGTCGAAAGCACAGATTTGATATTAAAAATAAAAATCGAGACTGAAACTTTAAAATCATGAAAATAAATTCGAAAAACGTCTAATGTGGTTCAACGCTTTAAAAATAAAATAAAACGAATAATTGTATTTTCATTAATATAATATTGCGCTTGACTTCAAGGTACATTTTAAATATAATACTATAATAATAAATACATGGATATCGATAATCGTTAAAAAGGCGAAAGTACTTTTTCTTCTATGCTTAAGACTTCTTAATAAATAAATATCAATGCAAATAATTTGTAAGTAATATAATATTTATTGATACACTAAATGAATAAATAATACGACTGTAATAAAAATAATAAAAATAACTTTTTAATCACTGCCTTCTTTGTTAACAGCTCTTTTCCCATTCTTCAATACGTATGAATTGTTATCCAAATCCTTACTATGTCAAAAACAGTGTAAGGATCCATCGACGCCAAAAGTTTTGGAACACATCCTCCATATTTTTTTTTCGAGAAGATTTTCGGGCAAAGTCTAGACGATCGTTTCTTATCAACTTGTCCGTTGATTTTTGTGCATCTTTCGATAGTTTACCTATCGGTAATATTGCAAATGATGTCTGGTCAATGAAGTAAGTCATTTGTGGATTCCTGTTGGAATGTTGTACCAAGAATATCCTTTGAAGAATAATCTTGCTGTTTGAAGTTTGTATTCCAAAAACTTCTCTATTGCAGTTTAATGTCCGCTTCCAATAGTCTGCAAAATGACGGGAAACCGGAGGATCAATTTTCGCTTTACTCTTGTTATAATGGCTGTAGCTTGAATTACTCTGTATTTACTGAGACACAGTATCAATGTTGTTGAACTGGGATGTTGTTTGGCAGAGGTAACAACGTTGGACCGATTTCGCTACAGCCAAAGCATTCACCTAGCCATCTATCATCGTCATAGATAAGTTGTACTGTACTGAAGCTCGGGTGGCAAAGAAAACTCTATTATATGGTGCAAGTTGTCTGGTTCGAGTTCATAATTTTCTATTTTCGTTAAAGACTTTTGTTCGGTTTTCTTAATAAATTCAAATTTCAGAGGCTTTCAATTCATAGTAGATGAGGGTTTGGAATTGTACAACATAATCTGTTCTTGTTGAGTTTGCGTGTTAATACCTGTTAATTGAAGTAAAATAAGAGATTAGGAATAAGTTTGTATCAGAAATAGTCGGATCAGTGAATTTCATTTTGTACTGGCTCTGACCTGACGTTCCATCGAAGCCCCATTTGCAAATGAAACTCATATCTACAAATCTAATTTATCGATTTGTTCAAGGGCGTCTAATTTTAAGCAATATAATTCGATCCACTGTATGATCCAGTAAGTCTTGGAATTTAACCTCGGTTTTTGATTTAGTAAAAGTTAGATACTCGTCATGTGGATAACATGCTTTTTTTTTGTATTTTACACACCAGAATATGGCGAAAATATATTACTGCCTTTCTGTTTAGCCCAATTTTGTAATCGTTGATATTTGTTTCTCGACAATTCAATGTCAAATAGAAGAGCGGTGCACAAATATAACTGGGCGCGACGCAACCACAACACTGTTGCCTTTAACTTGAGACAAAACTTTAGAAAGAAAAGACTGGTGGTTCATATTACCAAGGTTTAATAGAAACGTTACTACGGCCAAAATTCTATTTTAAATTTCCTAAGTAGAAATTATTTTGGCCGTTTCTCAAATTCTAACTCACTAAGCCCGTCTAACTTCTTTCAGATAGTTCGGACAGAAGATCGTAGGGAGCGTCTACCGCAATATTACCCCCGCTAAATTCCGTGCGACACGAAAACGAGCAGTACCTTGAAACGAATGAAAGGGTGTATTTACTTTTCGTCTAAACTTATAACATAATTGACGTAATTTGGAATATTTAATGACTATTTGATACATTGATTGTTTTAAATACATTAAATAGTCGAAATACACAAAATTAGTTTTTGTTGGGCGTTGAGCGTAAAGAAAATTGATATTTCTGTTACAAATAAACATTTATTCTAATAAAAATGCTATTGAAACGCAATGGTAATTTCTAAGTAAATAAGCTAATAGACCACTTTAAAATTAAAAATCATTCTCAAACATAAACTTTTATTCTGGTAAAAAATAAAAGTAACACGTTCAGTAATTGTAAATAAATAAACAAATAATTAAATTCAATTTAAATCAACAAAAACACCTACAAGTCTACAAGACGTGTTCAAACAGGCCTCCACTTTGAGCGAGACAATAACCCATTCTATTATAAAATATGGTTCACGTATTTGCCAAAACTTTAGGGGTTATATTCCTATTAGCTTTAAAATATTCCGAACTGTTCGAGCGTTCATATCAAGTTCTTAGGCAATTACGGTACTATTGCAAGGAAAATTAATTTCTGCTAAACTACAAACGTCAGTCTCCCCGATTTGCTTGTTCTTCAGTAACTTGAGGAACCTGTTGCTCTTCATTATTATCCGTGCATTTTTTACAAATTTTTAGACAACCGGTTGTCTCAAATTTTTTAATAATTTCCGAAATTCTAAATTTTCAAGGAACAGGATGATTTTCGCACATAAATACAAATCTGACGATTATTTACTAGAATAGTGTACCACTTAATAATGTGCTCTTTTTGTTCTGTGGAATAAACTACCATTGCAACAAAAAAATTTGGCGCGAAACACGGTACTTACGCTTCGACGGCCTGAATGAAAGCAAATAACTTGGAATCCTCTTTTTGTGCTAGGGCGTGGTGTATGCTGCCGCCCGCTCTCACCGCGCCAGCATTTGATTACCCCTCATCCGAGGGCCAAACTGGTAATTTACACGTATGTCGATGCTTACGATGCTTATTCTTCTGTCTCATTCTGATTTGATGAATAATATAGTATTTTCTTTATTTCACTTAAGAAACGTCCAGTTTCTGGTATGGATTTTCCAGACCTGTATATCAAAACTCTACAGCTGAAACGCGCTAATCAAAGGATAGAGGTCGCATTATTCGGTACCGGCAACCAAGCCTACTATGCATTGCGCATTCAAAGCCCGGTGTCGCACCAACGATCCCCTCATAATAGAACCGTTTTGTATGTTTTTTAAACCAAACAAGTAAACAAACAGATAAGTTTTCGTCCGTGTAATTTTAAAATAAAATAAAATAAATCTCGGCTAAGCAGACATAAGACTTCTCAATAAATATTACTCTCGGGTAGGGGTGTGCGAATAGTACTCGAATCGAATAATGTTATTCGAATTTGAATCGAATATTCGATTTTTTGAATAATTCGAAAAATCTAATTATTTGTTATTTTTTCGAATAGCTCGAATTTTTATTTTTTCTTTTAATTATAGACTTAAAACATACTAACAATTACATTTATAATATAAATGAACGTAAATAAGCTATAAATAAACAAATTAAATACAAAAATTTATAAAAGTGAAATTTAAATAATTGCCAAAATTTGTTTAGTTGTTGAATTAATTCTATTTATTTTAAATAATCCGCACTATCAATATGTCACATTGATAGCGCGCAGAATGCCCAAAAGATCTATGCGTCGTTATTCACGGTTGCCTAGTAACGACTCAGTTTGTTATGAACTATTTAGCATGGAGCACAACTGAAACATAAAATTTATTTAAATATAACATAAGTAAATAATATTTAACTAGTGTTAGTGAATAATGGCAACCAGGAAAAAATCACATCATTGAATCATTTTCTGACGAAGAAGATTTAACAGTGCGTGATGATGTACCAGTTAATAATTCCGGACGGGATATAGAAGTTCTTAGTATGTTTAAGCCATACAAATTGATTAAAAACAAAAAATTCGAATTATTCGAAAAAATATAACGAATAATTTGATTTTTCGGATTATTAGAAAAATCGAATTATTCGAAAAATGGAACATTCGATTCGAAAATGGAATATTCGAATCGAAAATCGAATATTTCGTTTATAAAATTATTCGAAAAATCGAATATCCCATTCGAAATTCAAATCTAATATTACTATGCGATTCGAATTATTTGACATTCCCAATTATTCGCAAACCCCTACTCTCGTGCTAAAAAGTGCGGAGAACTCCAAAATAATGAAAAGATTCCGGGTCCGAAAAATGACGACTGTTTCGTCCTAATATGGGACTCGTGTATAGAGTTTTGATATATATCTTTTTTAATTCACCGTCTCACTAACGAACATTTGGCCTCAAAAACTGGAAAAAATTAATAACGTCATTGTTTTTGACTCTAGACGTATCAAAATCAGTGTCCGAGGATTTTTGAGGGCGCTATGTTGATTTCCGTCATTATTTTACTAATCGGGTGAAGGGGGGCTGACTTAGGGTGGGGAGGGGGAGGGGAGTAATATCAAAAAAACGTAATGGTTATCGTTTTATATGTTTTTAGGTGCTCCGATTTTATTTCTGGCATTATTTTACCAATAGGGTGAAAGGGCGCTGACTTAGGGTGGAGAGGGGGAGGGGAGTAATATTTAAAAACGTAATGGGTATCGTTTTATATGTTTTTAGGTGCTCCGATTTCATTTCTGGCATTATTTTACCAATAAGGTAAAGGGGCGCTGACTTAGGGTGGGGAGGGGAAGGGGAGTAATATTTAAAAAACGTAATGGGTATCGTTTTATATGTTGACTTAGGGTAATTGTACGTTTTCCCATAAAAAGTCTATGTTTTACAAAGTTTGACATTCTAAAGTTTTCTACCGACTTTATTGATGGTTGTCAAATAAAAAATTTGAACATATTTTGACGAAAACCGATTGCGATCAAAATTGAGTTAAATGGATTCTGTTTAATTTTTTAATAATGTCTAAACAAGGCCACAATCATAAATCATTTAACTGTGCAAAATTCTAAGGAAAACAATTAACATCATACGATTTGCTGCCTGTTAATCCTATTTAATTTTTTATTGCTAATAGAAGTGTGTGAATTTATGCACGATTTGCTACCTGATTGTTTATTCGTCCTTTAAAGTTATAACATTTTTTATAAGAGCATAGACACATTTGTATATACGAATTAAAATATGTAAGGTTTTTTTATTTTGCTTTTACATATGTATGTATATTCACACGCTTCCATTAGCAATGAAAAAATAAATAGGATCTTAATTGTGTTGACAGCAGGTACCAAATCGATTATTGTATGCTTTGAAAAATCTTTCTTTTATTTAAAAGGATACCAATAAAATTGACATCGAACTGCAGCGATAAAAACTGTAAAAACTGTATGGATTTTAAATGCAAGAATTGGAAATGCCAAAAAGATTTTTGTTGTTGTTTGTGTAAATGGTGACAAAATGAAATCAGATATTTTGATTAGAGTCTCTATTCGCTTGCCGCGATTTGAGCATTTGGTCTCAAAAACTGGACAAAATTAGTTTAACCTATTTTTTTTTATGGAAAATTAATAAAAATGCATGAGTGAATTTAGTTAACATGGTATTTGATAAGAATAAAGAAAAAATCATTAAAAACACATAATATCAATAAATATAACAAATTGGGTCAATCCGATTCACGAGATTGATTGATTCCAGCAGTTTCCGCTTCAACTGTTGAGATATTCAGTTCTTCGGGTTCTCACAATTCTAAAGTTTCACTTAGGAAAGGTTGGTTTTTGCTATGTAGTTGGATGATATCCATCTCTTCTTCAAATCACTATTAAAATGTTTTAAATCGTGACTTAAGGTATGGTACTCGTTTTGGGGACATTTCATCATTTCGCGGAGCTTATGTTCCATAAATGATACCTTATCTTCAAGTGTTCTGGATATGCTTTGTTTAAAAGGCATTTATAGTGTTTTCCGATATACCTCAATAACATTTGATGTCAAATCTATACCTATAGGAAAAAAAACGTATGTAAGTAAAAAATAACCAAAATTATTGCAAAAAAAACCATGAAACTCAAAGCGGTCTTTTTAAGAGGTGGAAACATGTAGAAAATGTTTTGACTGTTATGATATGGCTAATGTCTATAGTTTATTATAAAAAAAGAATTGTAGCCCAACCTAGCTCGGAACATTTTCAAAAACACTAATTAGTTAAAAAGAAAAACAAAAAAATTGAAAATTTTCTTGCATATTGTTTTAGGTCCATAAGAATACTAAACAGTCAATATATTTTTAAATAATATATATTAAAATTAAATACATACCTTGTTTTTCAGATTCCATCACAAAAATTTTTTGTTTTAATATTCACTTTATAAAGTACCAAACACCAAACACAAGTTTAAAAAAAATCTATCAAGAACGAATGCGTGCGTATTGAACGAAGCTTAGATTGCAATTAACTGTGCGGAGCGTAGCGGCGGGGAGGGGCCACTTTATCATAATTTTATGATAGTACGGTTACTCAGGTATACAAAAAAAAATTCGATGATTACTTGTATAGTTTGCATTTCTCCTTTTTGCCCGGTTTTTGAGGCCAAATGCTCGTTAGTGCGTCGCGCTATCACATTGTTGATTTAGGTTGCTCTAGTGTTATTGAGTAAACTGTCGAGATGTCGCCCTTGTTGTGTTGTTGGCTGTTTTTAATTCTAAAATCAGCTTATAGGATAAATGCGAGATGATGGTTTGTACCCAATGTAATGGCCTGACGAGTCCCATATTAGGACGAAACAGCGCTGCCGTCATTTTTCGGATTCGGAGTCTTTCCATTATTTTGGAGTTCCGCCGCACAAAATTATACTCTATTAATATTATTTGGATATATGAATACTGTAACTAAAGTAAACCTACAGTAAAGGGCTTGATGGACCACAAAACCTTAACTTTAAACACAGAATTAGATAAAATAATTCTTTATATATGTATAAATAAATCTATTATAAACAGAAATCTAAAAAATTTTACACTATCAAATATTCTTCAAGTTTTGAGTGCTTTTATTTTACTAAAAATGGTACAATTTGATTCCACTTTTTTTTTACAAATTAATTCTTTATATAATTAAATTTTCCTTGATAGATGTTTTATAGAAGCTGTAATGAAAGTAATCGAGCGATTTTCTAAAACATACCCGATACAAACAGATCTTGCAACTATATAGATTATCTAGTTATAAGACAAAAAATTTTAATGTCACCTAGATTTCCTTACCTGGCATGTAAGATATGAGCACAAGGTAAAGCTTCCAAGGAATCAGCCTCCAGACCATAAGGGGAACCACAACCGGCACAGTTCAGATCCAAGTCGTGTTGCAATCGGAAAGCCACTCTTTCGTGATGAAGTTTATTATTTTCGTCGCCTAGGGCGTGGTATATTTTTGAGAGACGTATTCGTACTGCTCGAACTAGCAGCTGAAAATGACAGATAGAACAAATGAAAGTTGTGACAATTATTTTTAATAAAAATGTTTTGGGTTTACGGCATGTTTTTAATTAAAAACAGTTTTCAAAATCTTTGTATACGCTAAAATATTGTTTGAAAACCTTCTTTGGAAACAGTTTTTTAATGTTTTCCTTATCAGTATTTTGCTGGTTTTGTATTTCTATATTTAAATTTACAGCTGGATCACCACTCCCTCTCTCGTAGTAGTTGCACCTTATATTGAACTATCCTATTAAATATTAAAACACTATTAAATTATCAATTTTTTAATATCTGGTTAAAATTTTAATAACAAAAGTCGCAAATCGTTTTGCTTAGTGATCTTTCTTTAAGTTCTTCGTTAATTACACTGGACAACAGCCAAAATGTACCTTAAATAAAATCGACCACTTGTGGTATGCTCGAAACTAAACTTATCTTTTCAATATTAGTTTAAGCTTTAGAGATACGTGATATCCTGTCTCCCTATATGTAACCGTAGGAATTCATGTGGTATATTTGTATTGTTATAACAATAGAGGGGTACGACGTTACCCAATATACGTTTCCTCCAAGTTAAGGAAATTTTGTATAACTTGGAAATACCGCACGGGGATTTCCAGGGATGGCCCTCCCATAGACGAAGTCCCAACCCCCTAGGGCTTAAAATAAGGAAGATAGCCATTAAAACCCATGTAAATCGACTTCTATGTCTGCTTTGTACAGAACAGCCCCTGTATACACAACAAAAAATGATAAACGTCACTATTGCGAATGTTATGGAATTGAATAGAAAATTCTCGAATATTCTCTAAAAATGTAGAAGCCATATTTGGGTATATAAACAACTACACAGCGGAGGGATTAGTCACGGTGAGAAGCAATATGTGCAACGGCACCTGGAGCGGAAACCCCAATGACGATCGGAGGTTTATAAGGCTTCGGCCCGGAAACCAATGGGACACTCACAGTGCACTTCTGTAGGCTATAGCCTCACTATAGCAAGCAGAAGGAGATCGTGGGGACCAGGGGGGGTTTAAGCCGGTAGGAATCCGCCACTACCTGCACAGTTCGTGTAGGTGTATATGCAAGATTTCCCCTCCTCTAAAAAAAAGGGGGTTAGTCAGTTGAGTTAGTGAGTTGAATCGAATAGTTGAGATTGTAAGATGTCTTGAAAGTGTGTAAACAATCCAGATCACTTCTATTATATTTGTGATGAGGTGACTTTTGCGTCTCAAAAGTGGTCTATTACCTCATTGATAAAAAAGACATATCAGCTTTATTTCGGTTGCAATATTGGGGATGAAGACAAACAGTGGGCGCCACTTATCTGCTGTAATGTATGCGCTTCAAGTCTGAGAAACTGGTTAAACAGTAAAAAACGATCTATGCGGTCTGTTGTCCCAATGAGAAGAGAAGAGAGCCTTCAAGTCATGTTAATGATTCCTATTTCTACATCATACCTCAGCCAAAGCATAGATATATCCAAGAAGAAAAAGTCGGTTATCAACTATCCAAATATACCATCTGCCATGAGACCCCTAGAAACATTCACTTATGAATCAGATAATAACGATGCAAAGATTTCTTAAGAAGATGTGCCATCAACATCAAGAGATCCTGATTTCACACTCATCAGAATTAAACGATCTTGTGAGAGACTTAGAACTTCCATGTACAATCAGCATGAAGATCGTCTAAGTGTTGACAGTAAGTAGGTAAATCTTCCAGTTTTGAAAACACTGCTTACAATGTTGGAAAGTGCATGTATTCACCTATACCGAGATTCTGCTTGAATAGAAGTTTCCTCATAAAAGCAACTATGACGTTTTTTAAGTTAATTAAATTCAACTCATCGTCTTGCAATTGTAAATTTACTTCATTAAATATTTCATACCGATCTTTCAAATAATCGATTGAATATAATCAAGTTGGCGTGAAGTTCTTTATCTCTGTTTTCAGGTATTTATAGTACTGTGTCCATTTAGAGAGCCAACGGACTTATCATCTCTTCCTTCTTGATCATTTCCACTACATAGTTGGCTCATTATTCTGTTACTAAATCTTATTGACCGCTTTAATAATGTAATAGAGTGACGTATGCAGGCGTTTATTCAATTTCTTCGCAACCAAATGCTGGCGATGAATAACACAACGAATGGTACGGTGTATTTACATGCGCTATAAAACCTTTGGAATGCCCCGTCATTACTGTACGTAGCCGCTGACAAAATATTATAAAAAGGAATTTCTTTATCTTGAATAGTATAGTAATAAAGTTCGATTCTCCCTTTGTATCGGTTTTAAATCTTTAGTAAATAATAACACTATGCAACAAATTTTAGCTTATTCGTTGTATCTTATATGGAAAATGCATTTTTTTGTTAATTTTGGGGCACTGAACATAAAAATGACAATGAAATTAAAAGCTTTGCAAGAACAAGTTTTTTTATTTTATTTTTAATAAAATAATAAAAAATACATACTTTTACAGCAGAGACATTTAGTGTATCTGCTTTTCTTTTGTGAATTGTTTCTGGAGCATCTCTAACAAGAGTCCAACAGTAGTCTACAAGCATTGAAGCGTTCCACTTTCTCTGGCACCTTTTCTCCATTGTTTATATATTCTGATGGAAGCGTTCGCCTTGCTCATCACTTACCGTTCCGCAGTTGTTAGGCAAAACATTCAGATGTGAGTGTAGGAAATGGATCTTTAGAGACATGTTATACAACCCATTTTTTGATACGATCACAGCATATTTTCAACAAGAGTAACGTAATTGTCAGCTTTTTATTTCTGAAGAAATAAGTGACCACGAGACGAAAGTCATTTCAAGCATTTTTTTTCAACATCTGATAAAGTGCTGCCAAAATGTTTGTCTTTTAGAATATTTCGAATCTGTAGCCCAACAAAAATACCTTCTTTAATTTTTGCTCCACTTAACCTTGGGGATTTCTGACTCAGATACTGAAAAGTACTGTATTCAGTGGTTTAACAAAGTTTTTCATTAAGCCTAATCTGATATGCAGTGGTAGCTACAAAACCTGTTTGGGGTCTATCAATGGCATATGTTGTACATTCTTTTCACCTGGCTCTCATGATTGTCGAAGGGACCAGTCTTTTTTCTTGTAATAAAGTGCCTTGGTCCCACTGTTTCATTCACACAAAAACAGCAAAACTTGGTATAGCCTAGGTGCAATTCAAGTTAAAGTGCAATCACCTTTAAGTGGTTACAGATCTGTCGCTGGTACTCATCGTATTTTATATTTGTCAATAAGTACTTTATATTGTCTTATGATTCTTTC
The DNA here is from genome assembly GCA_034092305.1 of Diaprepes abbreviatus. Classification (NCBI taxonomy): domain Eukaryota; kingdom Metazoa; phylum Arthropoda; class Insecta; order Coleoptera; family Curculionidae; genus Diaprepes; species Diaprepes abbreviatus. The sequence goes on along the minus strand of JASJET010000046.1, from coordinate 832,079 downwards.
GTGTGAACTGCATATCCAACAGGAATAGGCGATAAAATATTTCCCATATGCAGTAGTAATGCTTTTAAACTCAATATTGAACTATCTATAAACAATCTTCATTCCTCTGGCTTGTAGTTTATATTTAAATCAACCAATACACCGCTAATATTATTGCAGTTATTTCATGTTAAAAAATGGTGCTAGACTTCTATGGCGTTTACGAAAAACACATACGGAAACATCATCTTATAATAAGTTCCACTGCTGCAATCTTGATCCTAGTAGCTCGGCTTTACTTTTTGGAAGTGCTAAGTCTTTTATATGATCGCTTAATTGTGAATGGGTTACTTTTTGCGGTTGGCAGTATAACGTGCTGAGTGTGGAAATCAGGATCTATTGATGTTGATGGCATATTTTCTTTTTGAAAAATCGTTGTATCGTTATTATATAATTCGTAAGTAAATGTTCGTGGTGGTTCTGGAATAGGAAGTTCGTCATTATGAGGCACAGGTCTCATGGCAGATGTTATATTTGGATAGTTGATAACCGACTTTTTCTTCTTCGATATACCTGTGCCTTGTCCAACACGAGGTATGATGCAGAAGTAGCAATCATTAACATGATTTAGAGACTCTCTACAGATCATTGGGACAGCAAACCGCAAACATAACAGAAGTGATCTGGATTGTTTACACACTTTCGAGACATCTTACAATCTCAACTCCATACCTTCGACTGATTATCACCTCCGCTTTGTAGATGTTTATATATCCAAATACGGCTTCTACATGTTTAGAGAATATTCGAGAATTGTCTATTCAAAACCTAATATTCGCAATACAGGGGCTGTTCAGTACAAAGCAGACATAAAAGTCGATTTACGTTTGTTTAAATGGCTATGTCCCTTATTTTAAGTTATGGGGTGTTGGAACTTCATGTATGGGGGTCATTCCGGGAGATCCCCTAAGCGATGTTTCCAAGTTGTACAAAATTTCCTTAATTTGGAGAAAACGTACATTTGGCAATATCGCACCTCTCTATCATTAGAACAATACAAGTATACCACGTGCATTCTTGCGGTTACATAGTTAATATATAGGGAGCCATGACATCACATATCTCTATAACTTGAACTAATATTAAAAAGATGAGTTTAGTGACGATTTTAGCACACAAAAAATGGCAAGATTTAGTCGGTTTTATTTTAGATACATTTTGGCTGTTGTTCAGTGTAACAAACTTTTTCTTCTTTTATGAATCTTACGTATAATAAGAATTTTCGTTTCGTTAGTTGGTGGTGTTTACTCATGTCTTAAAGTGATCGCATAATGACATTTTAATGTCGTTAGCCATTTTATAAATTCTTCTTTACACTGATTTAGTTGTGGTGTCTGATGCGTTCTTATGATGAACAGTTTTTAACATGTCTTTCACTGTCGGCAAGATTAATTCTTCATCAGTTATGTGTAGTTTTCCCACTTTGTGATCAACAATGAACTATTATATGAAGCTCGTATCAGTTTTTTGTTTAGAAGACGAAGCAAAAAAAGTTGTTGTGGTTGGTTGTTTCAAATATTTCTTCTCTAGTCCTTGAAATTAGAATACATCAACATACATTTTAATCAAATGCTCTTGAAGCCCAAAAGGCTTCATGGCTTCATGGCTTCATTTGAAAAAAAAAACTTTTTAGCAAATTACACAGTTAAATTTTTTTTTTAAAGTATTTATTATTAATTTCTTCAATACGCTTGACCACTTTAAGGCCCCCCGGTTACCCCCCGATCCACTGCCGTCCCTTTTAAAGGCTTTAGTGCCCATTGGGGGCACTCCCGTTGGGAACCTATGATTTAAATCATGATAAAACTTTTTTATTTTTTGATATTTATTAAAGATGTAAAGTCAAAGATTATTTTGCAATAACATTTATATAGGTGTGTAAACATTCGTGGATTGGCTCTTCCTATTTTTTGTCACAACTCAGTCAGATTGGTTCAATTTTCGAAAACTGTTCGTGAAATTAAAGTTTATTGACTGTATGTTTCTAAATTAATAAAAAAATATCAGGCCACGCTCCACTTTTTTTCATCGGAGAATTTTTTAGAGAGAATAAATACAATTTGTTCGACCCAAGGGATTTCCCTTTGTCGTACATTTTATTTATTTTTACTAAAATCGTTTTAACACGTTTGCTTTTCCTCAGTAAAAATTGAGAGTGATTTAGCCACCCGTGAAATATATTTACTTGTATGGAGTAGATTAGGTCTTAGGTTTATGTTAAAAGTGAGTGGGCAGTTAATCTGAACCCTCCAGCGTGACAGTATGGGCTATTGTGGCTTATACCTAGCTATATTTGATCCAATAGACCTGTTTTATTAAGGAAGAAGATAACCATGCTTTACAAAAAACTTTTTGGTCCGTTAGTGGTAAAAGATATTATTGCTAAATATTCGGTATCTGATCCTTGTGACCACCGAGTGTTTACATTATGTTTTTTGCTGATTGTCTTCCTTCATGCACAATTGGTATTTAGGATTTACCGTGAAATTGATTTTGTGCATATTATGTCTTAATCTACAGGGTTTTGGAGATATAATTTTCGTAGAGTTAACCAACGATTCTGGATATTAATTTGGTCAAAAAAGTTCTTTAAAACATGTATCCAGAATGAAACTATTTCCAATGAAAATACCTCAGAACATTTCAAATTTTGTCATAAAATTCAGCGTGATGGCCGTATTTACTTCAATAATCATTCGGTATACGGTTAAGAATAAATTTGATTTGTTTTCTTAAAAAAAAAGCTTTTCCATTTTTGTCGTTTATTGTCAAAGTTAAAATCACCTGTACTAATTTTCCATACCATAACACTTTTCAAACGATTTACGTACCCGTAGCTTCTCCGGGAATAAAAAGCATATCGGAATGTTCGCATATAGAACACATTTTTGGTTTTAAATCGAAACTAAACACATGCACTGACCGACGCCATGATCCTGCAATTTTAAACATTCTTAATTATTTTGTTACGAACGACTAGGAGAAACTTATTGATGCGCCCTCGTATAAAAATTTTCCGATGCAATGAGTCATTTTTATTATAATGTACTGAAAAGAATATTATGTCGATGAGTCATATTTCTAGATCGTTCTCAACTTTTATGCTAGTATATTTTTTGTTATTTCCAGGAAGTTCAATAGGTATATAAATAGGAAAAGGATATGAGTGTTAAGATAGTTGTATAGTTGTTTTTGAATAGTGAAGATATTAAAAAGTATTAATTAGATAGTGTTAAGAAGTAGTTAATATAGTATTGGAAGCAGGGGCGGATGCAGCCTCTCTCTCTTTGGGGGGGGGGGGCGGTGATATCACAAAAGTACAGTATGGCAAGCGTTGTCAACGGGAGCGGGGGCAGACACCAGTAATATTCCCATTTTTAATGTAAAAGGCATAATCGGGTCTATTTTTCTGAATTTGAAGCTCTTGGGGAGAGAAGGGGGCGATCACAAGAAGAAACAAGTTGTCGACAGCGAGGGATGCCAGCAGCATACACATTCATAGTATAAGAGGCAAAATCGGGTCTATTTTCTTGAACACAAAGCTTTTTTTTTGTTAGGGGAGGGGGAGGGCGATCGCCAGCATACACATCCCTATACTCTATTCAAGAACTAGAGAGAGAAACTGTTACCGAAACCTCCAATGTACCTGCTCCAGTGCCGCAGGTAATTGAGGACTGCCGTAAATCTAAATATATTTAATTATATTTAAATATTATAGGCTTTTATAAATTTACTGCAACGATAAAATTTCTGATAGTTCATTTTAATTTCTGTCAGTGAGCAAAGTACACCTTACAGTGTGTCCTTAGTGATTTATCTTGCTTGCACTTGTTTTTATATATTATTTGAGATTAGTGAGATACCCAAAAGATATGGCTTCCACCTCTATATTTATTCCAAAATCGTTTAACCAGGGCATTTTTTCCTGAACGAAAAACTTATTACGATAAATGTTTATCATGCCTTAAGATATCAATATCTAGATAATAATGTTAAAAACTGTTGAGATGTGTTCCAACATGACATGAGTTGGAAAATCTACTATGTACCGAATACTGAAGGAGAAAAAAACGACTGGAATTGCTAGTACTCCCAAGCCACATTCGATCACAGGCAGACAAAAACCTCGTTGAAAAAAGAGATGAACTGCTATAAAAGGAGCTGTACATACATTTTATTATGATAAGCAGACCCCAACCATCGACAAAATTCTAACTAAAATCAATGAAGATCGCGATTTACCTGAAATTAAAAGAACTAAACTCTAGAAATTTCTCAGAGAGCTTAATTTTTGCTGGGAAAAACCAGATAGAAAATCTGTTCTTATAGATCGTCCGGAAACTGTCCTTTGGAGAAGAAAATAACTCTCTCAAGTAAAAGGTAAAGTTGCTAGAAATAACACAACTATAATAAAATAAAGTTATTGCGGAAAATTTTGATAAATCCATATAATAAAAGAAAAAACAAAATGTGGAAACTTAATCTCATGATCGGCGAGATAGAGGAACCAATTATAATTAATTTTAGAGAAGATAGCTTCACTGACTTTGATTAGGAATTAGATACGTAATATTAACCAGTGTAAACACAATTTATTATTTAAATTTTTGTTTTTGTTGTATGTTGTTTAATGCTGTTTTTAATTTTTTTAAATCTTTTTATTTTAGTGTGTCTCACTTTTTAATTTTATATATATTTAATTCGAATTAGCCGTAAGTTTTTTATTATTGTATTTGTGTCTTTTTCTTAAGCGTGTAGAATTAACATGTTTATTTTATTTTTTTGAGCGATCGGATTTCCATACAATAAAGTAATTTAAATTAAGATGTCAGTGCAATAGAAATAAAAATAAGTAGGTCTAATTTAAACTATAACATATAAAAACTAATTAGATTTGAATCCCTTTTTAGTGTTTAATTGTAATTCTGCAGATGGTTTAAGAAATAAATAAACTGAAACGTCAAATGTCCTAAAATGTTTTTAATTAATAATAAAATAACCGATAGCCCCAAAAATATTTTAATATTATATGGACGAATTAATTTTTTTATATGTTTTTGTATTTTTGACAATGGGTATTTTGTAAGTATTTAAATTATAACTTAGAACTTTTTGAAAGAATAAGGCTATGTTTTAGTCTGAATGTGCCTAAAACGGTTTCTATGACAAAATTAAAAATGACAAATATGCTGTTGTGATTTGTGTCAAATATGTCAAAATTAACATTTTGTAATGTATGTGAATTATTAAGAAATCATAAGAAATAACATAATATTATAAACACTTTTTATTTTAAGTTTATTACCGAAATAATATTCTATACACCTATACTTAGTGATAAAATAAGCCTTCTTCCGACGCCTATGACAAGGATTAAAATCCTTCACACTTTTAAATATCTATTGTTATCTAACCCAAATAGTTCATTATTATAGACCGGTATTTTTGATTATAAAATATCTAACCCATTCCTATGAAAAATATATGTGTGTAACAGATTTTGCCAAACACGCCGGACTAAAGAACACAGGTAGTTTGCGAAGAAAAAAAAGGGTAAAAAATGATTTATTACTCTCTCTAGTTCTTGAATAAACTATGGTATGAGGCAAAATCGGTTCTATTTTCCTGAACTCAAAGTTCTTGGGGAGGGGGGGGGCGATCGCCCCCACCGCCCCCCTGGAATCGCGCCTGATTGGAAGTAAGTTAGTGAAGAGTGTTTTATTCTGCGGACCCAGTAAGCGACTATAAAAAGAAAAAATCGTAACGATTGGTGTCAGCAGTGGGGATTATTACCGGGTTTCCAGAAAATTCTATTGAAAAGTAGAAGATATAGAGAAAAACGGACTTCACTGTTGGATTTGTTATGAAATAAGAAGGTAAGATTAATTTTCTATAAAGTTCTAGAATGTTCTATTTTGAAACCCAAAGAGATAGCGAAAAACGGACTTCAACATTGGATTTTTCATTAAGAAAGAAGCTCAGAACCGAATTTTCGACAAAGTTCTAGCACATACTATTTGGAAACTAAAAGCGATAGCGAAAAACGGACTTTACCATCGAATTTGTCATTAAGAAAGAAGCCTAGAACCGAATTTTCGACAACATTCTAGAATATTCTATGGTAAATACTAGATAGCAAACAGCCACAATGAAACAAACAAATAAAACATTGGCTGATTTTATGGAACTTATAGGACAACGTCGCCTTAAAGACAAACAAGAAGAAGAAAAAGAACGGCGCCAAAAAGAGAAGCAAGTAGAAGATCGTCGCCAAAAAGAAAAGTAAGAAGAAGAAGACCACCGCAAAAAAAAACAGAAGAACAACGTCGCCCAAAAGAAAAACAGGAAGAAGTACGTCGCCAAAAAGAAAAACAAGAAGAAGAAGAAGAACGTCGTCAAAAATAAGAACGTCGCCTAGAAGAAGAACAATGTCACCTGAAAGGAAAATAGTAAGAAGGAGAACGTCGCCTGAAAGACAAACAACAAGAAGAAGAATGTCATGTTAAAAATGAAGATAAACTTTGCAAATGGATACAAGAACAACAAAATGTCGATCGAGCTAGACAAGGACAAATACAAAAGTTTAAGAAAGCGAAGAGACGTAGGGGAAATGCGACATGAGATAAATGTTATAGAAACTAAAATGAAGGACCTTCAGACAGAAGTAAATAAAATAAAGAAACATGGTCCATCTGATAAAGTAATAACCACCGGACAGAACATCAAACTCCCAACAACGGTCAAATATCTTGGATAATGTATAAACGGCAATTTGAGGCTGCCGCTAGAACAAATAACTACTGCATTAGTAATTGCACTTCGTGGATTAGCCTTGCAGTTATTGCAAACCATTCCCATAACCCAACAAAAAGACTATGAGATCCTTAGTGCTACATTGGAAAAAAGATTTGAAGATCAACATCGGCGCCAGTTATATCAGTTACAGCTCTTGTCAAGACACCAGAGAAATGGAGAAAGTTTGCAAGAATATGAATCAGATGTCCGACATCTTGTTCGTCTGGCTTACCCAGGAGCTTCAGAAGAATTCCGAGAAGAGCTTACGATACAGTATTTTATTGATGGGATCACAGATCAAAAAATACAAGTTATGTTACGTATAAGCAAGCTTAGTTGTTGTAGTGAAGCGTTGGAAAGGGATTGGAAAATAGAGACAGCTTATGATGTGTCAAGGCCAAAAATAAGAACTGTTACCATGGGGAAAAATAAGAATTTCCCGAACCAAATAATGACGATTATGTTATCTGAAATTCTTTAGAAATTAGGCATTGAGAAGTGATACTTCACGTTATGGAAGAAACCAAATAGAGTGCTATAGATGAGGACGAACACGGCACACGAGAAGGGAGTGTCTGGTGGAATTAAGAAATCACATAAAGTGTTACAAATGTAGACGACCTGGACACATCAGGTGGAACTGTTAGATGCAATTAAGGTCTAGTTCACCATCCAGAGACCGCATTGAAGAGAACCAGAAAAAAATAACACAGTCCCTTTTTAAAAGCAAAGAATAAGTAAATTTCATGTAATAGCGGAAACCAAATCAAGTGCTACAGATGTGGATGAATTGAACACATGAGAATGACTGTTGAGTGCAATTAAGAGATCAGATAAAGTGTTACAGATGTGAACAAACTGGACACATGAGAAGGGACTGTCGGGTGGAATTAAGAATCACATAAAGTGCTACAGATGTGGACGAACTGGAGACATGAGGTGGGACTGTCAGATGCAATTAAGGTCTAGTTCACCATACAGAGACCGCATAAAAGACAGCCGGGAAAAACTGCAACAGTACAATTTTAATATCAAATAAAGACCAGAAAGATTGCATCAATGCAGATATCTTATTAAGAAAACCATCTAAGGAAGAATACAAGCACTGCAGCAAAATGGAACAGAGAGAAAGGCGTTTTATACGAAGAATCACTTCTGACTGATCCAGACTGAAGTGCCGCTCAGATGAGTAAAGACCAGCTTCAACTTAAAGGAAAAGCCAATGTTACACCTATTACCATAATTGCTGATACTGATATTAGTGCTGCAGTAACTCTGATGAACTCACGCCTTGTTGATGAATTTAGAATCCTACCATTGTCCAGAAAAGTAATATAGACAACTGTAACTGGAGAAGCATCTGATGTGATTGGAGAAACGCAAGTTGAGATTCAACCTGGAAGGCTAAAATTAAACCATTTGGTGTTAGTTGCTGACGTAGAAGATGATTTTATACTGGGAATGGTCTTGAATCGTCAAACTGGATTTTTTTCCGACAACAAGCTTAACATTCTAAAGTTTGATACCGAAGAATTTATTCTGTCAAGGAATCGTAATACCGAATTAATCAGAGTCAGTGCCGAACAAACAACCATAATAAAGCCTAGCATAGAGAAAATCAGTTACGGAAGATTGGACAAGAGTTCTGGAAGCAACGTTGGACTAGTTCGACACTCTAGGAAACCGTGTAAATACCTGGTACCGAAGGCATTAGGGCAAACTCGGCAAAGTTTCAGCGGGGTGATTGAATTTAGTTATGAAACCCACAGAGAAAGAAGGACAAATCGCCTCAGTTGATGCCATCATGGGAAGGACCATATACTGTTCTAAAAAGAATCAATGACGTTTATAGAATCCAAACAAAGTTCCAACACTAAAATGAAAGTAGTACATCTACACAGGTTCAAGCCATACCACGGAGATATCGCAGTTGATCGGGACGATCAGAATTAGAAGGGGGAGAAATTTACTCACCACTAGGAGAAACCTATTGATACGTTCTCATATACAAATATTCCGATGCGATGAGTCATCTTTAATATAATGTGCCGAAAGGAATATTATATCGATGAGTTATATTTCTAGATAATTCTCAATTTTTAGGCTTGTTATTTATGGAAAGTTCTAAAGGTATAAAAATAGAGATAGGCTATGAGTTTTAAGACAGTTGAATAGTTGCATTTGAATACTGAAGATATTAGGAAGTAAAATTAGATAGGTGTGATTTAGGTGTTAAGAAGTAGTTATTAGAGTATTAGAAGTAAGTTAGTGAAAAGTGTGGATCCAGTGGGCGATTACAAAGAGAGAAAATCGTAACAATATCAATCGTTTCCGAAAATGTTAATTAGCGCAAAAATTATTGAAATTAAAAGAATATATCTTCGCAGTACGGATATTAAAAATTCTAGAGATGTTGTCATATCCTTTTTAGTTAGGGTAAGGCGTGTGTTTTAATTTAAGTAACTATGTTAATTAGTTTGCTTGACAAATATTCAATAAATAATAACTAACCAATATTCCCCGAATACGTTTTTAGACATATTTGTTTAAAATTTCAATTCTTATCATAGTTTTTCGAGCCTATTTACTATTTTTACATTTTTTTTTTCGCGAGAATAGTTAAATTTTAGACCTTTGTTTTAAAGGATTTTTTTTTAATTAATATGCAAAATGGTTGGTTAAATTGATCAAAGCTATTTTCCAAACCCCCTGTATAGTGTTTGCTTTACTGAATCCTTCAATTAAGTCTTACTATGGTGTTTAAATATTTCTATCTATCTGTGTCCTGTTTATTCAAAGGATATTATGTCATTGTCTTTGAGCCCTTTTAAAATTCTTTTTATCATTTCGAATGAGGAATTTGATTTTATGGTAGTTCATAACCGATAGTGTAGAGGCTAGATTGATATTGAAAATAGAACATATTTTTCAGTTCCATTTAACATAATAGTTACCTGCAATTAATAACCGCATATGTTCAGCTATTTGAAGATATCTCTATACCTAGCAAGATGCCTAGTCTACTGTACTATTTAGCTGGACACAGTTCATTCAAAAAGTTCCGGGACTAATTTTTTTTATGAATGAAACAAAATTTTATTGCGGTGCGTTGCTCCATAGCGTAAATTGTGACGTAGTGGCAAAAACACGTCTATTTCAAATGAACACAGCTGGCCAATAAATGAAGTTACAGCGCTCATATCGCCACTGTGGGTAACTAAGGCATGATATTACATAGTTCTATCGTCGGGTAACAGATTGCGCTAGTCACAAATTTTATGCAAAATTAGTCCCGGAACTTTTTAAATGAACTGTGTGTATTTAAATCCTACCTTAGCACCAATTGAACTCGCCACTTCCAGTAATCTAGTGTTAAATTCTAACGGTCTACAGTTACAAATTTTATGTTGTAGCCTCAATGCTTCTAAACATCGTGCTGCTCCGTCCATGGATTCCATTTGTATCACTCTATCGCCCATCGCGGCAGCGGAACCCATGGCGGCTTCGTATTGACGAAAGGCTTTCTACAAAATAAAAAATAAAAGTTTCAATAAGTTCTTTACTTTCGTAACAATTCAAATTTGGAATAGGTTATCTGATTATATTGAAAAAATTCAGAAAATTGTAGTGTTATTTTGATGTAGTAGTTGATTCAGTTGTTTTTTTACCTGATTATCTGAATAGTTACATTCCAGCGCAAAAAAAAAGTACAAACAAAATTTTGTTCAAATAACTTTTTTTAAGTTTTGTATCGATGTCGATTTTTTTAGGTTGTAGACTCTTTCATTTTGATCATTATCTTATATTGAGTTGGCAAAAATTCTGTTGGTTACAGTGTAGAATCAAGAGTTGCATTTTGCCCTTAATCTTTGAATACTCTGTGAAAGCTTTTAATAGATTTTAAAGCTTCATTTCTTTTTTTGATTCAAAAAATATTTTTTAAAGAAAACTATACAATTTATGTACGGCATCAACAGAAATTAAAAACATTACAGTTAATTTAACTTAAACAAATAGATGAGCACTAATATCGTATATAGCCTTATTGTGCTCTAAGAACTGCTTTCATGTGACGTGGTAATCTCTGAGCACAATTGCCAATTGCACTTATTGGAATATTTTATCACTCTTTTCACAGAATCGGAATAGTTTCTGGTTGTTAGTTGCGCATAAGCCTGCCTTATATGTATCATACATGATCAATCAAGTTTAAATCTGGGCTACGTGGAGGTCAACTTAATCCTTGAATACCTATTTCACCCAAGTAATTATTGATAATTGTTGCAATATGAAATCTGGCATTATCGTACATTAAAGAAAAATTTTAGCCAACAAACGGAGCTAAAGAAACGACGTGGTTTGTTAAATATGCTTCCTTATAATCATAAGCAGTTAAAGTGTCATTTCGAGTAAAAAGAGGTTTGTACGAGCTGGAATTGAAAGGCCACCGCATCTAAAGGAATTGTTGGAGAAACATAATATTCTTTAAATTGTTGTACTCGTCTTCTTCAGAAGCACTCTCGTCCATCCGGTAAAGATAAACAAAAACGCGACTTGTCTGTGAATAATACACATCTCAACTCTTCGTCAGCCTAGTGTCAATGATCATAGGGAAACTTTATTCGTTGAGCACGATGAGCTGCAAATAAAGCTGGAGAAGCAGCAGATCTTTTTGGCAATACCTGGCCATGTAATCTACGATGGACCGTTCTTCCAGAAACTGTACTACGTACATTGTTAACTCAACGACCAATAAAAATAGATGTTATATCCCGTTTACGTAAAGCAGCTAGGGAAATCAAATGATCATCTTGCTGGTTTGTGATTCTTGGACATCGTGTGTACTTACTAATCCGACGAAGTCGACTGGTTGTATTGTATAGTACTCCCAGCTTCGCCTAAGACATTAGCATGAAACGTATATTACAACCTTTGCAAGAGCGCATGAAACATCTGCTAATCGCTAGTTAAAGAAAACTTAACTTGATAGTACAATAATACTTCTGATAAGGAATACAAATATATATATATATATATATATATATATATATATATATATATATACTAGTCGGAATATTGCTATGCAACAAAATATCAATGTTGCCTGATTCAAATATAATGCTTTTAATTTTTATTACATGAATTGCATAGTTTTCTTTAAAAAGTGTTTTTCCTTTAAAATACAGAATTGTGCTATCAGTTACTAACTATATTTTGATTTTAGAGTCAGATGAGAGTTAGAGTTTCTCAAATTGAGAATTAGGCCCATTTAGGGTGGGCCGAAAATTTTCAGGAGGCGCTTGATGCGCGCACCCCCTGCCAACAGTTGGTAATTGGTACGAAACTTACTATTGCATTATTTGTATAAATATAGAGAAGGGCTTTCCGGTAGAACCTAACCTCAAAAGGCTAAAAATCGTCATTTGAGTGGTATGGAACAAAGGCAAGAATTCTGTATACCCTATTAGGAAGTTTTTGGGGTCTCTGAATTTAAATTTGATGTCCATTTTCAAAAATTCAAAATGGCGGATCCCAAAATTAGGCTGTATCTGAAAAAACTTTTAAATGTTAGTCAAAAAGGTTTTTAAATGTCAATAAAAACAAATCTGTCTCGACCTAGTAATTAGATGATATAATCTAGTAGATACCTCCTAGAACCTAACCTAGAAAAACAAAAATCGTTTTCTCGCAGGCATAAAACGAAGTCAACCACACTGTATACTATACAAAAGGGTTTGTGGTGTAGTTGAATTTAAATAAGGTGCTGCTTTCAGAAATTATAGATCGAAGCTCCAAAATGGCCGATATGCAGGTGAAAATTATCAAATAGTAAACATAAAGAGTATATAAGCTCTTAAACACTAAACTCTTTAACCCCTAAGCCGTTGATATTTAACTCTTGGTCTTGAAATTCTTGAACTCTAAACCTTTGCAATTTAATTCAATAATCCTGAAGCGTAGAATCCCAAGCTCTTAAACCATAAAACTCTAAGACCTTGAACTTTAAACCCTTTAACCGTAAACTCTTGAACCCAAAATTCCTTTAACTTTATAGTCTTAAACCCTAAACACCTAAGATATGGAATCGTAAACCCTTGATCTCCAAATCCTTAAACCCTAATTTCCGATTCTAATTTGACAACAGTGTGTTTAAACTAACAAAAGCAACAATAAGCAAGCAAGTTTTAAACCCTAAAAATACAAGTATAGAAAAATATTTTTTTTTATTACTGAACCGGTAAAAATGGAGAATTTTATTTATTTTTGCGACAAAACTATTTCTCTTATATATTTTCAAGGTTTTTAGATTTATAAATTTTTTATTTATAGACCCATTGACCTTGATCCTATAGGCCCTAAGGCCGAATTCTTGGAACTTTCCACTCTAGGTTCTTAAACCCTGGGCTGGTAAACCTTAGAACTGATAGAACTTTGACCCACAAATAATATGCCCTAGTGTTATTTGACAGTTTTCACCTGCATATCCTCCATTTTGGAGCTGCCATCTGGAATTTCTGAAAATAGCGTATTTTAATTTAATATATAGTATCGTTGACTTCGTTTTATGTCTGTGGGGGAACGATTTCTGTTTTTTAGATTAGATTCTAGCAGTTATTTTCTAAATTACATTAGCAAACCCCTAGGTCGAGACAGATTGATTTTTATCGACATTTTAATATATCTTTGTGACTAACATTTAAGAATTTTTACATACATAACCTCAATTTTCGTTCCGCCATCTTGAATTTCTGAAAAGAGACATCAGATTTGATTTCAGCGGCCCCAAAAACCTCTTAGTAGCGTATATAGAATCCTTGCCATTGTTTTATACCACTGAAATCTTTTTTTTTTGCGTTTTGAGGTTACGTATAACCGGAAAATCCTCCCCTATGCTTACTTAAACAATGTGGTCGTGAGTTTCGTGCAAATTACCAACTTTTGGCAGGGGGCACGCAAAGCAAGCGCCTCCAGGAAATTTATATATATATATATATATATATATATATATATATATATATATATATATATCATTGACGAATTATACTAAGACGGCTCATTCTTATGGGAGGATTGGAAGCGCTAAGTATTAAAACTCGGTCATTGATAAATCCGGAAATTTAAATCTTTTATACTTGTTTCTAACAAAAGTATGTATAACACATTAAACTACTGACATAGATATCAGTTGTTGACAATATTGTAAATTGCCTTTTTTTGAATGAGACGGCGTACCAGTTTGGCGTACCATTTAGGAGCGTCAAAATTATAGCACAGGATAGGAATTCTTGGTATATTTCTTCTATGTATATATATTGACTTTTACAGCTTATAAAATTATGATGCAGTATGAAATAGTCAGAAAGTTATTTTATAATGACTTTCATGAAAGTAAAATCGTTTTTCTTAAAAACCCTTTCCTTTAATTTATTTTGTTTTTCTCTTTTTAGTTTTCAAAATCTACGAACGTTTTTTTTTGGTAAAATTATTTTGGCTCTAGCGAATATTTGGAACTCCTTGAAATATATGTTCAAGTTTCAAAATCATTAACGTTAAGTCCTTTCAACATAAAAAACTTATGTGTCTTGTCATTTAACCGTTTGGTTTCTTAGCTTTTTCGCATTTTTCTGTGCGATTGACTTTCAAATGACCCCTAGATGTGACAAAAACATAAAATATATTTATATTGTTGGATGGGGAATTTTGTCTACTTTCCATTCCTTCAAAAAAAAAAAAAAAATAGTGGTTTCTAATTTAAAAAAAAAAGTTAATCTTCAAATGCCCTGCAATATACGTTCAAGATCAGTTTCAAGGTCATAATATTGAATATATTATAAAACGCAATTTATCCACAGCCAGGTGCATGTCGGTACCCTGATGAGTCTAGTAGAGACGAAACATGTATCTCTGCCGTATCACTGTGGCGGGAAGGGTAAGTTTTGGCTCTCTTCTCGGTATGGTGGTACAGGTAGGCCATCATCTCGATGGTGGTGGAATAGGATATATTGCGTTTTATAACAATTTGTTCTAACTGTGCAACCTCTAACACAGAAAGGATAAGATGGAGGGAAGTTTGCATCTACTGTTCGTATTTTACTTCATTCTATACACGGAGCTGCATATAGTTGTACGTTTGCTGAATGTGATTTCAGCACTACAACGGCATAATGTGGATATATCCACTGCTATTGCATCTCACACGGAGGAATCCGTGAAAGCCGCATAAACACATATACGCCATTCGGCGGGAGATCGGCGAAGCCGCGTTCAGTATTTGCATGCTTCCTTCCGATCTGTCCTTTGCACAGCCAGGTGCATGTTGGTACCCTGATGAGTCTAGTAGAACAATTTGTTCTAACTGTGCAACCTCTAACACAGAAAGGATAAGATGGAGGGAAATTTGCATTTACTGTTTCGCATTTTACTTCATATATATATATATATATATATATATATATATATATATATATATATATATATATATATATATATATATATATATATATATATAGTTTCCTGATTTTCTTGAACCATTTATTATATGCATCAATATGTTTTTTTTTTATATTCTTGGGGTCAGGTTCATACGCGGATGTTAAAAAAACAATGTGTTTTGACGTTTCGTCTGTTGTTCAAGGCATTTTCAAAAAGTTTTTTTTATATTATTTTCCTCAATTTAATAACATCTTAATAAAAAGATTAGTCTATTTTTTCTGCGGCCAGATGGGTATATGTTCTTGATGTATCCTTCAACTGTCTCGTAACCTGGAACCCGTGTGTTGTAGATACGTTTTCATACATATCAGGTCAGCAATTAATTGATGTGTCTTATACTACCCCGTGAAGCAGGTAGCATCAGCCTAACACCAGAAGTTGATCTAGAACCTCTTACAGGAGTTATTACTGAAAATGTAGATTAAGGATAATGATAATACTGGTGGGCAAATATTATGTGCGCAGGATTTTAGAAAGATTAGAAGGTGTTTAGGATCGTGAGATAGAGAGATTCTGACTTGAAGTAATACTCTGACCATCGTTGTAAAGTGTAAAAGATTCGGTGGAATTCCTAGTGGTTGAAATTATTGAGACGAGGTTAGAGGAGATAAAGTAAATCTCCAATTTTATTATCAAGATTTTAGCTCCATTGTTGATGTTCATTTTATTATTTAATTAGTTTTTGAGGTTTCATTTTATCTCACGCTGTACAAGGTGGCATTTTTTTACAAAATGTAATATAATTTTCTACATTTCATGCTTTCACTTCATTTGTGCTCGAGTTAGGCATCAAAGCGGGTTAACGAAATTAAATAAGATAAAAGATTTCAATTTACTCACATTAATATCAGACTTTTTTCTATAAATATCACCCATAATTCTTATACTTCTCGCGTAGGTGGCTTGATCACCCGACACTAAGGCAAGTCTTGTAGCTTCCTTAAAAGAAATAAAACATTTTTAATCAGATAATACACTGCCCCATAAGAGTTTTTGCATAAGCAAGTACAATACAAATTTTACGATGGATATGTCCGATGATACCTAGAAACGCAAATGTTGCAAGTTCCCGAAATATCAACAGCTACTCTCCACTATTTTGAATCGTATCAATAAAACTAAATTAATATCTTTCTCTAAAATTACCGTACAAAATTATTTTAATTTTTTTTAAAGGGAAAATTTCAAAATTAAAAAATTTCATCACTATAAAAAAGCCAATAGGTATTTGTATTCCATAAAATTATTCAAAATTAGCAACTAACCAATAAAAAAACTTACTGAACAGTAGTCGTGAGCATCTCCTAGTTCACCCTGTTTTCGTAATGCTGAGGCCATTTGAAGAAGAGCAGCCCTGTAAAAGTACTCCTCTTAGTAATATAGTTTAGGGAATACTATGCTAAAAGTAGACCGCCTAACAACATATTCTTAGGTCAATTTTAGCAGACGTAAAGTAAACCCCATTAATTTCTAACATTTACCTATGATGTCGTGAATTCAAATCGCCCAATTGAAGAGATCGTGATAAATCATAAGCTTTAGAAGCATACTTGGCACTTTTGTCGGCATCTTGAAGTCTACTGAACAATTCTGATAAACCAACGTATACCTAAAAAAATATTAATTACATATTTTGACTTCCCGTCGAAAATTTTATATAAAAATATATCTAATATTTTTATATAAAAGAGTTTTAAATTGAGAAAAAAAGCATTACCTGCAGTTCCAATGCAGGATCATGTACAGCCTGCGCTATTCTGTGAGCCTGCTGGAAGCTATCCAAGGCTTTGTTAAAACCAGCTAATTCTAAATAAACAGATCCCACTGTTAAATGAACGTGACCAGCCGTAACACATACTTCACATTCATTATAAAGAGAATGTCTTGCATACGCCAACGCTCTGTAAATTTAGAAATAAAATATATATTTGAAAAACCTCAAAATTACGTAGAAAATCAGATCAGAAAAAAGGGCGGTGCTGTCATTAATAATAATGATACAATAGAGTAATATCAGTGGTTGAAAATTGTCAGCATGCTGTCAGCCAAACGTAAAACTAATTTTTATTTATTAGAAGAGAAATATTGGAATTCTCTTTCTTATCCTTGTGTGTATAATCACAAATCCCTCGATCATTGATCAAGATCTTTTATCTCCATTTATGGATATTGACTATAGAGACTTATCTACTATAAAAATCGTATTGATCTTTTTTTTATCGGCAATATTTTATTTTTTATAACATTAATGACCATTTTACTTATGTTTTAAAAAAACTTCTTCAATAGAATATTAGAGCTTATCTGTTTTTAGGTGGATGTGAAATGGAACATGGAGATTTTTGCATGAGAGCCTTCAGAATAACCTGATTTACGATAAATTTGATATGCGTCAATTCAGAAGGTTGGGTAACATTGTTTTTATTAATAAAAATATAAAATTAACGAAAAAAAAAACGTTTTTTTTTTCAAATTTTCTCTCATGTAACTTTGAACGTGTTCATTTTAGAGGAAAGATGAAAAGGAAAAAAAGCTTCGTAATTAAATTTGCCATAAGATAAGGTTGGTCGGAAATCTTAAAATATATTTCATTTATTGCAAAATAGTAATAATTAAAAAAAAGCAGTTTTTTAATCAATTTTTTTCGGCCATCTCTGAGGACCTTCATATTAGAGCAAAGAAAACTTTATGTCATGATAAAATAACACGCTAAAATTCGTTTTAATCGAATAGAAAGTTTTTGCACAATAATTTTGCAATCCGATTTCGTTTACAAAAACTGACCATTTTTGAAATTTGTCTGAGTCCAAAATATCACGTTAACGTATTTAAATTCATTTTCGACATATAGCAGGAAACTCAAGTTTTCCAACGCTTTTTTCAGAATCAAAACCAAATGATTTGGACGCCCTCAGGAATTGTTTAAAGACATTGTTGATATTTTTGCTTATTAACAAATAGATTATCTCGGCGGATTTTCATTGCATTTTTTTTTTGCAATACATGGTTTGAAAGTACTTGGAGAGACGTTTATTTTCGTGAAAAAAATTTCAAATCCGTCAGTTGGTTTCCGAGATACAAACTGTCAAATTTGACAGCCTGTTACGGTGAATCTATAAACAATACAGACCTGATTCGTGAACCAAAAATTTTGTCTTGCCGAGTTCTTTTTTGATACAAATATTTAAATGTTTATGTTATCGGAAAATTTAATAAAAAATGAAAAAAAGGGTGGGGAGCTTTCATTTTAAAATTGAATTCGAAAATTCAAAATACATATCTGAAAAAAATTTTCATTTTCTCGGCTTCTAAAGAAGCGATTTTGACCATTTTTTTAAAATCAATGTACCGTGAATAATGAAGCTCAAGTGCCATAATGCCATATGCCCATCATCCATTCATTTTGTTATAAACAAATGACGTTATTTATGCATCATACTTACAGCATATAGTATTGGACTTTCCAAGCGAATCTTGGTTTATTAATATGATTAAGCATACTATGACGATATATATTTACTTTAATTATCAAAATTGTTTAAACAATCATTGTTTAAACAAATTGTAAAAAAAATTGGTTTTAAATTATTGTATTCGTAAAATACAGATAAAAATAAAATAGTTATTTTTTATAAATTATGTTCAAAAAGTTCAATAAAGCTTTCTTAACACTCAATATTATATTACAAACTTTACAGAGTTCAGATAAACGTTTTTTTTTACATTAAAATTTTTTTTTCATTCGAATCGGGTTCTCTTAGGCTGTGGAATATCCGGATCATCATTTTCATTGAAATTTTCGTCATCTAATCATCAATCGATATCGAAACAGTCATTTTCTATTTCTCTGTCAACTTCTTCAAAATCAATTACATTTTCAGAACTTTCTTCTACGTCAATATATTGGTTTTGTGCATTTTTGCAAGTTTGTTCGTTGCAGTTTGAGCTGCAATCAGTACATTTTAATCTATGCTTAATACAGCCACATAATATGGAACACTCTTTTATACATTTACAGCTTATTTTTTTCAATAGCTTAACTGGCAACAGTGTATTCGTGATTTCAACTGGTTCCAAACATGATTTCTGTACTTCCCAATTCCAGTCTTTTGTATTACTTATAACTTAAAAACTATTAAGTTTTCATATATGATTTATATAAAATAATTCTTTTATTATTATCTGTATTTTACGAATAAAATAATTTAAAACCAAAATTTTTTTCAATTTGTTTAGGTAATGATTGTTTAAACAATTTTGAAAATTAAAGTAAATTTATATCGTTATAGTATGCTTAATTATATTAATAAACAAAGATTCGCTTGGAAAGTCAAATACTGTAGGGTGCAGTATGCTGTAAGTATGATGCATAAATAACGTGATTTGTTTATAACGAAATGAATGCATAATGGGCATATGACATTATGATATTTGAGTTCCATTATTCGCGGTAAACCGGTTTTTAAAAAATGATCAAAATCGCTCCATTAGAAGCCGAAAAAATGAAATTTTTTTTCAGATATGTATTTTGAATCTTCGAATTCAATTTTAAAATGAGAGCTCCCCATTCATTTTTTTTATTTTTTATTAAAGTTTCCGATAACATAAACATTTAAATATTTGTATCAAAAAAGAACTCGGCAAGTCAAAGTTTTTGGTTCAAGAATCAGGTCTGTATTGTTTATAGATTCACCGTAACAGGCTGTCAACTTTGACAGTTTGTATCTCGGAAACCAACTGACAGATTTGAAATTTTTTTTCACGAAAAGAAGCATCTTTTCAAGTACTTTCAAACTATGTATTGCAAAAAAAATCCAATGGAAATCCGCCGAGATAATCTATTTGTTTATAAGCAAAAATATCAACAATGTCTTTAAACAATTCCTGAGGGCGTCCAAATCATCCGATTTTGATTCTGAAAAAAGCGTTGGAAAACTTAAGTTCCCTACTATGTGTCAAAAATAAATTTAAATACGTTAACGTGATATTTTGGAATCAAACAAACTTCAAAAATGGTCAATTTTTGTAAACGAAATCGGATTGCAAAATTATTGTGCAAAAACTATCTATTCGATCCTAACGAATTTTAGCGTGTTATTTTATCATAGCATAAAGTTTTCTTTGCTCTAATATGAAGGTCCTCAGAGAAATTTAAATGGTTGAAAAAAATTAATTAAAAAACTGCTTTCGTACCTTTTTTTAATTATTGCTATTTTTCAATAAAGGAAATATATTTTGAGGTTTCCGATCAACCCTTTCTTATTGCAAATTGAATTACAAAACTTTTCTTCCTCTTCAACTTTCCTCTAAAATGAATACCTTCAAAATTACACGAGGGAAAAGTTGAAAAAAAAACGTTTTTTTTTTTTCGTTAATATTATATTTTTATTAATAAAAACAATGTTGCTCAACTTTTTGAATTGACGCATATCAAATTTATCTTTATTCAGGTTATTCTGAAGGCTCTCATGCAAAAATCTCCATGTTCCATCTCACATCCACGAAACCCCAGTATTTTACAGAGAAGCCCTTGTCTTTATATTTATTTGGAAAAAAAAGAAAGAAGAAGGAAAAAAATATTAAAAAAGTAAGGTGAATATTATTTGAGTGGTTATTGTAGTCACCAATTATCTTTAATTGAATCAATCCTTCATACAGTGCATCGGTGGTTCATTTCAACAAGATTTATTTTATGACGTTTTCGGCAACAATTGCGGATCAGCTAACAAACGATTCATTCGTGATTTGTGGCATATATTGTTATAATTAATCAATATCTAGTGTATCTGAGTAAAAAAAAACTAGAAAAATGTTTTATAAATTCAATCTTTTGATAGGAACTTAATATTTTTAATATGTAATTCATTAGTAAAATTTGTTTTGGGATATTGTATTGTTATCTGAGAACGTTATACAATTCAAATTTAAATATCTTGGCAAACTGTAAAAACACAAAAAAATTCTTTAAATAGACAACATAAATATCTTACATTTCTTCTGTTTGTTGAAAATAATATATAAAATATTCAAAACATTTTTACATGATCATGTTTAACCTATATAATTAAGATAAACTTTCTTTATTTCTTTGTAGCACATAATTACCAATCCCAAACAAATGTTAATGATAATTTTTGTATTCCTGTTTTTCAAACTTCTTTCTGCCATAGTTTCATTACGTATTAAGCTCTTAAAATGTTTAATATGCTACCAGCATTTTTTAAAAAACGAATTCTTTTAAATATCAGGTCAATTAGCAGAAAAATTGAAGGTTGTATTTTAGGAAATAAGAATTTTTTCAAAGCAATATTTCTTTAAATTTCTGAAATATATTTATGTTCATGTTATTAAGTCATATTTATGTAACTACGAAACCAATGAAAAAATAGTTTGATGCAACTTTTCTTTAAGGAACTACTAGTGAAGTTAATGGCTAACAAAATAATAAAAATAAATCACAAAAAAATATTTTTTTTAAGTAATGATTAGTTTAGAACCTATTCATTATTTTTTGAGAAATGTAATAAAAATTTTGAAAAATTTTGATATTGCGATTTTATTTGTTAAATGTCATTGTGTAAACATATTTTACTATTTATAAACAGAGTAAATTGAGTATTGTAACCAACGTAAGTAATTATTTGAACTATACAGGGTGTTTGGTACATCGATAGAAAGTTTGGAAGAGGTGACAGAGAATGTTATTTTGAATAAATTATGCCATATATACCTTAGTACAAAAATGCACGGTTCTCGAATTACAGCACATTTTATAATTTTTCGGTTTTGTGGCAATTGGTGATTGAAAATTTAATTATTTATGATACTGGTATAATTTTTCTGTTTGAAATATTTTTTTTTCTATTTCTTTAGTTCATACACTATAATAACAACAAGAGAACTAAAATTAATACAACACACAGAAAACTGTACACTCAAAAATTTTATTCATCTACAAAAATTCAAGTTTCATCTTAGGTTTGAGTGATGTTTTTTTCTAACAGTCAGAAAAATAAATGAATTCAATTTATTTTAACAATAACTTTGTTGAATTACCTTTACAGTGGTTTTTCAAAACCCGTATCAATAAAATATTACATATATTAAATTTAGGGAAGATATTCATATTAACGAAATTAATAATTTTCTCTATTAACTTTTTCTTTATTTAATTAAAATTCAAAATATCCGATGTATTGCATTGGATGTTTTGAACGCCTAAAAGATGAATTTTTGTGTTTTAATTCACCAGGTCGGTAATTGTTATTTGTATAATAAACATAAACAAAATAAAAACACCAATAGATAAACAACCAGTTTTTTTAGCCAACAGATGATATCGACTTTAGTGCTGGTCGCACAAGTTTTGCAATTGTTTTATACCAGTTCAGTGTTCACTTGCTAAATTTAAAATTGCTTTGTTGACAAAACGATGGCTACTTTTTTCAATTTAGAAAACGCTGATATAATTTTCATGTATGGTAGAGCAGACGGCAATGCAGCTGCAGCTCAACGACTATACCGAGATCGATTTCCTGAAAGACGATTTCCCAATATACAAGTTTTTATTAACACATATCACCGTATGTGTGAAACCGGTAATCTTCATTTCAGAGAAAGATTGCATGCAGACAGAGATGCTGTCGAAGTAGAACAACAAATTTTGGATTCATTTGATGCAGATCCAACTACTAGAAAGGTAGCTAATCAACTTAATTTGTCTACTTGGAAAGTGTGGAACGTTTTGAAAGTTGAAGGAAAACATCCATTCCATTACACTCCGGTTGTCCGGCCTTGAAGAAGGTGATCCAGCATGGAGAATTCTGTTCTGCCATTATTTGTTAAATGCTGATATGGAAGATGGAGTATTTTATGGTCCGATGAATCGAAATTTTCTCGGGATGGAATCACCAACTTCTACAATCTGCATTATTGGGCTGATAAGGATCCGCATATGAAAAAAGAAATATCCCTCCAACCGAAATTCAGTGTAAAAGTATGGGCAGCGGTAATCGGAAGAACTTTCATTAGGTTATATCTCCTTTCTGAACATTTAAACGGAGACAATTACTGAGAGTTTTTACGAAATGAAATGCTGAACATCGTGGATGAAATACCATTGAACGTAAGAGACAGAATAATTTTCCAGAACGACGGATGTCCAGCACATTATCGGCTTGACGTAAGAGATTTTTTCAATGAAACATTCCCTAATCGTTGAATCGGAAGGAACGGTCCTATATCGTGACCTGCGAAGTCCCCAGACTTGACGCTTATAGATTTTCACATCTAGGGACGTATAAAAGAACTTGTCTATAAAGTCGAAATAATGGACAGTAATCAATTGATTGAAAGAATTAATGAAGCAGGTGTCACACTTGGAAAAAATGAGACTAGACGTAACCACCACCCAAGTGAGGAAAAGGGCCCGAAAATGTATTAGAAATAATGGCTCCCATTTCGAACATAACATGTAAAATAATACTTAATTTCGTTAATATGAATATCTTCCCTCAATTTAATGGATTTAATATTTTATTGATACGGGTTTCGATAAACCACTGTAAAGGTAATTCAAAAAACTTATTTTTATAATAAATTGAATGCATTTATTTTTCTCGCTGTTAGAAAAAACATCACTCAAATCCTCTTGACGTAAGGATCAAAGAACACCAAAAATGCACATCTCGAGGAGAAACAGAAAAATCTGGTGCCGCCAACCATGTCTGGACTCATGGACACCACATAAAATGGTCTGAAGCTAAAATACTACACGGAGAACAACATTGGAGAAAACGGAAATTCAAAGAAGCCGCAGTTGTACATCAGAATCCGAGTTGTTTTAGTAAACCATCTTTAGATATAAGAGAAGTGTAAAAACCACTTCTTAATAATTGTAAACTGAAACTAAATGCAGCATAAAAATGAGATTTTGCCATAGCAGGTATGACTGCACCCATCTCAGTCGCACTCAACTGCATTAATTTTTAGTATAAATAGTCCTGTAGCTAAGGGATTTATTTAGTTTCACTTGAAAACGGTTAGAACTACTAGCCAAAACGTCGTGATATTCAACAAAAATAAAGACAATGGAAGTCCAACAGATATCTACTACTTCGCAAGAAACATCGTTGTCTATGACCTTCAAACAAACAATGTAAGATAAGTTGAAAAATAAGAAGAGATTCGGCAGTAGGCGAACCCACAACAATGGTACAGTAAAACATTGAGCTCTTTAGGGCACCTGTCAATAAAATTTCTCTAGCAATAATGATTTCCAACGTTCACTGGGCGGATAAGGTATTAAAAAGAAGAAAGTAACAGGACATTATTTACTTAATTTTTTCGCCTTTAAAATAGTTCCTTCATTCTGAATATATATGTAATAAAATTTTAATAAAAAAATTGGAACAATTTCTAAGAAGACGCTAAAAAGCGCAAGATAGTATAAATATATACATGAAATTGATATTTTTTAAGGTCAGCGCAAATTTATACCTAACAAAATGCGATTCACAAAAGTGGCAGAAAAAGACCTTGGTTTTTAGGTACAGTGATTTCTATTGATGAGACTGTTCACCAAACCTCTCTCAGGTTCCTGATATTCATTATGGATATCGCATATTTCTCGAGAAAGTGTTTGATTAATGATAAAAACCAGATCAAAATCCATTCTGTACTTTTCAAAATTAGCCTAGACATGCTGACAAACGAGGTCCGAGAATTTCATTTTATACTATACAGTGATCTTCATCATAAATTAGTTGATTTTGTTGTGATGTCTAACTTAATACCTTTCCAAACCACCTAGTCTTTGATGTGCTCTGGCGAGATTTAAATAAGATTCAGCCCTCATGTTGGGGTTGTCTAGCTCTTCTGATATGAACAATTGGCGGTGAGCATATTCCAGAGCATCCCTAGAACAAAGAGAAAATATTTACTTTTTAACAATATACTAGACAAAGTAATCTTGTTCATAATAGAAAAATTTTTAATTTAAAAGATAAAAAGCGTTTAAAATAAGCCTGTCAAATATTTTGTTATTAAATTAGCGGTGCAAAGTCCAAATTTCCATCAATTTATATTAAGTTTTTAAGGTTATAGTTCTTGTCAAATTAATGGGAACTGTCTTTTAAGCAATAAACACTTTTGTCCCTTTTAGTCCGCGGTTATTATGATTTATTACACCATGACAGTTATCCCTTTGTGTTCCCAATCTCTAGCTAATTTTCTTGAAACGGGGGTGTATTTTTAATCCTCTCTCTAACAATATTATAATTATTTATTAAGTTTATTCCTCTTTTATTATTTTAAGAATAATAGGAGTTTTACTTCTTAATAATACTGGAATCTGAAAGTTTTATTAATACAATGCTTTCGTAAAGTAAATGGGTACTTGTTTGGAAAAAGGCTCGGATCCGTCGAATTTTATTTTGGTTTAGAGTTTTTTGGCATAATACCGAAATATACAAGGTAATCCAAAAAGAAACTATGACGTCACCGATATTTTTTTTCAATTGCAACCCCATTTTTTATTTCAGAATCAGAAACGATACATTTTCTTGCATATTTTAAGGTAAATATCAATGCTGGTCACATAAGGAAATTGTCAAGAAAAATTACTGTAAAACTTGAAAATATAAAAAAAATTGGTACTATCTAAATTAAATGTTCAAACTGGACCCGGTTAACAATTATGTTTCGTACTTCTTCGCGTATTCGACCTTTTAAGAATTCTAAATTGTCGGGCTCCGTCAAGTATACTTTAATTTTAAGTATCCCCACAAGAAATAATCAAGGGGAGTCAAATCTGGTAATCTGGATGGTCCAAGGAAATTGGAAGGGGATGGAAAACTACAAAAATAGGCTAAATGCCCAAAAAAGTGTTCCACCATGCAGAAAATAAATGTCATAAATTGACATCGACTGGCTATGTGGAGCAAGCGCAAAAAGAAATTTCCTAGTAAATTTGTTGCATGAAGTTAGCAATGTGAGAACGGGAAACCAGAGCAGGATTTGCGACACGATCGGCGGTTGTTTGCCATCGTCCTCAACGCTTATTTTCTTTGTTGTGCGGTGCAGTATCATTAGTTAAATTTCGGAATTTATATTTGTGTATGTTGTCAAGACATTTGTATAGACTTTAATTTATAACAATGTATCAGTGTATGGTATTGTTTTGTAAATCGCGTGGTTCGATGCCGGAAATTCATTATTTTCGGTAAGTACCTACGTTTTTTGTATTACATCAATATGTAAGATTATACTGAAGATCTTTTAATAGATCGACGATTTTAAAGTTTTGTTTGCGATAGTGTGTAGTTTTTATCATTTTTTTTTTGATCAGAAATTAATTATTTTAAAGTTTAGAAGGTACATGGGAAACACTTTACTTAATAATAACATAAAGGAAGAGTAACATATAGTTAATCCCTATGGCCAGATCCTTTTTAACATTGTAGATAAGATAAGATTTTATTTCGAATTATGTTTAAATTTCTTTTAAGGAGTGTTTATTTCATTAGTCGTTTTATAACCTGAACTTTAAATTGTAATTTTTCAATATAACAACATAAATAAGAGATTTCTCAAATCCAGTCGTGTCCCTTGACCTACTGCGCAAGTGCAGCATAGCCACATTGAGGGGAGTACAGAGTTACATGAGGAACGAAATTTAGTTTAGGGTATTCTCCATCCTTTTATCCCTTCCAACTTCCTTGGGCTGGCCACTCAATTGTCCTTATTCTGCCTATCCAACGATTCGGAAAATCCTCATCCAAATAAGCACGGACAGAGGCAGCATAGTGAGGCGGTGCCCAATCTTGTAGGGGAAAAGGTCACGTTGGCATATATCGTGTTCTTGTGAATCTAGATACAAAGTTACTATAGTCCGGTCAAGTTAGCCCTAAAAAGAGAGGTAAGGTTACCAAAATTCGCATAGAGCTGAAAATTTGTACAAATGTTCGGAACACCATTACAAATAAGTTGTTAAAAGTCCCTAACGATTCCATGCCTGGAAAAAAAATTATTCAAGGTCAAAGTGGGGAGAAATGGGTTTTTCGCGTTTTTCAGCCAAACGGTAAGTTTTATCATCAAAATAGTCCTGATCAAAATTGTAGATCAAAATTACCTATAAAAATTGTTCTTATACTTTTTTTCATAAGAGTGACTGTTTTCGAGATATCATCGCTCAAAAAGTTGAGAAAGCTGCGTTCTCCATAATATGCATAAATACGCCGCGTACAGACATCACTGGAGCTGTAATACGAGTTGAAATATTTTTCTATCGGTACATTACCTTAAACTTATAAAATAAATCAATATTAACTTCTAAGAAACTCATTCCTCTACCTTCTACGCCAGTGCTACCTTGAAAAACATCTGCCTCCTATTCAAATGTCCGCGTGGCAAGGCTCGTATACCTGCTCTCTTTTTAACGGCCGAATAAACGAAATACTATTAGTCTGTAACTTTCTTTCGTAGTAAAAACACATGTTTTATGTTTGTCGTTAATATTTTCTAACCTTGTTTATGCTGTTTAAGTTAAAAAAAAACAAAATGTCGAAATTTTGTTTTATTTGTAATAAACTTTTAACTAAAAATGGAACTGTTACTGTTGATCGTGGAATGAAGACATTACTTGATGCAAGTACTGAAAGAACTGATGAATTTTCTGAATACCTAAAAAATAAGAAATCTGTGACAATCCACGTGGAGTGTCGTAAAATGTATACTCGAAAGAGTTCTATTGCAGCAGCTAAAAGACAATACGATGAAGAAGAAGCCAATACATCTAATACAACTCCTCCTCGTACTAGAGCACGCTTTTTGTTTCAAACAATATTGCTTTTTTTGCGGTAAGCAGTTGAATGAAGAGTGTGAGAAACGGAGAGCACTGCATTCTCGCCGTAAAATCTACAAAGTAACTACACTTTCATTCAAAGACTCTGTTTTAAAAATAGCTCGGGCTCGTAATCACGATATGGCAAAAGCTGTTATTGCTCGCATTGAATTTGAATATGATTTAGTTGCTGCTGAGGCTAAATATCATAATGACTGTTACAATTGCTTCTTGAGATCGGTCATTGGGGGTAAAGTCGGTCGCTCCAAAGATGAAGCTACGAATCTTGCAGTGGAGGAAATATTTAAATATATTGAGAATAGTGATGACTGTCAGTTTACATTAAACGAATTAAAAGATATTGGTAAAAATGCAACATTAGATAATAGGACAATTAAGGTACGGTTGAAAGTAAAGTATGGCAATAAAATTATTATTACTGAAAAATCCGGAGCATCAACATTCATATGCTTGATAGACAATCATCATGAAATTTTAAACCAAGCTTGGTACGAAAAAAGAAAATTAAAGGAAAAAGAAGAGCGATTAAGGATCTTGGAAGCGGCTTCGGCAATCATCCGCGAAGATGTCCAACATGCAACATTCGATAATACTAATTGAAGATTTGAACAGTGGGATTCCGGAATCGTTGACGCATTTTTTGAAGCTAGTAATTCTAAAGAATAAACGATCAAATTTAGATCATTTAAAATTAGTATGCACAAACATCAGTCATAGTATTATGACTGCTATTCGGCATAATTGACCTAAATTCGATAGAATCCAGACAGCTTCGATTATTTTTAACTATTTCTTCTTTTTTTTTTTAAATCATTACATAGTACAGTATGGTTCGTGGAATAGGCCTACCGGGGAAACCACGTTAAAAAAAAACGTGTCAAGTACACCACCTCACAGGTGACGTGAAAACGTGTGCATATTTTGGAGAAAGCAGCGTTCTCAACTTTTTGAGCGATGATATCTCAAAAACGGTGACTCTTAGGGAAAAAAATGTAAAGACAATTTTTATAGGTAATGATCTACAATTTTGGTCTGAACTATGATGATAAAACTTACCGTTTGGCTGAAAAACGCGAAATCCCATTTTTCCCCACTTCGACCTTGAAAATTTTTTTTTCCAGGCATGGGATCGTTGGCGACTTTTGACAACTTATTTGTAATGGTGTTCCAAACATTGGTACAAATTTTCAGCTCTATGCGAATTTTGGTAACCTTGAATGTCTACTTTGACCGGACTAATAGTGCAAGAATGAATTTATTCATCGATTTGGCTATCATCAGACTGTTAACGGGGCTCGGTTTAAACATTTAATTTAGATGGTACCAATTTTTTTTTATATTTTGAAGTTTTACTGCAGTTTTTCTTAAAATTTTTTTTATGTCATCAACATTGATATTTACCTTATCCTATGTAAAAAAATATACCCTTTCTAATTCTAAAATGAATCGATGAAGTCATAGCTCCTGAGTTACCCTGTGTATTTCGGTACTACGAAAAAAAAACTAAACATTCGATAAAATTCGACGGGTCCAGACGTTTTTCCAAACAAGTGCCCATTTAGTTTATATTGACTTTATCTGCTACTTTACGAAAGCACTATATATAGTACATAGATTTGATGCTTTTGTTTGGACAAATATTGAGAAAAACGGGTATAAAAGTAAATGTTTCAGACGTTGTGCAAATGATTCTAATCATTTTAGTTATATTTGCGATTTGTATACACCCAGTCACAAAAGTCGACATATACCCAGTAAATTTCTTGCTACTCTATATACATAAATTGTTAATTCGTTTTTCATATCAAGATATATATATATATATATATATATATATATATATATATATATATATATATATATATATATATATATATACAGGGTGTCCAAGATAAGGATCCTAAGCATGGGGATCTCGGAAACAGTTGGAGATACGAGGTCGGTTAAATTAGAGAAAAGTTGCGCAATTTAGTGCTAAATTAAACGCAATTAAAAAAATTTAAAAATTTTAAACACTTCCGGAGATTTCCGGAAAAAAACGAAATCGTTTTTAATTTTTGCAGGCTTTATTTAAAGAGATATCAGAAAATAAAAGGTAGTTTCTCATTGCCACTTTTTATTTTTTATAATTTGGTCTAAACAAAATTTAAATCTGACGTTTCGTTTCTGAGATACCACCATGAACTTTCATTTTTTATATGGAACAAAAAAAAGTATCCCATGTATTTGATAGCATTTTTTATTACAAATTCAACGGTGTATCACCCTTGCATATCGAATACGTAGTTCAAGTACTTTCCATAAGAGCTCCATGAGAGCGAGAGAGAAAGGTATATCAGTTTTATAAAAGCCAATGAACTACACACTTGATATGCAAGTGTGATACACCGTTGAATTTGTAATAAAAAATGCTATCAAATACATGGGATACTTTTTTTTGTTCTATATAAAAAATGAAAGTTCATGATGGTATCTCAGAAACGAAACGTCGGATTTAAATTTTGTTTAGACCAAATTATAAAAAATAAAAAGTGGCAATGAGAATCTACCTTTCATTTTCTGATATCTCTTTAAATAAAGCCTGCAAAAATTAAAAACGATTTTGCCAAATTTCGTTTTTTTCCGGAAATCTCCGGAAGTGTTTGAAATTTTTAAATTTTTTCAACTGCGTTTAATTTAGCACTAAATTGCGCAACTTTTCTCTAATTTAACCGACCTCGTATCTCCAACTGTTTCCGAGATCCCCATGCTTAGGATCCTTATCTTGGACACCCTGTATATATATATATATATATATATATATATATATATATATATATATATATATATATATATATATACTGGATATATGGTAAACAAATATAAAAAAAAAATTGTTGTTACTTAAAACTGCAAAAAAATAAAACTTATACCTTACAGTCTACATATCGCCGAGAAAAATACAAAAATATTGTTTACTTTAATCTGATCCTAACCTTCTTGATAAATTATTCTGTATCAAACATTTAGTATTATGGCCACATCAAAGAGGAGCTTATAGAGCACAGTCCTTATAATTTACATATCAGGCAAGAAAATTCACAGACATGACGCTACATTGACTCATAACAAGAATTAAAAATAGGCTGTTGAATGGTCGATATACATTAGGCACTTTCATTGAGGCTAATATGCGCAGAACTTTAACAACATAAATGTTAAGGCGCTGTCAAGCAGAAGCTGTTTGCAGGGAGGAGTGTTGTTACAATTGCTGTAGAGCCTTGTAGTAGATAACCTGTTAAATGAACTAAGTGAGGCAGGTTTATATACACAGGCCCACGCCGATGACCTGGTTATTTTGTGCATTGTTCGCGACCTGGGGGACCAGTGACAGGGTCTCCGGATTGCGGAACGAGGGTGACGTAAGGAAGAGTTCAAAATAACTCAAACAAGGTCGAGGTGATCTTTACAAAAAAGATGGAAATGATAAGATTGCCGTATTTACATTACCGAGAGGACCTTTCAATACAAGAGAAAAATACCTGGGAGTAATTTTGGATTCAGACTGAGCTGGAACAATGATATTGAAGTTCGAGCCAAGAAGACCATATCTGCTTTATAGGCTGGTAAGAAGACATTTTGATCATTTGTCCTATGATTACGTACGTCGCTATTGTGTGGTAGCTTAGTAGAACTAAGCTCAAACGCCGTCTTTACCTTGACAGAGCTCGAAAAATGGATTGTGTGGGTAAAATGAGTGCAATAAGAACTGTTCCCACTAGGGCACTGAAGATTCTAATGGACTTACCGTATCTCTATTTACTCATAGAGAATAGGGCCTATCAGAAAGAGATAAACAGGAATGAGACAATAAACAAATTCTCATACAGTAGGGCTGCAATATTCGCATGAAGTACCGTTTTTCGCATTTATGTATTTTTTTTTCGATTTTAATTTTAATTCAGGATGACTGCTTTTCCGAGCTTTGAAAATGCTTTAAAATAAAGCAAATCTTCGTAAAAAGAAGAAAAAACGGTTTTTCTTTGGTTAAATAATTGGCGTTAAAGTCTAATGTAACTTCACCATTGATGCCTGAGTGCAAGAATGAACGAGACTTGTGCGGGTCTTGGGTCATTCAGGTGTACACGGGAACGAGAAAGCCGATCGTTTGGCAGAGATAGGGTATACACGGGAACGAGGAAGGAGATTGTTTGGCAAAGATGGGATTTAAAGCTGTACCACATACGCTCCAAAACATTTTACCTGTTACCACTACTGTTGATACAAGGGAATTAAAACTGTTTTTTGAAGACAAATTTATTGAAACATAGAAGAAGGCACTTGAAATCAGGTGCGTCAAGGAACATATAATTGGACCCAAATTACGACTTACTAGGAAACTGAGAGAATATTTTTATCTGCGCGGTCATCTTCATATCATGGATGATCCGGTGTACAGATGGTGTCTGGAGAAAGATGAAGTTGCTGACCATATCCTGAGGCAAAGACATTTCGGAGATATAAATTGAACATTAAACATTGTTCAATTATTAATTAAATCAACCTAGAGCGGTCAATTATGTTCAAGTAACGAGGCTTTTTGGTTTCGCAAAGGCGATTGGCCTAGAATGACTTGCCTTCTCATTGTGGAATGTCAGCATCGAGGATCAAGTATCACACAATAATTTAATTGCGGAATCAACAAAAGTATTATGGAGGACCAATCTAAACCATAAATTTTATTCGAAGTACAGTATAGACAAAAATTATAAATTATAATAAAAATTGAAGTGTATTTAATAAGAGGCCATCTGGTAAAAGTATACGTTTGAAAACAGTACGCAGATGCAATTGGAATGCCTACAAAATAATAATTATTAACTATTGTTTGTTTATTAAATAAAATTATATTTTTTAATTAAATCTTTTTACTTATTAATGAAAAAAAAAAAATAGTATTATTTATGTAGACTTCTGTTAACTTGACTTTCTAATGCAAAAATAAAGAAAAAACTTCATTGAATTAGTAAAACTTACTTATTTCTATTTCCTCGAGTTACATTCGAGATCTCAAAACAAAACTATACGATGTAGCATTTATGTAGGAGGAATTATATGTATATTGGTTCAAGAAAACATGTTCTTTCATGTTATTTGGTATTCTAATATTATTGATCTTATGAGGCGAAATAAAAAATTATTTGCGAGAATATTAGTTTTGCGTTTATTACTTATTTCCCATGAACCAGATGGTCTAGTATCATCCCTTTGAGATTTTTTAGATGAAAATGCACTTTCGTAAATCTTATCAACCAGTTGCTCCAATCAAGAACACCTTTTTATTAGTATAAAAACAGAAAAAAAAACTGGTATATTTTTTCTGAAAGGAAAAATGCCTTTGTTTACTGCAATGTCCTGAGAGGTCTTATTGGACATTTAGGGAAAATACATATTAAGCGAATCATTGGTGTTTATAAATTCAAAAAAGTCTAGAAGCTAGTCTTATTTTACAATCGCAGTAAATTTGGTTTAAGTAATAAGGTAGAGAACTTCCAAAATCCATGTCTCCAGGCTTATTCCAATAAAACTAATTCAATAGACAACAAAACAAGAAAGAAAGATAAGGCAACTCAATTACCAGAATAATTTAAACGATTTTTCACCCCGAAATTCAAAAGGAGAGATCATATAAATCGAGAGAGAAAATCTACTTTATTTGTTTCAGAAAAGAACATGAAATACAAGGCAAATGATTTCTATCTTTTTTATATCAAAGATCCATGCCTATGCATCATACTTCTTCTTTCAAACGTCACAAATTTAAAAGGGATGATAGCTTAATCATTACTCAAATGCAAGTTTCTGGGTAATAATCATCGGCTGAAATAAATGTGTTAGATAAGCCATTAAATTAGAACGCCTTTTTATTAGTATGAAAACAAAAAAGAAAACTGCTAGATTTTTTGTGAAAGGAACTTTGTTTACTGTAGTCTCTTGAGAGGTCTTATTGGACATTTAGGGAAAATACGCATGAGAAGAATCATTTGTGTATGGTGTATTTATGAATTTAAAAAAGTGTAAAAGCTAGTCTTATTTCACAATGGCAGTAAATATGGTTTAATACTAGTTACTCACTCTATTATGACAAAAAAAAACATATGACAATATCAGCTATGCTTTGGAGAAAATTAAGGATTATGAATATTAATGGGAGGTAAAGTTTTTTTATGCGAATAGGATAGGTACAGACGATTACAAAGTGTAACTGCCTCCGTTCCATATTAAGCTTGGTAGTAGGAAGCAATATGTGAATGTATTAAATAAGAGGAGCACATGTTTTTAGTATTCATTAAAGCAAACTAAAATAGGGAATATTTGCTAAGAACGACATCGATATATTTATGCATAATTTTGACTTTTTAATATGAAAATTAGAAAAACAGGTTGGCTTGTCTTGAAGAAAGTGAATAAGAAAATATGTTACAAGAAATGTTTGATAAACTTCCTAAACTAGGCAATAACATGAGTATAAAATTTCACTTTTTATTCTCCTATCTTAATTACTTTCCGAATGGCTCAGCAAAAACACGGAGTGAGGAGGTTAAGGCAGGTCGAATAAAAACATGATAGAATGAACAGATTGTTGCTGGTTTTTAATTTGGAAATATCGTAAAATCAATATAAAAAAAAAATCTAATAAAAGAACTCTCAAAGATGACTAATTTGCTTTGTACATATAATGATTTATTTACAGGATTCTAGAAAACAATATCAAACACACCTAGGAAGGTGATTATATATTATAAGATAAAGATATAAAATCATTTAAAAAAGGGTTAAAAGCAAATACAAATTTAATTATATGAATTGATACCAAAGATCCATATAATACAGGTGGTGGTTGTTTATTTTCACATAACTATCTAAATGAAAAACGCAGAGAAGTTAGTGAAATTGCTCAGTCTCAGGGTTTGCAACTATTTTTGAGCGGCAGCCATTTTATATGTGGCAAACAAATGATTGGAAAGAGTAAATATTTTCATGGTTCAGCATATAGTTACAAAAGTGGCAGTGAAAAAGAAGCTCCAATTGGAATTTCCCAGATAATAATGCGCTTTAGGATATTTAACTTCATATTAATTTTTTTGGTACTTGCAATTAGAGTAATATATATTAAATAAAATTACCAGAGTTTAGTTGAAAGTTAGTAGCAGCATCAGCGAGCAAATATGACACGCTAGCCCATATGCCGGAGACTAGGGGTGAGTTATTCAGGGCGTTATTGCATCTGTAGTGAGATTGAATGCAGAAATCTTCCGCAATGTCGTTAGGAACTAGCTTTCAACTTCACTACTATAGACACGCAAGTTCAAAAAAGATATTCGCAAGTGAGCATGTGTGTGAAATAAAATTCGTTAATAAATAATAATAATAATAAAAATCTTTAATTGAATGTGTTGCTCTAGCATAAAGCTAGATATGCAATAAATAAAATTACTTAGTTTAAGTAATCACACATTTTTCAACTTCAAATAATTACAAAATTTTAGTCTTTAAAAAAATTACAAATTTTTTTTAGAGTTGTAAAACTTAATACCTCATAATTATTAAACTGTAAAGTGAAACAAAAAGTAAATAAATTGAAGTAGACCAAGGTAAAAATAATTTCAATAAATATTAATGACAGTATGTTATGCTAGAACAAAAGATGATCAAATATAATTGGTCTGTTAGTTCCGATGATAAGACTGCTAGCAGTGTGATCTCGAACAAATCAGGCTGCAACACTGCTCAACTGCGTAGTGGTGTGTAAGTACTAATTAAACTTCAGTGCTAAGTAACTGATAACTGAGGGTTCTTACTAAAAGGTAAACTCAAAAAATAAACCAAAAATAAAAACAGTAGGAAGTACTCTACAAAAGAATTAGTGTATACGACTAGTTATAACAATTAAATTATAAAGCAAATGAATTTGTTAATCAATCCTGTCCAAAAAAGCAAGAAATATTCATCTATTACTAAGTTATTTCTATTTAAATGAAGAACTTTAACAAATCAGATTTAATAAGGTAAAAATAAATGCAATTTTAATTATTAAATCAAAATATAATTACAATATTTATAATAATACTTAGTAGAAGGCTAAGATACACATTTTGGCATTAACTCTTTAATTAAATAGAAATAAATAAACATTTTACTGATAATATCTTGAATTTTAAGTTTATTTAGCTAGTCTTAAGTACCTAAACGATGTAATCGAACATTAAGAAAATTCACACTGGAGTCAAATTGAAAGTAATCGAAACACTTATCTAGACGCTATTATATTTTATTTCCACGAAATTTTAAACCTAAAGTGGGACCAAAAAAAATACAATTCAGATATACTGTAAAATATATAAAATAAATCAATTCTTCGACGAATTGGAGCTATCGTGACACATCTAAGGAGCAAATATGTGCCAAAATATAGCAAGTTTTTCAATAAACAGTAAACGCCACTCTCAAATTTAACATTTACTAATAGCAAAAGAATAATTTAAGCATTACCAAAGTAACAGATATCAAATATTAAGAAAATTCAAGAGAAATAATCAGTAACAACAATTGACTAATACAGTTAAATTTAGGTATTTAAGAGACAATAAAGATACCTAAAATAGCATACTATGGCCAAATTTAAATCTGAGATTAAACTCACTCTTTAAAAACTAATTTTGAGCTTAAACTGTAATAAATTAAAAATCTATGGAAGATAGATTTAATAAATTGCAGTTTATAGATCTCTCGAAGTTCTTATTTGGGCTTAAAAGAAGTTTTTTATCGAAAGGTACAGAACTGCTAAAATTCCTGTCTCCAGGCTGATTCCAATGAAAATAACTCAATTGACAAC
Organism: Diaprepes abbreviatus; assembly: GCA_034092305.1. Lineage (NCBI taxonomy): Eukaryota > Metazoa > Arthropoda > Insecta > Coleoptera > Curculionidae > Diaprepes > Diaprepes abbreviatus. The sequence continues at coordinate 795,015 of JASJET010000046.1, read as the reverse complement.
AAAACAGGTAAAAGATAAGTTAACTAATCAACTAAACTCAATTACCGGAATAATTTAAACGATTTTCCACCCCGAAATCCTAAAGGTGAGACCATATAAATCGAGATGGAAAATCTACTTTATTTGTTTCAGCAAGGAAAATGCAAGACAATGCAAATGGCTTCAGTCTTTTTTATATCAAAGATTCATACATACGCACTATAATTCTTCTTTCACACGTCAAAAATTTAAAGGAGATGATAGCTCAAAAATTACTAAAATGCAAGATTTTGGGTAACCACAATCGGCTGAAATAAATTTGTTAGATAAGTCATTCATTAATCGTTAACATTTTTAGCTCAAAATTAAAGTAACCTATCACTTATATTTTAAATTAAAGAAATAGATTTCCCGCTAGTAATGGTACCGACACAGAATGGGCAATGAAAAAGATTCCTTCAAAAAGTTACAGAAAACAAAAAATATTTCTCTTTTGTTGTGTAAGTTTGGGGATCCCGTAGACTAGATGTCTCAAGCTTGTTATATGATTGAAATGGTGTTGGAGGATTTATGTGTAATTATGTTCCTCTGAGAAAAGTATAAAGGTTATATCAGGAGGAATGGTGTGATTATGGTTTGTGTATTGACTAGGAGGGAATTTTGGATTGAAGAATTTGTCATGCAGGAGAAGATGGGGTTTGGACCAGAGATTTAAAGAGTATTTAAATAGTAAATTTAGTCTTTTGTGTTGTAATGATTCGATGTGGGATAAATATTGAAGACTTGAGATGAGGACTGGTGTGAAATGCCCCTAGGACCATACGTAAATTATAGTTTTGTACTGTATCCGAAGTTTTTAAGTAATATTTACCGAAAAAGTCATATACAAAGCAACCATAGTTCATTTTGCTTCAACTGACAGATTTATCAACATATATAAATATAAATAAAGTAGAGATAAGCAGTTTGAGCCCCATGATGTACTAGAGAGATATTTTATGACGTCCAGGTCCTTTAGACATTTATTTTTGATAGAGACTATGTGTTCTTTCCACTTTAACTTGTTGTCAAAGATCATTCCTAGGAATCTGTGACTAGAATGAATAGGAATGGGGATATTTGTTTGTCTAGAGTGATAATCCTGGCACAATGTCTCTTACGACAAAAATATATTATAGTAGAGTTGTTAAAAAAAGAGTGAATTCAAATTCCTTAGTTCAGGTAGTAAGAGTGTTTAAACATATTTGCATCTTCTTCTAACCTAGCTATGATGGATTGATAGTATATGATTTAGCATATCATAGAGTAGCATAGAGACGGTACTGAACCTGTGGGGCCATATACCGTCTTATACAGTCCAAATCTGTAATAAACAAAGTGGGGCTGAGGACAGATCCTTGAAAGACTCCATTCTCCAGAATCTTGGTGTCAGATAGAGTGTTGCCAATTCTAACCTGAACTGTACTATTTGATAAAAAGTTTTGTATGAAGATTAGTAAATGGCCCCGCAAGCCATATTCATATAGGTTCTTTACGATTCCATGCCTCCAAGTGGTATCAAATGCATGGGAAAGGTCTAGAAATGTAGCAATTAAGTGATATACCTTTAATGAAGGTCGATATTAAAGCCTACAAGATTATCAATGGTTGACAGATTTCTTCTAAAGCCCATTATTGGGATCGACAAAGTTGGTCTTATCCAGCTACCAAATTGGAAGAAAATTTAGCATGCTTTTCATTACCTTACCAAGATGGTTAGTCAAAGAAATGGGGCGATAGTTTTCCGAAAGGGAACGAGGCTTATTTTGTTTATGTATAGGTATCAATATTGAGTAAAGCTAAGAATCAGGAAAGCAGTTGTTGATTATAATCATGTTATATAACTTTAGTAAATGTTGTAGCTCTCTCGATGGAAGATTCTTGATAAAAGGGATAAGAATGTCGTCCTGTCCTGAGCACTATTTCTACACTGAAAGATGGAGTATTTTAATTATTCTAAAGTCAAGAGGAGATTATAAGATATAGTTTTGTTTTTAAAATTAAGTTGGTTTCTTTCATATTTCTTTTTAGATTAAAATTCTTTACTCAATATCTATGTACTTGAAGAATTGTAAAAATGTTGAGGAAAATAATTTCCTAAGAAATAATTGGAACGCTCGAAATGATATGCTGTATTTCGAGAAGAGCACTACAATTTTATTTTGTTTTATTTAAATAATTTTACATTTATTGCAAAAAATTATGTAATCTGTAGTTTTCACTAGCAACATACCAAATTTCAGCTCTTAATGTTAATAAATAACATTGCAACGATTATTTAAAAAAAAGTTGTATCTCGGCTTCTGTCAGTCATGAAAAGCTATATTTTTTAAGATCTGCAGCTTTTGAGTGTCATCAATTTAAAATACATATAATTCGAAATAACTGCATTATTGAATTTGTTCTTGCTCATGAACGAATTTGTTCATGAGCAACAAAGAAGTCCATTTTTTGTTGTATCTTTTGCATAATTCATCATATGCAGGGTAATTTTCTAAGAGATGTGTATGAAGCATATAGACTCAATAATGATCAGCATTTTACTTAAATATAATGCCTTCAAAAGCAACATCGTTTAGAAATTGCTAGTGCAAAAAAATATAATAACCTATTTTAAATTCCACTTTTACTAGAAAATAGAAAATGAAATAAATAGTAAAAAGCGCATTGACTTTCTCAATTTCTTTATTGATGGAGATGGAGACAAAATATTTGATTAGTTGCAAAATCTTTTAACAATTATCTTGTTGACTCTGTGGGCGGATTCACATGTAACAGTAACGTAAACATGACTAACGATTTGGGAAGAACAACAAATAATACTTTGCTTTTGGAGCTATATTCAAAAAATGATATTAGATAAATGATTTTATCGGTCTCCTTAAAGCATTCTGTTGATGAAATTCAATGCTCACTTACGGAACATATAGTAAATCTTATTGACTTATTACTTTTTTATAGTGGGTGCTTTTTCCTCTATTTTAAAGAAAACTATAATTGATCCCATTTTCAAAAAAAAGTGGCGTTGGTGAGATCTCTAATTTCAAATGAATAATTTTTTTCTCCATTTTATAAAAGATTCCTTTCGATTTCAGAGAGTGAGAGAATTTTTTTTATAACAAACATTAGTTTGTTTGATGGTTTTAGACAATGTTGAAGATTGACTAAAATGTGGTTGTCGGACTTGCATTGTCTTTATTTTTATTTATTTTTACGACGTATCAATTAGGTTGTATCTCTAATCGTTATCAAGTATAAACTGAACGTTTTTTTAAAGACTACGACCTTATATACAGACTGTGTCCACTGAAGCGCAAAGTTTCGCTTCACTGTACACACCTCAATGATATGATGTTACAAAGTAGTGGTTGCCAAAGATTAGGTATCTCAACACTCGGTTTACTGAACATTCCATTATTGTTTTTAATGTAAGTTGCTTCTATAATTTTCTTTTTTTCATATTGGGTTACATATATATTGCCGCAGCCTCAGATCATTTTATATGGTGTTGTTTATCCCAGGCATGTTTTGCAATACCTAATCTCGACGTTTCTCCTTTTTGTGTATGAGTTTTATGTTCCTTAATTCTAACTTCTAGTGGTCGCTTGACCGATTCACCATGACATCTAGGAAAGGCAATTGATCATTTACCTCTTTTTCCATGGTAAACTTAATTGTAGGTCGAATGTTATTTATATGTTTCAAGAAATCATTAAGTTCTTGATGATTTCTCTTCCATACGATGAAGGTATCATCGACATATCTCAACCAGACTTTTGATTTTACTGTTGCCGTTTCTATGGCAACCTTTGGAAGGTATGATGAATACATATGTTAAAAATTCCTCACATTTCGTGAACATTATTAATAGCATCAATGTAGAACCAGACAACAGACTAATAAGCTTTGATGTGGAAAGTCTGTATACTAATGTGTCGTTAGGGAAATCACTAGACATAATCAAAACTAGACTTTGAAATGATATTACTTTATCAGATCGAATCACGTTACCACTGGACGGAGTGATGGATCTTTTGGAGTGTTGCCTGCGTAGTGCTTACTTTCAAGTAAAGATAACGGGCTTCCGATGGGTTCTTCACTCTCTCCAGTCACCGCCAATATATATATATATATATATATATATATATATATATATATATATATATATATATATATATATATATATATAGGTTCGACACTCATGCCATAGAAACGGCAACAGTAAAACCGAAAGTCTGGTTGAGATATGTCGATGATACTTTCATCGTATGGAAGAGAAATAATCAAGAGCTTAATGATTTCTTAAAACATATAAATAACGTTCGACCTACAATTAAGTTTACCATGGAAAAAGAGATAAATGATCAATTGCCTTTCCTAGATGTCATGGTGAATCGCTCAAACGAAACTATTAAAACTTCAGTATACAGAAAGCCAACACATACTGGACAATATCTTAATCATAGATCCAATCATTTTGTTGTAACAAAACGGGGAATTATACGCAACCTCTATAATCGCGCTATATCTATATGCAATAATGCCGATTCATTGGAAAAAGAGGTAGCAAATATTAAATCCAATTTACAACAGAATGGTTATCCTTTAAAACTAATTGACGATGTCATAAATAAATTTAGAACAACGAACACTGGACAGCAAGAAACACATTCCTTCTTCACAATTCCGTACATTAAGGGAACTTCGGAGAAAATAAGACGAATTGCCAGTAGTTATAATATAAAAACAGCCTTTAAATCAGAAAATACACTTAGAGCTCATTTAACAAAAACAAAACCAAAAAGTACCGATAAGAAAGAATGTGTTTACAAAGTTCCATGTGAGTGTGGTGAAATGTATATTGGCGAAACCAAACGATCACTAGAAGTAAGAACTAAGGAACATAAAACTCATACACAAAAAGGGGAAACGTCGAAATTAGGTATTGCAGAACACGCCTGGGTTAAACAATACCATATAAAATAGTTTGAAGCTGCGACAATATATATGGAACCCAACATGGAAAAAAGAAGATCTATAGAAGCAGCTTAAATTAAAAACAATAATGGAATCTTCAGTAAACCGAGTGTTGAGATACCTAATCTTTGGCAACCACTACTTTGTAACATCAAATCATTGAGGTGTGTACAGTCAAGCGAAACTTTGCGCTTCAGTGGACACAGTCTCTATATAAACTCGTAGTCTTACGACAAAACATTCATTTTATACTTGATAACAATTAGGGATACAACCTAATCCAAACGTCGTAAAAATAAAAACAATGCAAGTCCGACAACCACATTTTAGTCAAACATCAGTTTGATTTTCGTAATGGCGTATCAATCCAGTATGCTATTATTTCACTTTATAATAAGTTTTTTGAGAAGTTAGATAACTATGGAGAACTGGGTAATGTTCTTAACTAGCTTTATGAATTTTTGACGGGTCGTAGCCAAATTGTTTTTCTGAAAAGTAAAAATAATTTTTTTTTTCAAATTTTGTAGTCGTCTTCAGTTGCATTCCCCAAGGAAGCTTATTGAGAATTCTCCTGTTTATTATATTTATAAACTGCACATTCTTTCAACTCAGAAAATAATCATTTATCCTTATTTGCGGATAATGCTTCCGTAGTTTCATCGGGTACTAATATTGCTGGCCTTAGTAAATACGCTAAGAAATCCATTGATAATATAAATATTTATCAACAAAAAAATGTTTTATTGTTGACCCAGAACAAAATCGATTTAATATTGACCTCCCTAAAAATTTAATTCAAAGTATTTTGATAAGGTTTTAAAACAAGTCGATTAAATAGAAACACGTAACTAAATTTCTGTTTTTTTTCTTAAATCAAGGTTTACCTAATCACAACAAATATACTGCGTTCTTAAGAAGATGTCTTATCATTGTTTTGTGTAGTGGCAACTGAAATATAAGGTGGAAATAAATTTGTTAATATTCTATTATTATGCTTATATTCAATCAGCTCTCAATTATGCTGTTATAACTGTGACGCGTTTTTGTATAGGGGAACAGGTCGTGCTCTACGGATCTACTTTGATTACGGCAGCGGAACATCGGTCAGTGGATATTTCTCGTGCAGACAGTCATCGGTCAAATGCTTAGCGCAGGGGTATCGCTTTGACGGTATCTATTTATATTCGAGATATCCCTGCTCTCTGAACTGATCAACGGTTTGACTGCCTGAAGGTCAAAACATCCACTTGGTGGTCGGTTCTTGGGCGCCACCCTCGGGATTCATGTAGTCGAGGACCCACTTATGCACCGGGCAGCTTGTTACAGTGGAGAAACGGCAAGGCAGGGGTCAATTGCGTGTATTAGTGTTGGCTGCCGGCTGCCAATTGTTATATGTAATCTTAAAAATGTGACTAGACGCCAAATTTGTGAGGCGTATGGGACTAGATAATGAAGCAAACGGTTATAAAACAACCTGTATCCTGTATTCCATTCTTTTATACAAAGACATGGCCTAAAACTAACTTACAATATAAGACGGACAATAATATAAACAAATAAACGGTCTGGAGGGCAAGAGTATGTTTTGAGATCTGTTCACGGTAGCTCGTACTGTTCGGTTGCGCTGAAGACGGTAACCCGGCGGTATTATTCACGACGCTTTTCATGCACTTCGTATTACACGGTTGCGACACTATTCACGACGGCTCGTACGCAAATTATTGCGTTTCGTATCTAAAATCCGAGGAAGCTGTTCACGGCGCTTCGTACTAAAATTCGACTGACGGCGGTATACGCGGTAGGTAACAATAACTCGGCATCGATCGGCGATAGGCGGCGTCTCTATACGCGACGGTGATCTATACTCGCGGCGGCGGCGATAGGCGTCGGGGCGACAGTTGTTAAGCGCCGTTATCAACGGACATCGGAGGGCATCTGGCGGAAAAACACATTCCTGGTCAATACGGAAACAAAACTAAACTTACGGCATTAGTGCGTGTGTGTATATAGGTGACGGTAGGAAGGAAAGACAGGAACTGACGCTGCCCGTTCTTATAAGGGTCCTCGACAGCGTCAGCAGGATGAAACCACATTGCCCGTTCTTATAAGAGTCCTCGACAATGTCGACCAATAGCGATAGGAAATTAGGAAAGGAACCGACACTGCCCGTTCTTATAAGGGTCCTCGACAGTGAGGGTAGGATGACACAACATTGCCCGTTCTTACAAGGGTCCTCGGCAATGCTGGCCATTAGCGGGGTAGGATGTAAGGAAGGTAGTGTATGGTGAAACACCATATATACACACAAGTCCAGCCTCACCTACATTGCTAGCCCAGGAAAGCGCGGTCCGGCAGGCGACCCAGTCCAGTCCGTTTGGACTGTTGACCCGGGTGGAGAACGTGCAGTTCTCACAATCAGATTTTTCGGATGTAAAATAAATAAAAAAAATCCCGGCGAACATACTCATGCCCAAAAATTAGTAACTTCGTTACATAACATGGGATTATACTGGAGTCAAAGAAGTCTTACATAAAAAAAACATTTTCCTTAGAAATTTATCCTGAAATGTGTAAACTTAAATAAATCTGCAGGCAGAAATTATAGGAATCCTTATAATCTAAGGATTAACTTTAAAATAAATATTCCACAACATAAATTGTGCCATACAGCAAATAATCCTTTAGTATCCGCAATTAAACTTTTTAATTAAGTTTCCATTACGAATTAAACAGATTACTAATCTTAATAAGTTTAAATCCGAAGTAAAAAACTCTTTTCATTACGTGCGGAAATATTGGCATATTAACTTTCAGTAACATACATAGATGCTTTTTTTTGTGTCCTATATAACCTAAAAAGTATTGTGAATCACATTCTTTAATATTTTGTTTTTATTTTTTAGTTATGTTTTAAATTTTGTTTAACATTTACTATGTATTTTTAAATATATTAGTTGTTAGTTTAATGAGAGTGTGAAACGTTTTTTCTTTCCATGTATAGGCAGAGTTTGACAATATCCTATGCTTACTTTGGAAGACTTTCGAAATAAATGCTTATTTATATATATTACAAAATTTGATGATCCTTTTTTACGGCAAGTCTTTAAGAACAAAATAATCCCTCATGCGTCTCTTTACGATTCACCAAAAAGTTTTTCCACTCTATAAAAATGATAACTTTTCACCTTAGCGGGATAAATATTTGTGATGATTCAAAAATTATTAAACTCCTAGAGACAACTTTTTGTGTGTATTATGATTTCGTTAACCATATTAACAATTTTTGTAGTCATTGAACCAACAGCAAAGTTTACCTTGTTTGTGGACGACACCACGGTTGCTGTGTCGACAAATTTGCTAAAAAATATTTTGTCAGAGGTCGACAGGGTGCAGAGAAATATTGAGGAGTGGTTTTGTGCAAACAGACTACTTCTCAATAAAAGCAAAACCAATAAAATGGTGTTCTCACTCAGAAATATAGAGGAGATAAATGAGAAACCAAATGTCAAGTTTTTGGGGGTGTAAATGGATGAGGGGCTTCGTTGTCACAGCCATATCCAGGAAATAGCTAAAAAGCTTAATACTGCTTTATATGCTTCGTTCTTTAGCACAAAGTGCCTCAAGGTCTGTATTAAGAACAGCATACTTTGGACTTTTTCATCCAGTCGTGTCCTATTCCATATTGACTTGGGGGCATGCACTCCAGGTATCTCGAGTATTTAAAATACAGAGAAGGGCTATCAGGGATTTGTCGGGTCTTAACTATAAGGACTGCTGTAGGGAGACCTTCGGGGCTCTTGGTATACTAACCATCCCTTCCTTGTATATATTTGAGAATCTGCTTTATATTCATAAGAATAGGCATGCTTATGGAACTTATGCAGAGGTGCATGACTATAACACTAGATTTAAAGATAGATTAGTGCCTATGTACCAACGTGTGGAGAGGTGTCGGAGTGGCCCGGGATATTGGGGTATCAAACTTTTTAATAAAATTCCCCTAGAATTACAAGATCTATCATATTTAAATTTTAAATATAAAATAAAACAAATTCTTGTCCAAAATGCCTTTTATTCCACTGAGGAATTTATAAATTATAACTTTTAAATAATATGTTAATTAATGTAGTGTTGTTTCTGTTCTTTTCATTTAAATGTTTATATTGTTTAAGCAAGCATATCTGTTGCTACTTTGTCTTGGTAACCTATATGTTATTTGTATTTTTTACTTGTACACATTTTAATTTTTATACACACACTAGTTTTATTAGTACTTAAGCTATTTGATTGTATACTATTTTTATTAATTGACTTGTGTAAGAACCTTTTGTGCATTGACATTAATAAATGATCTTATCTTATCTTATCTTATCTTTAAAAAAATAATTTTTTAGTTTTTTTACAAAAATCTCGGTAACCAATGGACAGATTTTAACAAATAAAAACCATTATAAAGTTTCTCTTATTACCTATAACTTTATCATATTGCGTTTTGAGCAGAAACAATAATAAAAAAAAACGATGTTTGTTTTGTTAACAAAAATTCGATTCCAGAAATTCCGTTAGCAATTCATTTTCTTCCAAAGTCTAATATTCCTGATCTGTGAAGCATTGCACATCTAATAGAAGACTCCGGAGTATGTTTAATCGAAAAGAGAATCTTATAAGTTTTTTCATTTATATCTAACCATTAAACTTTGTAAAATCTTTCAAAAATGTCATGTAAGCTCTTTATGGGTTAAAATTTCGCTTTGCTTTTTTCAGTACCTTTTTGAAATCTAATTACCTCTATTTCTTCAAGCTTCTCCTCTCTGCTTTTTCGATGCGTTATAGTTTTTGGTAAGTATTTTAGACAACGGGGAAATTTACTTAGTAAGCTGTGTATTTAATTTAAAGAGATGATCTCGCCCATTTTGAAGACCTGTTGGGATCTCTTTCAGATAAAATCGTCTTTTGTAAAATTATACTACTCATAAATTCGGCAATTGTCACTGGGCATAAAACTTTTTGGATAAATCGCTTTCTGTTACTTTTACTATCGGGCCACTTGAGTAATTATGTGTCTACCTATATATATATATATATATATATATATATATATATATGGCAATATGGAGAAGAAAATCTCAAAAATTTCCCAAATCGCATAAACCGTATACACACAAAAATCAAATTTACCATGGAGATAGAACAGGAAAGAAAACTACTTTTTCTAGATATCGCACTGAAAAGAAAAGAAGATGGCTTTCCTTTGCACACTGTCTACAAAAAACCCACTCACACAAACAGAACGCCGATTCACTTCATCACCTTGCCCAATTGTTTGCAGTAGTGAAATTTCTTGCGTTTCAATCGCACTCCCTTACAGATTAAGAAAATTACTACAAAGAGCTGAACATACCGCAAGAGGACCTAACCAAAACCGGTTATAAAAAAGAACATATAGACAAGAATCTAAAAAACAAACGCTTGGCCCCGCAAAATCGCGAACAAAAAACTAATTTATTGTTTATAATAAAAACTTTCTTTGTAATTCAATCTGCACCACTAAACTCAAAAGACAAACGAAATAGATTCTGCTAGACAATCAAATTCAAACCATACGGGAAGTAAAATGATGGACAAACTATTAAAACCGAGTTTGCGAGAGCGAGAGCAGATAATACCTTATAGCGGTTGTCTTTAGTCATAGGTTAAATTAGGCAGCCATACAATAGATTGAAGAGGTGTCGTTTTTGCCAAAAGGACGTACAATGTTGTCATACTTTGAAGAACTATTCAAAAATTAATATTTTATCATATCATAAATGTAGCACTGTAAGCATTATTTTAACAAAAGGCCTATAATAGACTATTGTTACCAATGTTTTCTTTCTTAGACAACAACTATATTTAGGTCACCTTCTAGTTTGTAGTTTTGTATTTGTTTTTCCATAAAGACATCTGGCATCTTATTAGCGATATTTAAGAATTGACAACGTTGTGATTTCAATAAAAGGTCGCTAGGAGGAAATGGCAACCTTACTTTTTAGGTCGGTAATAAGCAGAAGTTTATCGTCTTTAGTTGGTAAGAAGGGATGTGCAGCATTGCCACGCTTTGAACGGAAATCAAAAAATTTAAATTCTTTTGTACTTGTTATAAAAGCATATATATATATATATATATATATATATATATATATAAGCATTTTATTACTGATATCCAATCATTCGCAACATTGTAATGATGAATGAGTTGCGTCAATTTTATGAGCGTTAAGATTATAGCATTGGAGTAATAGCCTAGGGTTAGTCTATGCTTTAAGTATAGTGACACAACTGCCGTACTCACGTCGCCGAATAGGTGCATTTTTCAATCCATTACACTTTATACATCGACGACAAAACGTATTATAAAAATAATGTAAATCGTTAGACGTAATTTCGGCCGCGTATTTTCGGTAGGTGTGTTAGCAGTCTTAACGGACTACAAATAAAAGGACTCCCCCGGACGTCCTCTAAACTAGAACAAATCAGGGGAAACCCGGACGGACGGCAACGCTGGTTAAAAATTACTCTCTAATGTACCACCAAACAACAAACAAACCTGCGTATTCATAATAATTATGAATATGCCGGAAATTTGGACATGTTTATTATTTGATCATGTCCATTTAAGGATACAACTGGAGAAAACAAATACTTATAATTACTTTAAAAAGAATGACAAAACTAATTTCAAATCTCTAGTACCCTTTTATCGCAAAGTGCTAATCTTTGTAAATTGACAAAACACAAAGGGTTTTCCAAACTTTCTACACAAACTGTGTGCTTATAAACCTCTTAGAATAATAATTTCGTTCCTTAATCTAAGGACTAAACACTTAAAACATCATTACTTAACAATACAAGTATTAAGAAAATGGAATTTTTCCTTTTTAAGTAACGCTTTATTAGTATTCCAAGACATGCTCAAACTTCCAAAAAACTTATTATCTTAAACGAGTACAGTGAAGACGTGATATTTCGCACTATGTACATATTAATGTGAGCATTTAAAAAGTTTGATGAAGAAGATAATAATTAAATTAAAATAAGCCAAATTCGACATTTTTTGCATATTAGGGATGATATTTGCCTATATGTATTCTCCTTTCAGATCAAGGAAAGAATATACACAAATGTTTTATTTCCTGCAAGTACTACTCCGGTTCTCTCTACATGTGACTTTCGACTACTTAATGGTCTTATCAATGAAGCTGTATCGAACCAAGAGCAACATTCGCAGGAAACAATTATCTATAACACACAGTAGAAAATAAACTTATTTATTTTTTAATTTTTAATGTTCGCTCTATTCGGTGAATGTCGTTCAACTGTTGATATTTTTCGGTCTGACATCGAAAAGTCGGCACGCTTAATATCCTGCCGACATGTTGCTACACTGATATTTAATTGAAGGCGCATAAAGACTAATTCGTAGGAGTAGAGGGCGCCACTCAATTTTTTCGAATAAACACAGAAACCCCCCATGTTGCTTGGGCCTAGCGTTCAACTCAGCTCTCAAATCACCACATAAAAAATTAAAAGTAAAGTTAATTTGCTGCACAAAATATTAAAAATAAAAAAAAATAACGCACTGCAAAAGACAAGAAGTTGTGGGACAAATGAAACTCAAAAAATGTTTTAATATTAATTCTATATATATATATATATATATATATATATATATATATATATATATATAAATAATAATAATTCAAGGAACAATTGATTGTTGACTCTGTCATATGTAACCAAGCCTGTACCAACCGAAGAAACCTCTTTGCTGCCTACGTGAATTATAAGAAGGCCTTTGACTCAGTGCCATATGAGTGGCTCAAAACTACATTGAGAATGTATAGGGTCGATAATAATTTTGTTTCCTTTTTAAAACGCATCATCTCAACCTGGAGAACTAGGATCCAATTGCAAGTGCCATCCAGCGACATTATCGAAACTAACACCATTCCGATACGAAGTGCGATTCACTTAGGCCATTGTGGTTCTGTCTTGCAATGAACCCACTATCACGCCGTTTGAACTCCACCAGATACGGCTTTAGTATTAGAAATAACAACGAAAAGGTAATAAGAGTGAATCATCTTCTATACATGGATGATCTTAAACTGATGGCTGCTACCAGAAACTAGCTGGAACAAATACTCAAAACTGTAGAGTTCTCCGGGGATATCGGAATGCAATTTGAACTTAATAAGTGCCGTAATTTGATCATCGTTAAAGGAAAGATACAACCAGGAGCATTTGAGATGCAGACCGATGAAACTATAGCTACAATGGAAGTAGAGCAAACATACAAATACCTAGGTATGAAACATGCTAAAAGAATTGACCATCGCACTATGAAGGCCGAACTGATCATCAAATTTGTCAGGAGAGTAAGGCGGGTATTACGAACTAGTTTAAATAGTAGAAATTTGTTTAAGGCACTTAACAAGTACACATGCTCTATGCTTAGCTACTCTTTTGGAATTGTAAAATGGAGCAGGGCGGACATCCAAAACCTGTATAGAAAAATAAGAACATTCTTAACAAACGCATACAAACACCACCCTTGGTGGATATTGGTAAGCAGCTCGATGAACAAATAATAAACTTACGGTCTTATTTCCACATGTTAGCGGGCTCTTCCACTCTAATTCGAGCAATATGCGAGGCAGACGATTCAACGCCGCTACAGCTGAGGGAACAGGATATTGATTCTCACCACCAAACAAGCCAAGAGAAGTTACAAGTCTGGCTATGAAAGCCACTTCATGGGCGGCATTCAAATGATGTCAATCAGCACAATGTCGACAACTCAGGGTCGAACTACTGGTTGATTTTAGAACAGATGTCTCCAGAAATGGAGGACTTTTTGTTAGATATCCAAGATCAGGTTATTCCGATGAAAAACTATCATTTGATCATCAGAGATCACTCAATAGAAAACAACCAATGTAGATACAGCTATCGAACATCAGAGACAATCCAACACATAACTGGAGGATGTCAAGCATGTACCGCGACGGAGTACAAGGAGAGACATGATTCAGCCGCCAAGATACTCCACCAAGAGTTAGCAGATAAGTTAAATCTATTGCAAGTAGAAAAAGTGCCTTATTACAAGTACAGTCCGGAGACTATTCTTGAGAAGAACGAGTTTAAATTATATTGGGACCGAATGGTTCTAATGGATCAGACAGTTGCTCATAATAGACCAGACATTATAGCAACAGATAAAATTTCTAGGCGAACGACACTAATCGACATTGCTGTACCTAACAACAACAACAACCTAAGGCCAAAATACAACGAGAAGATCGCCAAATACAGAGATCTGGAGGTGCAAATCCGAAAACAATAGGCAATGAACAGCGTCCAAACGATTCCTATAATACTGTCAACAACTGAAGTAATACCAAAGAACCTCCTGCAGAACATCAAGGGACTGGGCCTTAGTGAGCATCTGTATAAGCCGATGCGGAAAGCAATTCTCCGTGCAACCACGCGAACCGTCCGAAAGTTCGTGGGAAATACAGAAGACCACGTCACCTAGGACCCGATAACATGGAAAGGGTTCCCATAGAGCTTCATACTTTTGGTATCTTTGTGTACCTGTTATGAGTCAATATTCCCTGGAGGGAGTGCGAAACCCTTTGGCTTGTAAATCTGATAACAATAAAATAGATATATTCAAAAATTTTACTAAATAAGCCGGTCTCTTATACCCAAGCATTGCAGTCAACCACACAAAAAAAAGAAAGATGGCTGGGATCAAACTAAAAGTTAATGCGGCTATGAACATATTACGATGCAAAAAAAAACTTTAAATTTGTCAATAATAAACCCAAAATGGGGCCCAAAGAAACGTACAAATACGATATTGAAATATTACCTCTGTCAGATAAATTTGTTTAAAAATTATGGACATCGTGATACGTCCAGGAGGCAAAAACAAAGCAAAATATAGTAGAAATTACAAATGATATTAAAAGTACTCTCAAAATCAACTCTTACAGATAACAAATTATAAAATTTAGGCACTGAATGGCAGCAAATATTGAAAAGCGAAAAAAACTTACAAATTTCAAAATTTAAGAACTTTATATTTATCACAAAAAAAGAAAGGATCGGTCCCAAAACCCACCTTAATAATGTTTCTAAAGTGGTTAATTTTAGATTTAAAGGAGTCTTTTGAGCTGAAATATTTTAATAAATAAAAAAAACTATACCGGATTATTTTAACAGTAGTTATTTGAAAGTTTCTTACCCGATCTTCTGGGATCAGACTAATCCCTTCGTTGAACTGTGCAAACTGCCCAAAATTTCTGTCTCCAAGTTTATCCCGAAAAAAAAAACCATAACTGCCTACCTGGCAACATATACGGTATACACCAAAACTCAACAAAATTATCAGGATAATTTTCGACTTTCCATCTCAGAATCCTAAAAACTTGGCAACTAAAAATTGAGATGGAAGTCTGTCTCTCAGAATCATATGACCTTTATTTAAAACATGCTTAGCAATATCAGAAGAAAGTACTCCTCTTATGGGAATTTATTCTACCTGAAAGGTTTCCGGAAGTTTGGCCTATTTATACTTGGTCACAAATAAGGTACGGAATCTTATAAACAATGCTCTAGTTTTCTTTCAGTGAGACAGCTGTTTTGGTTCTCCAGTAAAGTAGTGCGATTATTTTAATTTGTTTACTAGCAATTTTAATGGAAATTCTATTTTGGAAAACTTTTTTGAATCTAGGAGTTAAATTTTCAATGAAGAGCAGCGACATGTAGGTCAGTTGTTCGACAGGTAGTGACAATTGAATTGTTTGTGTATGTATTATGGAAGGTTGGCTTGATCTTTAAAAAATGTTTTCTGGTATTTCTTATTGTGTGTTGTATAAGAACTTATTAATAATAGAAAGCGGATATGAGTTTTGCAAGAAAATTGTTTTAAATAATTGTAAGATATCATTTCTAAAGTCAGGATGATAAGTTAATTGCCCTCTTTTTCATTTCCATTCTTATCACGAATCAAAAATTAAAACTAACCTCACATTGGGAATGAAAAGGAGGGCATTAAACTAACTCATCCTGACTTTAGAAATGATAGCTTACAATTACTTAATACAGTTTTCTTACAATACTGACTTTGAAACTGACCTGTGATTGTAAAACTAATAATTTCTTTACAGCGACTGAACAGATTTTTATGGACTAGCAAGCGACAAGAAGAAAATTTCTTGACGTCCTCAAAGAGCGGCAAATGGAGATAGTCGATAATGTCATTAAAAACAGCACTAGCCAGGAAGTAAAGCTTCAAGAAAGTCAGTCCAAAGCGATTGAGTTTTTAAAATGTAACAGGTCTTCAATAGTATGTTACGGTAAATGTAGGTAGAAATAAACAGGATTTCATTCTCAAAAGGCCTTGTATCCCTGGTGTTAAGTTGCTTATATTCCATTTTCAAAATTGACTAGACTCATTATGTTAGACTTCCGTAGTAGTTTATGACGTTGTTAGTATTTTGTCATTTGGGTTAAATGAAAGCCTGTGCTTGAAAAATATACTATTTACATCAAAAGGCATGTGGAATCAGCGTAGATTAAAATTGAATCATTTCTTTTCTTGTATTTTGTAGAATTTAGATTTTAGAAAGGCTTTCGTCACAGTTGAATAATGGGCAACTGAAATCGCTAAAAAAGCTAGGAGCGACTATTCTTACTCCAACTTGATAAACAGCATTTACAACACAGCCATCTTTTAAATACAGCGCCATGAGAGTTCTGACAAAATTCCTATAAAACAAGGAATTAGGTCGTCTAAATTATATACGCTGGTGTGACAAGATGTCCGTATATGGGGAAAGCGAGGTATTAGTATCAATGGTTAGAGGCTACATCATCTTAAGATAGCTAGCGACATTGTCCTAATTGCTCAGTTGAAAGAAGAATTAATAGGTCTAGTAAAAGATATACATAATTTTAAGAAGAACAAAAGATATTCCAACACACAACAAAGACAAGAACCAATATATAATGCCTGAAGGGATTTAAAATGTAAACAAGTACAAATATCTAGAATAAACCATAAAATCGGAAAAACAACAACTGGAGATAAATGAAATAATACGTCAAACCTGGGCGGCCTACAACAAAGTGAAGGATAAACTAAACATTCCTCTTGCACTAAAAACACAAATATATAGTAAATGCGTCTTGCCAGTCACAGCTTCTTATGGAGCACAGATCTAGACTTATACTAATCTTAAAAGAAGAGGGGGACATAAAAGTGGCATAAAATAAGGATACATGAAAGAAAATTAGGTTATAAAATAGCTGAGAAAAAGAGGGAAGAAAATTTTCTTTGTGTTGTCAGTTTGAATTTCTTGGGTATTGGCTAAATTAAACGCTTCTCATGACTGTAATAAACAAACCAAGTGTTACGAATATTTCATTGGATAGATTATAGTTTGTAACATTAGTATCTAACTATAACCCCTCTGTATAATATTTCCTTATGCAGAGTTAGTAAAATATATCTCAAGCACTTGTAATTTATTATTTTGACCTTATGTTTGGAATAATAAGTCTAGACCGTCTTTGACTGTTTATGTAACTTAAACCCTTATTTTGGGGCAACACACCAGCTCTTTGTATTGCTTATTAGCGTTTTAAAATTCGAAACTTAGAATAAAATTGACTGACGAGAAGTTATCAGGCTTATTATTTTCTCTCCGTCGTTACATTTCAGAAGTGAGGATATATTTTTTTAAATAATCCTTTGCCAATACGCTATAATGAGGTGTAGTAAAAGTGAGTGTAGTGACGATAGTAATACTGAGTGTCAAGAAAAAAACAGTCAATATTAAAAACATGAAAGGGAAAGAAATATTGTGAAGAATAGCAGAAATTATGAAAGCGATTCCTCATCTGATGAAGCTACTTTCAAGTTAAAGAAAGGGGCTAAAAAGATGAAAATCAAAGAAATTATGACAAAATCATATGAATATTTTGTGAATAATCTTTAAAAAGAACACAAAAATCGGAAAATTTTAAGAATTATTCAAGGATTTTTGTGCTAAATAATGAATGCTTCTCCAAATTCGTTCGAAGCACCATTGCAAAAGAGGGACCAGGATAACAAAAATTTACCAAAATGCCACATATGTAAAAGAAGAGGACATAAAGCTATAAATTGTTTCTACAGACAAAAATTCTGGACCATCCAATCATCTTGCCTCTTGAATGACTAGTGATAATAAAACCTCTACTGCACGATTTTCTGGATATAAGTCGAAGATTAAAGAACGCAGCCACTGCAATCATATTAAGGAAGAATGTTGGCATCTAAATCCTGCGAAAGGTCAGCTGCTGCAAAGGCAAGTACCTATAAATAATAAGTTATATTGTTGATGAATTTTTTCAGAAATATTTAGATACTGGGAGT
Source organism: Diaprepes abbreviatus (assembly GCA_034092305.1). Lineage (NCBI taxonomy): Eukaryota > Metazoa > Arthropoda > Insecta > Coleoptera > Curculionidae > Diaprepes > Diaprepes abbreviatus. The sequence goes on along the minus strand of JASJET010000046.1, from coordinate 776,552 downwards.
CAGATAAATAAAGCTGACTACTCCTTAGTAAATAAATTAAATATTAAATTGGAAACTTTTGATATTGTAATCAAGGGGTTTGGAAATCAAGTTATTTTTCCCAAAGGAATGGGAATTGTTACTTTTAAATTTAAAGATTTCATTTTGTAGAAACTAAAATAGGTAATATTGAGGTTATAATAGGTCAATTTATTATTAACCATAAAATATTACTATGCAAATTCATGGGGATAGTGCAATTTTAAATAGATTACAAAATAAAAAAAGTGTACCGATACTGTTGGAGAAAAATATCATTATAGAGCCTAAATCTACATTGATAATTCCTATTATTACAAATAATAAAAAGTGTTTATTTATTACATGGAGAACAGCTGATTTTTTAAAATTCTATATCTTATTACCTAAACCTAAAGATTTTCTTAATGTTGTCAATTAGTTTAAATAAGCTTTATTTGCATAAGGGTGAAATTATTGCAAGAGGTGTCCAGATTAATCCTCTGCAAGTATCTCTTATTTTTCCTCCTAAATAAAGTATTATGTCTCTCAATTTGACAACTCTCAAAGCTAACGTTGAAGTTTTAAAATAATAATTATAATAATTTTATTTTAAATTAGGTCATTAAAATATGTTTAAGGACATCATCCATATTACATACAAAATGAGATGATGGCAAAAATAGGTGTTACTAGGTGACACAAAATGCAATTAATGACTTAATATCTATTTTAATATACATATTATATAATGTTAATTACTAAAAAAATCATTAACAAAATAAGGTTCTAGACTGACCAACATTTTTTTTATACTTTTATTGAAACTTTTAAAATATTTATAACTATTTGATTTACGACAATTGAAGATTCTGACATGTATCATAGTCGCATGACTAATAAATAAAAAAAAATCATCATTTATACGAACTATAAATATTGACCATAATAGTTCAGTCAATAAAATGTTTCATAATTATTTGACAAGAATTCAATTTTCTGTAATAAAAAGATTTCGATTTTGAAATTAAAAATAGACCAAAATAATGATACATACCGGGTGTCAACGAATCTACTAGACAAGTCATAATTTCTAGAGTGTTATGTGTATCAAAATGAGAATTGGTACAGGTAAATGGTATGTGAAGGGGAGAGTTTTCGCATATTTTCCACTTTCTGGCTACTGCCGGTTTCACCGGAAATGGCCCCGGTTTTGAATTTTTAAATGGAACACCCTATATATTTTAACATTTTTGGATTTCAGAGACAATTCTAGATCAGAATGTGACATTTTAAAAACTTTTTACGTCTACTTCATTTTTTTAGAGCCACTTTTAAAATTGCATCTAGGTGGCCATGATCGGACGCAAACTAATCTAACGGCCTTAGGTGATGTCAAAAAAATACAATCGCAAAGTTTTAGTTACTATTATGAAAGACAGGAATAAGACAAGTTGACAAAATTACGTTTTCATTTCTAACTATTAATTTTCAAATGGCGACCCATTTTTGACAACTACTTTTCGAAAAAAGCATTCTTTGACAAATCTAACGGTACTAATTTATTTGCGATTGGATTAGACATAAGAACAGAAATTAAATATTATTAAGCGAAATACTTGATAATTTATTTACTTATGACAAGTGCGCCATGAACAGCCATGATGCATAATAATTTGCAACTGTTTTTATCAAGTCTTCTTTGGAAAACAAAGCACTCACTTAATGGGCTGGATGTTGCCGATTCGGATATCTATGAGCATACAACTCGGCAGCATTCCATGAATTTCTATGACACTCTCCAAATATTAATAACATATCCACTTTCTCACTTTGAGTATACATTATTTTAACGAAAATTTAAACTAAACTTAACGAAAATTAAGAAACTTTTACGTCTGTTCTTAGAGCGTATGTCACTGTCATTATCTACTTAAGTGAGTGCTTTGTTTTCCAAAGAAGACTTGATAAAAACAGTTGCAAATTATTATGCATCATGACTGTCCATGGCGCACTTGTCATAAGTAAATAAATTATCCAGTATTTTGTTCTTATGTTTAATCCAATCGCAAATAAATTAGTACCGTTGGATTCGTCAAAGAATGCTTTTTTCGAAAAGTAGTTGTCAAAAAGGGGTCGCCATTTGAAAATTAATAGTTAGAAATGAAAACGTAATTTAGTCAACTTGTCTTATTCCTGTCTTTCATACTAGTAACTAAAACTTTGCGATTGTATTTTTTGACATCACCTAAGGCCGTTAGATTAGTTTGCGTCCGATCATGGCCACCTAGATGCAATTTTAAAAGTGGCTCTAAAAAAATGAAGTAGACGTAAAAAGTTTTTAAAATGTCACATTCTGATCTAGAATTGTCTCAGAAATCCGAAGATGTTAAAATATACAGGGTGTTCCATTTAAAAATTCAAAACCGGGGCCATTTCCGGTGAAACCGGAAGTGGCCGGAAAGTGGAAAATATGCGAAAACTCTCCCCTTCACATACCATTTATCTGTACCAATTCTCATTTTGATACACATAATACTCTAGAAATTATGACTTGTCTAATAGATTCGTTGACACCCGGTATAGAAACCCTTAGCTGAAATATTCTAATTCTAATTGATTAGCAATTGTTCTGACGATTGGTTTTTTATTAGACATAATACCCTTTGAACAATTTGTAAAAAAAAAATTTTAAAAAAAATTATTGTAACAAATGGTCGAAAAAAAAACTTACTTTCTTAGAAATAGTTGGAATGCTTTGTTATAACCAAAACAGCTAAATTTAATATCCTACGAAAATGCAACGATCAAATTAGACACATTGGATTGCGGAAATTTAACTGTTTAATAAAAGTAAAAAAAAAAATGATAGCTCTTGTTGAGCGTAAAACAAAAAAAATAAAAGCTCTTGTTGAGTATAAAAAAAACCGAAAGTTCTTATTGAGCATATTTTTTTTTATTACCAGCAAATAGTGTATAGTATGTTTACACCTACTACCTAGTTTTTTTTTTGTATTTTTGCAGGACATGAAACCGAAAGAGAAGGCGAGGACGTCTTAATGAGCAGGATGGCCGAATGTTACGAATATTTCATTGGATAGATTATAGTTTGTAACATTAGTATCGAACTATAACCCCTCTGTATAATATTTCCTTATGCAGAGTCAGTAAAATATATCTCAAGCACTTGTAATCTATTATTTTGACCTTATGTTTAAAATAATAAGTCTAGACCGTCTTTGAGTGTTTATGTAACTTAATCCCTTATTTTGGGGCAACATACCAGCTCTTTGTATTGTTTAGTAGCGTTTTAAAATTCGAAAGTTAGAATAAAATTGACTATCGAGAAGTTATCAAGCGTATTATTCTCTCTCCGTCGTTACACAAGCTTTTTTTTACTAAAGTGTTTGCTAATCAAAAGAATTTAGATTTTTAAGGGAATGCTAAGTTCATTTGATATAATAGGTGCGAAAATAACATTTGAAGCACAAATTCTGAGATAAGTTTAACAGAGTACCATCTCTTCAAGCCTTTACTAAGTAATTTTTCGGTTCTATAAAATTTGTAAGTTGAATTCACCTTTAATATTGGAATAAGACTCGACTCATTTTTTCCATTTGTTTTCGGTGAAGTTTATTAGCCTACTGAAAAGCTAGTCATGCTTTTTAACTCCTACAATGTAATATTTTACGATAAAACTTTACCTTACTTTGCAAGTGCTTTTTGGAGTTTCAAAAAATATTACTCCTTTTAACTTCGCTAAAGAAACTGCATTTAAGCGTAATTCGTCGTCAAACTAGAGCTAAAATAATCGTTAGAAAACATCGGGCAAAGACTAAGGGGAATGATGACTACTGACATACGGAATCTAATATTGAAATCTGGTATGGAGTTTTCTAAGAATTAACTATTATTTATATTAATCTAACACGTCACTGAACGATGAAATAAAAGCAGCTATAAGAAACAACAAAAATGGAAAAGCACTAAGTCCAGTAGAAATCTCAAAATGCATGAATGATGATACCATGGATATATTATTAGATCTGTTCAACACAGTATATAAAACGAGGAATATACCCAGAGAATGGTTACTCTCCACCTTTTGCGCGATTCCAAAAAACAAAAATGCAAAAGACTGCAGTGAATATAGAACAATATCGTTGATAAGCCATGTATTCAAGATGTTTTTAAAAGTAATACACGGACGCATTTATAAAGAACTTGAAAAGGGGATAGATGATAGTCAGTTTGGATTCAGAAATGGTATATGCACTAGAAACGCGTTGTTTGCACGTAATGTGCTTTCACAGAGGTGTATGGATATGAACACCGATATACACATTTGTTATGTTGACTTCGAGAAGGCTTTTGATAAAATTAGACAAGAAAAACTAGTCGAGATTCTAAGAAGAAAAAACATAGACAACAAAGATATAAAAATAATAACTAACCTACACTGGAATCAACCCGCATAAATAATAGTAGATAACGAAACAAGTGCGGAAATTGAAATAGGAAGAGGAGTGAGACAAGGATGCATTTTGTCACCCCTACTATTCAATGTGTACAGTTAATCGATTTTCGCAGAAGCACTGTTAACGAAAGGTAAGGGAATAATAATAAACGGAAGAGCTGTAAACAACATAAGATTTGCAGACGACACTGCTATCATAGCTAGTTCCGCTGAAGAACTCCAAGAACTAGTGAACGAAACAAATAACGTTTGCGAGCAACACGGATTAAAAATTAACACCAAAAAACTAAATATATGGTAATAACTAAAAAACAAAACATGCAATCAAGCATAAAGTTGCGAGGTGTGAATTTCGAAAAAGTGCAAAAATACAAATACTTGGGCACATGGATAACCACAAATAATGAACAAACAACAGAAATAAGAACGAGAATAGAAATGGCAAGAAGTGCGTTTGTAAAACTGAAAACCATTCTCTGCAGCAGAGACATCACTATAGAACTAAGAATGATAATTTTAAGATATTATGTAATTTCAGTGCTGCAGTATGGGTTGGAAGGCTGGACACTAAAACAAGAACACATAAATAAACTGCAAGCGTTTGAAATGTGGTGTTACAAAAGGATGTTGAGAATATCTTGGACAGAGAGAAAAACAAACGTAGAAGTATTGCTAGCGATGGACAAAAAATATGAAATAATTAACAACATAAAAATAAGGAAACTGCAATATCTTGAACATATAATGAGAGGCTAGCGATATGAGTTGCTTAGATTGATCATGCACGGCAAAATAGAAGAAAGAAGAAATATGGGAAGGAGAAGAATTTCATGGTTGAGAAATTTGAGAGAGTGGTTCAATTGTAGCACAGTAGAACTTTCTCGAGTAGCGGCAAATAGAGTTAGAGTGGCAATGATGATATCCAACCTCCGATAGGAGATGGCACCTGAAGAAGAAGAACACGTTACTTATACGTGTTATCATTGCATCGCCCTAGCGACCAGTTTTTTTATGAATCATAAAATAAGTTTTTTTTACCGTAATGTCATTATTTTTGAGTTTCAATAGTGTCAGTTTAAAATTACTGGCAGACACGAAATTTGCATCACATATTGAAATAAATTATAACATATGGTTTGGTGAGCACTAAACAGGTAAATATTTGTCCCTTCAAACACACTCAACATTCTAGTCGCATTAAGTGATGTTCCAAATAACTGCAGGCGAAATGACGAAATTTTAAGATGACGTTGTGTTTTTTTATTTAGTATGATGCTTTCATTCTTATTTCCCCCATCGGTTCAGTATAACTGTTAGGAATGAAAAGCTTGGCAATTTGGAAACCACTACAGTTGTATTATATTGTAGAAAACGGATCGGTTTACCCCACAAAAGCCATATTTCACTTGGTCCTGAAAAGATCTTTTGTGAATATCCTTCGTATTTTATTGCTCTATAATTCCGTAGCCTTTAGTAAAGTTTAGGATATTACGGGGAACACAATTAATAAATACTTCTTCAGGATGTGTTAATCGCTATTTTATTAATTCTTTACATTCGCAAAGAATGTAATCCTCAATTTCGTTTGATTTATGACAAACCCTACATTATTTATTCCTATTTTTGCGAGGTGATTTTTCCAAGAAATAAGGGGCCCTATCCCCGAACTGGGGAACGTGAAGTGAACGGTGAAAAGGTGGCGAACGCGTATTCTTGAAATGTTCATCATTCATATCCTCGTTCGCCCGGTGGAAGGCAAGGGAACGGTGAAGCATGCGCAAATGAAATGTCAGCCGCTAAATGACATATTTACCGCACGGGTTTCAAAAAATAAAATAGTATTAAAATTTTTTATTTTATTTTTGGTTTTTCAAAATAACTCGTCATTAAAAAAAATAATATGTTGACGAACCGTTTCTTTAAGACGTTTTATTTTTTGAATAAACAGTTGAAACGTTAATTAGGTGGTATCCCGATATTTTCAATATTTTCAAATATTTTAATAAAATATTCTTTGAAAGTTTATATGTCGCAATATTAAGCAAATTTAAGATTACAGACATATAACATTATTACAGGAGATTCTGTTCATAACTCAATTGTATGTGCATGCTATTTAAAAATGTTTTTCTAGGGCCAATTCTGCTTATGGATTTAACATAAATACTTGTGTCCATAAGAGTCGAGTATCTTAGTTTTAAACAGTTAAATCTAACATAATCCTTTTCACGACACAACTTATAATAAATTTGAGAAATCACAATTTATAAGCTATCTGAAACTTTTATTTAAATAAGTAACAAATTTTATATTTAAATTATGTTAACTATAGCACTTAACTTAATTAGACTGTGTTAAACACTATACGACACTACAATTAAATAAATATTATGATTATAATTTATTGGGATATATAAATATGAACCCTACAGACCAACGAATGAGGTCCTTTAGCATAAAAACCTTATTTATGGTCCATTTGATATTCAAGTCTCTACAAATCTTTATAAAATAAAAAAAAAAAATATTTAAAGTTGAATGTGAGATCCGCCAGTATCTTTAATGGACGTCTTCTGTCTGGCCTTTGGTTTCGGTCCCTGGTCATAAACAGTTTCACTATCATTGTTTAAGTTTCAGGTTTTCTTTCAAATTTACTTGTCAGGACAGAACATCTTGCAGTAAGAGGCTGGGCACTTTGTGAATTCATACAATAAATAACTGATTGGATAGTTTCCGTAGTGGATTGGAATGATGGCTTTTAGTCATATTACGTAGAGTTGTAATTTCTGTTTCAAGGTTTATCAGTGCTGACTTTCTGCAATTACTGTCAGTATATTACTTTGTATATATGATTGCTGCTTTTCTTGATATCCCTTTTTCTTTATATATTTGAATCTTCAAGTACTTGGCTTTCTGTATGCATTTTTGTTTAACAGTTCTAGAGTGTCAATTTAAGACAAATTTAATCCAAAGTACAAATATTGTAATGGAAATCAATAACTTCACAAAAATAACAACAGCAGAATTTTTTTTTTACTTTTGATGATTAATTTAAAGTACCAATACTACTTTTTGCCTAAAATGGCAACAAAATCTACTACGGACATTTTCGGTCTGACAAGTCAATTCAATCTGTCATCCATTTTATTTTTTGAAATTTTCGGGGTTTAGCACGTTCATATCTGGCAACACTGGCTTTTTAAGAATACGGCTTTTACTGTCAAAAAGTTCACATCGCCATTCACATCACACTTTCGAGGATAAGGGCCAAGTTCTATTGGTAAATCCGTAACTAGTATGAGTCATTCTTATAAAGTTATGAAAACGTCTCAGTGTGATCGCGAAAATATTATTTTCGTTTTCGTTTAGAATGGGATGTTCATTTTTTAAATTCCTCTCGTCATGCCATAGGAGATCTAAATGACAGTTGTGTCCTCTCTCTAGCAAATTAGCATTCCTCTGTGACCCGACATACACCTCAGAATACCTCAATTGTATGTTGCAGATTAGCTATCAATCAAAGTCACATGGAATTAGTGGCTTCAAAGGTACCTGGCTATTCAATTGTATACAAATAATCACATCTCTCTAGCCTTTTTACATGTACGAGGTGTATCCCTTTAGTTTAAAATCTACAAGGTGATTTTGAAATTCTTCGTTTTTCAGCACACCTCGTATTTTCATTGGGTGTCAATTTATCAAAAAGGTAAAAACTCATTTTTATAGAGTTCAGTTTCGGAATCAGTTTTTTTTAAAGTATAGTTTTTGAGATATTAACCAAACTTATGATTTTTTAAATAGGATACCCTGTATATAATTTTAGATATTGATTAAGTATAATTTAGGCTTTTCAAAAATATCTAATGTGGTTATTTTATTTTGAAAAAAAAAGTCAGAATTCGATATTTTCACTAATTTATTTTATTAGTAACAGCAGGTCATGGCCAATTTATAATAAATAAATGACAGATGTCCAAAACTTCACTGTTTTGTCAGATTGCTATTATTTATGATTTCATAAATACTAACAATCATAAACATTGTGTGTTTTTATTTTAATTTTTATTTATTTTGCGTTTACAAGGGCCTTTTATGGTAATTATGAAAAGTATGATATGTTAGTATGTTTTATACAAAGCGATGAAAGTCCCCAAGAAGCTTCTTAGTTATATTTTATTAGGTAATGTCTTTAAAGCGTTATAATTAGGGTAACTTCTTATATCTGGCGATCGTTTTTATTTTTGTGAGGTATCCAGAAAGAAGGCAACCCTTTCCAGACAAATTGGCTCTTTTAAAAAAAAATCTAGTTGAACACAGATCTTTTATTTATCCGCGTCCCAAAACATGCGACAGGGAGAGAGAAGAAACAAATGTCTTATTTTAAGCAGTAGCAACAACTTCATCATCCTGTAGAAAAATAGAGGAAGAAGTTGGTGAGGCAAAATCTGACGCTTAACGAAATTTGAAAAATTATAAATACCATCCATTAAAATTTAAAATAGTGTAACATTTATACCCCAGAGATGATGAGCGCCGAGTAACGTTTTGTCAATGGTATTTAGAACAAATCCGCACCAACAAATCTTTTGGCAGATTTGTCATCTGGTCTGATGAATGTTATTTTTCAAGTGCGGGAATTTTTGTCACTACACGAGGCATTGGTCTGTAGAAAATCACCATTTAATTTTCGAAAAGGGACAACAAGGGCAACGGTGCCCCGAACCACAACGTTGGGCTGTTAAGGCCATTTCTGGACAATAACTTTCCTCTAAGATGGATAGGTACCAATGGGCCACTGAGATGACCCTCACGATCTCCCAATCTTTCCTTTTCGGATTTTTTTGTAGGGTTTTATGCAAAATCAAGTGTATAAGACACGACATGAGTCTATAGTGAAATTTCGTGAGGCAATTGATTTGATCTTCCAAACTCTTCATAATAGACTTATGATTCTTTTAAATGCAATTAGAAGAATAACAAAGCTGTGCCGATATTGCATTTGAGAAAATGGCCCTCATTTTGAAAACCATCTTGGTTGTTTTTAGTTTTAGTGTTTCTTTTTGGTTCTGTTCTTTAGTTTTATGAAATAATGTTGTTCTTGTTTCTTTGCAATCAAATTTCAATATTCTGGTTTTATCATAACATTGTTGTTTAAAATAAAAAATATGATTATAATTAATTGTTTAATCAGGACAATGTCGACAACTCAGCGTCGATCTACTGCTTGATTTCAGGACAGATGTTTCCGGGAACGGAGGGCTTCTTGTTAGCTATCCAAGACCAGGTTATTCCGACGAAGAACTATCGGAAGTTCATCATTAGAGATCCCTCAATAGAAAATGACCAATGCAGATATGGCTGTCGAACATCGGAGACAATTCAGCACATAACTGGAGGATGCCAAGCGTTTGCCGCAACCGAGTATAAGGAAAGACACGACTCAGCCGCTAAGATACTCCACCAAGAGTTAGCAGAAAAGTTAAACCTATACAGGTAGGAAAAGTGTCTTATTACAAGTACAATCCGGAGCCTATTCTTGAGAACAACCAGTTCAAGTTATACTGGGACCTAACGGTTCTGGCGGATCAGACAGTTGCTCATAATAAATCAGATATTATACTAATAGATAAAATTTCTAGGCGAACTACACTAATCGACTGTACCTAACAACAACAACCTAAGGCCAAAATATAACGAGAAGATCGCCAAATACAGAGATCTGGAGGTTCAAATCCGAAGACAATGGGCAATGAACAGCGTCCGAACGATTCCCATAATACTGTCAACAACTGGAGTGATACCAAGGAACCTCCTACATAATATCAAGGGACTGGGTCTTAGTGAGCATCTATATAAGACGATGCAGAAAGCAATTCTCCTTGCAACCGCGCGAACCATCCGACTTTTGGTATCTTTGTGTCCCTGGTATGAGTCAATGTTCCCTGGAGGGAGCGCGAAGCCATTTGGCTTGTAAATCTGAATTAAGTGTTTACAATTGAAAATATAGAAAAACATTAAAATTAACTTTTAAAGTGTCTAATCTTTGGTATAATTATTATTATCAAAATTTTGCATTTATTGCTTATAAATTGGCCACGGCATACTGTTATAAATAAAGTAAATTATTGGAAATATCGAATTCTGACTTTATTTTTTAAAATAAAAACACATTACATATTTTTTAAAAGCCTAATTTATACTTAATCAATATCTAAAATAATATTCAGTGTCCTAATTAAAAAAATCAAAAGTTTGGTATCGATCTCAAAAACTAAACTTTTTAGAAAAAAACTGAATACGCCACTGAATTCTACTTAAAAAACTCTACGAAAACCAGTTTTTATCTTTTTGATAAATTAACGCATAACGGAAATATGAGATGTGATCTTCAAAATCAACATATATATTAAAAACTAAGAGAGTCATGACAAATTTGACACCAGAATCTTTCATTTCGTTAAAAAGTGGGACACTAAAGTGAAAATCGCAACACTATATCTTTGGTAATAACTCCAATACTGCCTAAAATTGTCGAAACTGGGACACCACGTACATACGTCAACTGTGTATACATCGACTTGAAAGTTGATGGGAAGCTTACTTTGAATGTCTATAGCTGGGTCTAAAGACACCAGCTTCTATCTTTTTCATCATCTTGGAATCGACTATATACCAAACCAGTGAATTTTGTTCAATGCTTGTGGCATTGCTTCACTCAGATTGTGACGATTCTATATAACCATCTCAAAAGAGCATTGGAAATCCCATACTAACCTCTGTTGTTATTGTCGTTTGATGGTTTTTATAACCTCACCTATTTCTAATTATTTTCCTTAGGCTTAAACATGGATATGTAATATATAGACTAGGCGTCCCGACTGTCGGCTGTTCTTATAGCAGGAGAGAAAAAGGATATCGAAATCAGTAATCTCCTCTCTTTCTAATGGGCGGATCATAGAACCACGTGTCTTCCAACCGAATGAATAGTCAAATCCGCGTCCGTTAGAAAGAGAGAAGAATACGGCTTATAATCTTCTTTCCCCTTTGTGGAGTCTATATATCCTATGTCTATAGCCTTTAAAAAATTTAATAAATGTAACTAATTTGTCATAATAATTATAAATTTAAGAGTGTAATATAGATTTTTTTTTGAAAATTTGTTATTATTCATCCAATAAGTGTTACCTGATTTGAGATTTAGCATATCCATATTTCATTTCGTAAAAGTAAAGGAAGCTGTAGCTTTCACTTCACCAATACAGAACAAGATTGTGCACTTGAAAAATTCGCAAGTTCTCTTGGCTTCATGGCAGCGATATCTTAATTTTTGAGGCAGTTGCTCTAAATGGTTGTTTTGAACTGCATCCAAACCATTCTCTTAGGTTTTTTAGCCATGAAATTCGTCTTCGTTCTACGCCTCTTCTACCACTTATTTTACCTTGGATTATGAGCCGTAAGATGCTGTACTTTTCTCCCCGCATAATGCATTCGAAATATTGCAGTTTTCTCTGTTTTACTGTTATCTCGACTTCCTTTTCTTTCTCCATTCTTCTCAACACCTCGGCATTCGTAACTCGATCTACCCACGAAATCCTCTGAATTCTTCTATACGTCCACATTTCAAAAGAGTTAAGTCTTCTCATTGCCTCTCCATTCAGTGTCCATGCTTCCATTCCATAATATAGAACACTGTATACGTAACATTTAGTCAGACGTATTTTCAGGGCTAACGTTAGATCTTTGCTGCAGATAACCTTTTTCATTCTAATAAAGTTGGCACGTGCTTTCTCGATTCTGGTTTTTATTTCAACGGTATAGTCATTATTTTCTGTTATTAGGGTTCCCAGGTAAGTGTACTTCTTAACTCTTTCTATGTGCTGGCCTCCTACCATTAGGGTTTCATTATTATTGGTGTCATTCTTACTAATTATCATGCACTTGGTTTTTTTCGTGTTAAGAGAGAGTCCATATTTTACACTAATTCTTAATATTTTATTCATTATTTTTTCTAGGTCTTTCAAACTATTAGTTATTATTACGGTGTCATCTGCATACCTAATATTGTTGATTAAAATTCCGTTTACTTTTATTCCTGGTGTTTCAGATTTAAGACTTTCCAATATGACCTCTTCAGAATAAGCGTTAAATAGTAAAGGTGACAATATATACGCTTATCTGACTCTCCTCCTTTGTATTTCCACATCTCCGGATATTTCCTGTCCAATTTTTACTGCCGCTCGCTGATTGTAATACAGATTTGATATAAACCTTAAATCCCTTTCATCCAAATTTTTGCTTCTGAGAATCTCTATCAGTTTGTCATGTTGACCCCAGCTTTGTTGTAATCTATGAAGCAGACATAGAGGTCCTGATTGATATCTAAGCATCTTTGAGTAAGCACATTAAAACAAATAATGCTTCTCTTGTACCCACCCCGTTCCGGAAGCCAAACTGTGTGTCACTAATATCCATCGCCAATTTGGAATGTATTCTAGCGTGTACAATTTTTAAAAGGGTTTTCAAAGTATGTGACATGAGACTGATTGTTCGATAGTCACTGAAATCTTTTGAACTTGCTTTCTTTGGTAAACATATGAATGTTGATGTTAACATTTCTCGGGGGATAGTTCATGTTGTCTTTTAGTGACCTCTAAATTGTCTAATCTCAATTATAGCCGAAAAACAGTTTAGTGCAACAAATAAAAACCAAATTAGCCTAGATTTGATATCGCTGACAGCTTGAGTTTTTCACTAACGATGTCAACCAAAGGTTTAAATATGGAGGAAAGTTTTAATTAGGTTAAATATGGGTAACTAAATTAAATTAAATAAACAACTAGATGATTGCAGTTCCGACACAAAAACCCTAAATCAGCCCCAGCGCCTATAGACACCAAAAAAAATCGGGAAACAATGTGAAAGATAAATCAACAAAAACTTGTTTATAGATATTAAGTTTAACTCTTGTGCAATATATAGAGTTTATTATAACTATACTATGATACCCAAGTTTCCCCTAAAAAGTCCTACGAAATCGCTAGTCGGATTTATTAGAGCAGAGAACTTCGCATAAGTTCCAAATTTTATGCTAGAAAACTTTTCGGATTCGAGGAATATTATTCGGGAAGTTTCAGGATGAAAATAGTCTATTAACCGCTAAACGTATTAATAAAATAGGGGGAGTTTTCCGCAGAATAAAAACAAAAACTTTTGGGTTGCATATATTTAGTGCTAATAAAAAGTTTGAACATAATTCTAAATTTCATTTGTCACTTTGTGTATATAAAAACATTACCATAAAATATTTAGAGTTAAACCATTCAGTAAAAAGAATGTCAAACACTTTGGGGTAAGAGGTAACCAAATATTCTTCTTCTTCTTTAGATGCCGTCGTCGTTCCGAAGTTTGGCTATCATCAAAGATATGCGTATCTTTGACACTGCAGATCTAAATATTTGGCAGTTGTTGCAATTGTACCATTCTCTTAAATTCTTTAACAATGAATGCCTTCTTCTTCCTATGGATCTTTTGCCTATTATTTTCATGGATAATCAATTGCAGCAACTGGTATTTATCTCCCCTCATAACATGTCCCAAGTATTGCAGTTTGCGTTCTTTAATAGTAAGTACTAATTCTTTCTCTTTCCGCATTCTTCGCAAAACCTCCACATTTGTTACTCTCTCTGTTCACAATATTCTTAATATTCTACGGTACATCCACATCTCAAATGCTTCCATCCTCTTGGTATCAATCTTTTTCAATGTCCACGCTTCCATTCCGTAGTAAAGAACTGACAGCACATAACATCTCACAAGGCGAATTTCAAGTTAAGGCTTAAAGCTCGTCCGCAGAACACCTTCTTCATTTTAATAAACGTAGCTCTAGCTTTTTCAACTCTGATTCTGATTTCTTCAGAGCTATCATTATTTTCGTTGATAACAGTTCCCAGGTAATTATATTTTCTCACACGTTCAATTCTTTGATCATGCACGGTTATGTCAGGGAAGTTTTGTGGTGATTTAGATACCACCATTATTTTTGTTTTACTGATGTTAAGTGATAAGCCATATTCTTCACTGCATTCTACTATTCTGTTAATTAGTATCTTCCGAAGTTTCTGCAGTTACAACCGTGACATCGGCATATCTCAAGTTGTTTATTGGGATGCTATTTATTTTAATACCTATATTTTGCTCTGAAAGTGCTCTGTTTACGATGTCTTCTGAGTATAGGTTGAATAAGATTGATGAAAGTATACATCCCTGTCTTACGCCTTTCTTAATCTCGAGTTCCTCGGTTGTCTCTTGCTCTATTTGAATATTCGCTTTCTAGTTATAGTAAATCTTGGAAATAATCCTGATGTCCCTTCTATCCAAGTTTTTTTTCTACCAGCAGTCTCATTAGATGATCGTGACGTACTTTATCGAACGCTTTATTGTAGTCAATGAAGCACATATACATATCTTGGTTCATATCTAGACATCTTTGGGACATGACGTTAAGTGCAAATAGTGCTTCTCTTGTTCCAAGCCCGTTCCGAAGTCCGAATTGAGTATCACCAATATCCACATCTAGTTTTCTGTGAATTCTTGTGTGAATCACTTTGAGGAATACTTTTAATGTGTGTCCCATTAGGCTTATTGTGTGATGATCAGTGCACTGTTTTGCGTTTGCCTTTTTTGGTATGGTGACAAAAATTGACAGGAGCCATTCTTTTGGTATTTCTCCTGTTTTGTAAATGCAGTTAAAAAAGTCGACAAGAATATTCACTGATTCACTTGAGAAGTTCCGATGTAAGCATATCTGGACCCAGTGATTTACCATTCTTGCAAGTTGTAAACGGCATAATTACAAAACTAGCTGATTGTTGGGGATGGTTATTATTGTTCAATGACACTGTTCTGCATTTTGAAACTTTTTCCTACTCCCTGATATTTTTTGTTTTTTTGTGTATCTATCGTAATGTGCTGAATTCAAATATGAGTTCGGTTTTTACCTATAATCAATGAGCTTTTAGGGAAGAAAAGAAGAATATTAAATATGAGAAACCCAAACCATAAGCAATCTAGTGAAGTTTCGAAGGTAAGAAAAAAAACAAAATAACATTTTTAGAAAATAACCTTCATTTTGTATTAAAAAAAGTATAATACAATCAAGTAAATTATTTCATTGTCCTTTTTTGCTTGTACTCGCCAGAATTAGTTTCACGTTTGAGGGTCCAACATTGTTCCGCTAATATGTTTGGGGCCCATTTTCCATTATACCGCTTCTCCATTTCAACAATTTGCCGGTGAAATATTTCGCCGTGTTTGTCTGAAACTGCACTAAATTGGCAGGGATGAATTCAAAATTGGAGTGAAGAAAATACAGCTTAAGTGGCATGTTACAACCTAACATCTTGTAAGATTGGATAGGTTCTTCAACTAAATCTTTGTAGTTCTCATATTTATCGTTATTTAGGAAGCTCCTATATGTATTTCTGAAGGTAATCCACTCCCTATTATCTTTTCTCCAAAGTGCAGTTTCAAAATTTTCGTTTTTAAAAAGTTTTCGTATTTAAGGCCCAACGAACATTTCTTCTTTAAGCTTTGTCTGACTTATACGGGCGAATTTCTGTCTCAAATAAAGAAAAGCATTTCCTTCTTTATTTAAGGCTTTAACAACATTTTTGTAAGCCATAATTTCATGTTCAAAGGAGACAAATAATTTTTTTTTCGCTGTACTAATAAGAGTTCATTAAGGAGTGGGCACAATAAGTTTGAATGTGGCATCTCCTATGTTGGCGAAACAAAGAGATTCCTTGAATCAAAAAACACCAAAAAATTCAAAGAAACCGCGGTTATACATCAGAATCCGAGTTGCTTTAGTAAACTATCTTTAGATATAATTGAAGTGTGGAAACCATTTCTCAATAATTGTAAATTAAAACTAAATGCAGCATAAATAGGGCCTTGGCTTAGCACCCAATATTGCAGCAATCTCAATCATACTCCACTGCATTTACTTTTAGTATAAATAGTTATGTAGCTTAGGAATTTACTTAGTCTCACTTGAAACCGGGTAGATTTAATTACTAGCCGAAACGTCGTGATATTCAACAAAAAATAAAGACAATAGAAATCTCCCAGCTATCTACTACTGTGCAAAAAACATCGCTGTCTATGACCTTCAAACAAACACTTGAAGCCCGGTATGGATCCGGTATAAGTGACAAATTTCGAGGCTACGAGAAAATTAAAATTAAATTTACAAAAGAGGAGACGTACATTCAATTTCTACGACAAGCACGGGATCAGGGAACCAGATGGTTTCCGTATAACATTTCCAGTTCCAGGACAACGAGCAAACAGGATGTTGGAAAATGCGAGTAAAGCGTTAATACGTTTACAGATAAATTATCATCGTCAAGGTAACCCTAATAGAGGACATTTGTCAATGGTTCGAAGAAATTAGAGAATATACCTTAGAAGAAGACTACGCTCCCCTCCAGAGAACAATAGTTAATATACCTGCCAAGGAGCTAACCTCGGCGGAAAAATTATTACATGCCAAAGGTTTGAACTTCACGGTTGTTCCAAAAGAGGTTCCCATTCTCGATATAATCAGCGCCACCGGTTCAGCAAACATCGAAGATCCTTTTGCAGATAAGTTCAGATGGGAAGCAAGAAACTCTACAATAAGAATAAGGCGTTAATACGTTTACGAAGAAATTAAAGAATATACATTAGAAGAAGACTACGCTTCCATCCTAAGGGAAATTGACGCTACTTGTGACAAAGTGAAAACAAAACGAGAAGGAATATATGAAAAGAAACTTTCTAAATACCAGAGAAGACAAGAAAGACAACAACCATCTCAAAATCAGAGGACAATAATTAATACATTTGCCGAGGAGCTAACTTCGGTGGAAAAATCACTACTTGACAAAGGTTTGAACTTTACGGTTGCTCCAAAAGAGGTTCTCATTCCCCAAGATCCTTTTGCGGTTGAGTTCAGGTGGAAAGTAAGAAAGACTTTACAAAAACCTGGAAAAACGAAACCAAACATCAGAGAAGACTAGAAAGCTGCCCTAGCTAACCTACAGAAGAATACTAGTATTAAAATTCTACCAGCAGATAAAGGAAATGTCACATTCGTAATGAATGCTGAGACATACAATCAAAAAATTGACGAAGTTTTAAGGCAAGGAAATTACATATCTCTTGCTAAAGATCCCACATCTACAACTGAAGGAAGAATTTATCGCGTTCTTAAGAATCATGAACGGTATATTCCTAAGAGAACCCAGACTAAATTGACGCCACACCATAGTAAAACTCCACATCTTTATGGACTCCCGACTACTACGGGGTATGTTGAAATTTGGAATTACATGGGCTTTGATGGATATCTCCGTTATTTTAAGCCCTAGGAGGTTGAAACTTTGTAGATGGGAGTCACATCCGAAGCTTACCTCCATGCGGTGTTGCTATATTGTGCACAATGTCCCTAAACCTAGAGAAAATGCAGATTCGGCAGTGTGGCATCCTGGCATGCCACAATTACTTCTATATCGCTTAGGTACACCCTTATACCTGCTTTACAATCAATCAAAACATGTTATTGATGTTCACTAAATTTTGTGACGTGATACGACAATTTACAGGTCAGTGTAAGGGTTACATAGGTAGACATTATTCAAAAAAACACATTAGTTTGGCGGGGAGAATTTTCATGCAGAACAGTGTAACTACTACAATAAACCACATATGGCTTAAAACACAAAATATTCTAGGTAGAATAAACTCTAGAAAACAGATCATTATACTATAGGTCTATCCTTACAGAATTTAAATATTCAGGATATCAATACTCACAATCAACAAAGGAATACAACAGAATGTAGAAAATTGCAAACTTATTTTAAGGGAAATTGTGACAGGATGTAATTAATTTTAATGATGGAAAGGATCATATCAGTGTTTTATTAATAAATTGTTTTCTTTTACGAAAAAAATCGATAGAAACAGTACAAAAAAAGAAAATCATGGGGATTATTCAATTTATTGCATACGGGGATATTTTAAAGACGAATCTCTGAATATAGAAATAAATTAACGGAATTTGTCAAAAAACTAAAAATGTTTATAATAAAACTAAAATTTTTGAGTCAAAAAATGATTACAAAAAAGTATGGGAAATGATAAATGAAAGGTATCTGGTAAGACTAATAATAAATCAAAACAAAATTATTATATTCTAAACAATGACAACTGGGTTAAGAATGAGTTCTAGATTGCTGGAGTGTTTAACAATATTAAAAATATATTCAGTTTCAAATCGAACAAAACTTAGAAAAAACAGAAAACCCTAAATTTGAATCAGCAAAACGTTCTTTTTGAAACCAGTAATCAAAAATTAAATCATTTAGTATATTAAAGCATTAAAAAATAGTCTTTTTCAAAGAATGATCGAATATGTGCTTCACTTATTCAACATATACATATCATTATTGTATATAAGAAATATGTATCTTAAAACATTTGACATACCAAATGACTGGAAAATGTTTATAATCAGGTCTGTATTTAAAGCAGGACTATATGGGTAATAAATCATTTTTTTGAAAAAAAATCTGTTGAGTTTAGAACAAAAAAATATTATATCTAAAGCAATTTAGTTTCAGAAATGGGAAAAATAAATTTAAGAATAATATTTATAATAAAAACAAAAAAAAACGAAATATTTTGTGAGTTTTCTTGGACTTAACTGAAGCTTGTGATACTGAGACATATAGAATTACTTTTTTTACAGGTTGAAAAATATTGGTAAACCTAGTGGCCCGCTGTTTCTTTGCAAAAATATAAAACGCTTAGTAAGAGTGCCACTTTTATTGCCAGTGTTCCCCAGGATACAGTACCGGGTTCTCTTTTTGCCCCACATTAATCAAATATTGAGAGTTTGCAGTGTTGTTTCGTACATTGATGATATGGTATTGCCCATTTCCGGAGAAATATAGAATAACGTGTATAGCCGTATGAACATGTGATTGAACACAATGCACTAAAGATTCAATGTTAGTAAATTACTTTCTAACGTTTTCGGCAACAACTGTTATTCAGCCATCAAACGATGCGTTCATGAATCAAAACATACATTGTGACAATAGAGACTTATACTGTAACCGCTTTAAAATTAAAAGAAATTGAAAAAATAATATTTGAGATAAAGTGTATTTGAGTTAAAAAAAATAAGAAAAAGGTTTAATAAATTCTTTTTCTTGAGATAAATTCTTAACTGAGCTTAATATTGTTACTATATAATACATTGATAGGCTACTTTTTGAGATAGTGTATTGTTATCTGGAGAAAGTTATATAATTCAAATTTAAAAATCTGGGCAATCTACTAAAACACTCTTTTAAAAATCCTTTTTAGAAAAACACGTTGATATCGTGCCTTTTTTCTAAATGTTGAAAGTAATATATTAAATATTCAAAACCTTTATAACTTAACATATTTAATTTACATAATTAAGATAAACCACTTTTATTCTCTTATCTTACACAGTTACCGAACCAAATAAAATCTTAATAACAACTTTTGTATCCCTATGTTTGCACACTTTTTGTATTATGCTCCCAAAATGTTTAACATGCTACAGGCATTTCTTAAAACACTAATTTTTGAAAATAGCAAGACAGGGGTAAAATGAAATGTGTGTTTTTCGGAAGTACAGATTATTTCGAAACAGTATTTCTTTGAATTTTATAGCACGTATAGTCATTAGTTCACCGCGTTTTTTAAATTTTTTTCTTAATTTTTATTTTTTTTTTAATTGTGCGCTATAGATTATTTGGGAGGAGTAAACGCATACAAGTTGTTTATCAATTTAGTCCCGATTTCTACTCAAGGTTATTTATAGATTTCATATTTAAATATAATTTAAAAAGTTGATGCTGGTAGCCGTTACTATGTGGTAGTTAATCATCTTCGGGAAATGTTTAAAAAGGAACTACTATGTAAAACTAAATTCATTCTTCAAACAAATAAGCAACTTTAAACCAAGTCACAGTTTAAATAATTCAGTAGATCTCGTCCAAAAACTAAAAAACATAAAAATCCCAGATAACTCCATACTACTTTCTTTTGACATAAAAAGCACGTCTTCTAATATTCCAACAGATGAATGTTTTATACTTATCCAAGAAATCTTACAGAAAAGAAATATAAATCCAATAATTACTACTGAAATCTTGTCCTCTTTTGAACTTTGCCTATCACAAACCTATTTCCAGTTTAATAACAAATTTTATTTACAAAATTCAGGCCTACCAATGGGTCTCCTCTTAGCCCTCTCCTAGCAGACATTTTTATGTCAAACATAGAAAACAATTCTTAATTCCCCTTTAAGCAAAAACCATGTTCAATTTTGGTACAGATATGTGGATGATGTTCTAGGATGTTTTAAAGGCACTACTAGACAGTTTCAAAAATTCTTACAATACATTAATAATTGCCATCCAAAAATTCAATTTACTCTGAAACCTGAAAATAACCATAAAATAAATTTTCTTGATCTCACCATATCTCACCTCAATAATCAGTGTAATTATAAAATTTTTAGAAAACCAACGTTTACAGGTAATACTATATCTAATGACTCTTTTCACCCCTTACAACACAAAATGGCTGCATACAATTCAATGATACATAGAGCATTCTCTTTGCCTCTCTCTGAAGAAGATCTTCAAGAGGAACTCAATATCATTGAAAGGATTGCAATATCAAACAATTTCTCCCAACAAACCATAAAGAAATTAATAACTAAAAAACAAAAACAACTAGCTTTTAATTCAATAAATCACAAAATAAAAAATGATAAAGATATTTCATCTTATATATCTTTGTCATACTGTGGTACCCTATCAGAAAACATAGCTAATACTCTTTACAAACATAACATAAAAGTAGCCTTTAAATCTCAACACAATCTGTCCACTATCCTTTACAATGCTAAAGATAAAATTAATAAATCTGATAAATCAGGAGTTTATAAGTTCAAATGTTCAGAGTGTGATAGTTTGTACATTGGACAAAGTGGTAGAAGCTTTAAAACTCGCTTTTCAGAACACTACCGATCATATAGACTACAAAAAACAGACTCGAGCTTTGCCAACCATTGTTTAGAACATAATCACAGTTTTCCTAATTTAAGCCACACTGACATATTACATTATTCAACAAAGGGTCAAAAGTTAAATATTCTGGAATCTTTAGAAATATATAAACATAGTAAAAATAATAATTTAAATTTGCTTAATGACCAGACAGAATTTGGGTTTTCCCCGTTATTGTTGTTGCCAAATAATAATTACTTCCCAAAATTTAGTACCTCCCCTTTATAATAATGCAATTTCTCAGGTAGTTTTTATTTATTGTTAAATTTTCTCATGTTTCTGTATTGAATATTTAGTCTACCTTTGTAATTCAGTTTGAAAATGACTCTGTGAGTTGAAACTGCAGTCACTGTTTTCTTAATAAATTTAGTGGTATAAAATATAGTAGTTCTTTTTTAAACATTTCCCTAAATATAATTTATTTGTCCTTTTATACTCTTGCATATGACAATCAGGGGCGGCTTTTCCATAGGTTTGTTGGTTTGCGCAACCCCCCAAAAAAATTGTAAATTAGAATAAAACATACTAAGTGCAAATATTTTTTAAATTTCTACTGATAATTTAATGAACAAATTTAATTAAATTTTTTTCCTAGATCAACAGCAGTCAATTATTGAAATAATTAAAATTACTTCGCCTAAATGTCAAGAATAATTTGTATATATTAGATTATTACGCCTGGAAACGTTATCGGTTTGCTGTGTGCAATTTTAATGCAATCCAGTTTAATACATTGGAACATATATGGAGTTGCTTATCTAAGATGTGGAGATTCATTTCGTCTCATAACCTTAATGAATGTTGCAAGTCGAGTTGCACACTTGTGTTTAAGCTGTATTTTCGCTGTCAATTTATTTTAACCAGGTTCAAAGAGTTTCTGGCGATGAAATAGTGACGTCACATTAAAATTGTTTGCACGTGTTTTGAAACAATTATAGCTATGCTTTTAAATAAGTGAACACACGCACTTTGTCATTATCGTATTCGACAGGTCGAGAATAGTAACGTCAGTTCAAATGTGTTTCAAAACAGATCTAAACATATATTAAAACGGGTTTCCGCGCGAAAAAACACTTTTAGTTTGCCCATCAATTTCATACTCGTAGATTTTTTTTTAAATTTTGCATTGTGGTTTTGGTAAAAACAAAAATGAATTCCGGTCAGAGTTTAATTGCAGAGCCATTCTGTGGTCCGTCATTAAGTGATAAGGCTGACGTAAAAAGGCTTGGAAGGTCTACTCCGAATTTAAAAATAAAACAATCCGTGTCTATCAAAAAAGGACTCATACTAGGAGGTTTAATCCTGACATTTATAACAAACATATGTGACTTTGTGGTTGTGAAATTAAAAATGATCTGTTCTGTTTTCCTTGTCCATTATTTGGAGGAGAAACTTCTTGGACAAAGGTAGGTTTTACCGACTTATATCATTCGGGAGACTGCATTAAAAGCATACGTTGTTGCCAAAAGATATGAAGAATGTTTTGCAATATTACCTTTTTGGGACTGTTAACGTAGCTGCCTAATTAAGCAACGCTTATAGAAGAGATATCGAACTGCACAATGAAAAAATGAGACATAATCGATATATTTTAAAGATTATAATTAATTGTGTGCATTTCTGTGGGGCTTTCGAACTTGTGTTACGAATACATCCTGGGGTTTTCCGAGGTTTAATTGATTTTAGTGCTTAGTTAGACGGTGCTGTAAAACAACATCTGGAAAGAGCATCGTATTTATAGGTACGTCAAAAATAATTCAAAATGAAATTTTGCATGCAAAGTTTATTGTATGTCAAGCGGAAATTTCGGTACTTCTTTTACTTTATAACTATCTTTCGCTTAACATCGAACTAAGTGAGATATTTAGTGAAGTTCTAAAACTTTTAAACTTTTTAATTACTATTCCGATGACATTGGCTGAAGCAGAACAATACCCTCAAAGAATAAAACGCTTTTACAGAATACTATGAGCCAAGAAAATCTTTCTGCTTTGGCAATGCTTTCAGAACAGTTTTATGATGAGATCAAAGAGTTGCTTAGGCTAACTAAAAAACACGAACTCAATATAATTATGGGCGATTTTTATGCCAAAATCGGAAACGGCAGCTTTGAGAATATAGTTGAGCCATATGGACTAGGTGTGAGAAATGAAAGAGGTGATCGACTTCTAGAATTTTGCCAAGAACAAGAACTAAAAATCACAAATACATTGTTTAAACTTCATCCTCGCCGTCTTTATACCTGGAAATCCCCAGCAGGCTCAACACAGAGTATTGTGCGAAATCAAATAGATTTTATTATTATAAACAAAAGATTTGGTTCAACTGTAAAAAGAACTTGCACATACCCTGGAGCAGACGTTCCCTCTGTTCTGCTGATGGCCGTTGTAAAGATCGCACTATCAAGCATAAAAAACCAACAACACACGTAAGGCTGGCACTGGATAAGTTGGAGGATTCTGGGATAAGGACGGAAATCAGTAATGAAATAAACACAGGACTTCAAACGATAACATCAAACATTGGAGTAGAACTAACCCAGTCTTGGGCGAAGATAACAGGTACCGTAATGAATACTCCATAGACAAGACTGGGATACAAATCAAGAAACAAAAAGCAGAAATGGATGACCGATGATATTCTGCTATTAATGGACGAACGACGGAGACACAAGAACGACGCAGACCAAAATATCTATAGAAACATCCATAAATTAATAAAAACAAAAATAAGAATAGCGAAGAATGTCTGGCTTAGACATGAATGCACTGAAATAGAACAACTGCAAAATAGACACGATCATTTAAATTTGCACAAAAAGGTGAAAGAAACTGCTGGATTATATAGAGGATGGAAACCAAGTTTAATAGTAGACCAAAACAACAAGATAGTCCTCGAAAGCAAAGAAAAAATTGACATCTGGGAGGAAAACATCGGAGAACTTTTTCAAGACAACAGACCACAAAGAGAGACTGATTTAAGTGATAGTTTGGCCCATCAATTACAAAAGAAGAGATTGAAAAAGCTATCCATAACTTAAAATACAACAAAGCAGCTGGACTAAATAACACTAGACTTTTACCAGTTATGGAAGCCTTGGCAACTATTTTTGTTATTTTTGGCGAGAGCGCAGGACGAGAAATTTCCAAGTATTAAATACAACTCATTCAATAAATTTAGTTATAGTGATTAGTAGTAGGAAAGAGAGAGACATGAGAAGATGCAGTGTTGCCGTGTTGGATTGTCCAGAATTGATATGGGGGAGTTTTCTTTTAATTCAATATGAAAGATTAAAAATCTTATATTTTTTAGTTTTGTCCAAAATTAATAATGAGTGTTTTAGGGAGCGTAGATTATAGCTTTAAAATTATATTTTTCGAATTCTCCCAAAAGTTTGGGGGCGACGAATTTTGGGGGTTGTTACCACTTTCTAGAGACGTCACTCAGGATGAAAAAAATACGCACCACAGAAAAAGAAGAATGACTTTTCAAACTTTTTTACGGAAAGCTACTAGGCGTAGTTTAATCCTTTGAAATGGTAGATTTCCTCTACATGCCACTCATACTTAATGTTCTTAATGGTTTGTATTATTGCTCGTAATGATTTTTTTAGAACAAAAATATACTTTTTATGTCTTTGCAACAAATGTTAAAAAGAGGTAGTTAACCCCGTAATAAATAATTATGGAAAAAGTAGATACCCGTTAACTTAATTTTTTGAAATTCATGTACAACTAAAAGTTCTTGATTGAGTTAAGTAAATTTCAACATTTACGAATAAAAACAGCGAAAAGTAATAACATATTTACCCCTATAAAGAAATATAAAGCAGGCCCTTACTGAGGAAATTATGTGTATCAATCCCTTTTCGTAAACTTAATAATATGCACGATTTTTTTAAATCAGTCTTTTAAATTATACATTATATCAAAATGCAATTCATGACGTAAAAAATGCATACTGGATATTTTTTGGTATACTCCAACATATTATAGAATGAAAGAAATTGAAGACGGACCTAAATGACCCATGAAAAACTTTTAATATAAGTAAAATTTAAAAAATATTTTTAAAAAATATTTATTATCAAAACTTATCTATATATAAAGCGCCCTAAAAGGGCAAAATTTATTTACTACACCAAAACCTACTTTGTTGTTTATAATAAAATTTTTCTTTGTAATTCATTCTTGAAGTCTGCACCACTGAACTCAAAGATCATACGAAATAAATCCTGCTAGATAATCGAACTGAAACTAAAACGAAAACTAAAATGGCGGAAAAACTACTAAAACCGAGTTTGCGAAAGCGAGAGCAGACAATAGCTTAAAGCAGTGGTCTGAAGTTATAGATTAAATTAGGCAACCAGCATACATTGAAGAGATGTCGTTTTTGCCGAAGGGTTGTACAATGTTGTAATATTTCGAAGAAACATTCAAAAACTAAGATTTTATGACATCATAAATGTAGCATTGTGAGCATTTTAGCAATAGGCATATATTATATCATTGTTACAGAGGTTTTCTTTTCTCAAAGAATAAATATATTTAAGTCACCTTCTAGTTTGTAGTTTCGTACTTGTTTTTCTCTTAACATGTAGCATCTTATTAGTAATATTTAAGATTTGGCAGTGTTGCGATTTCAATAAAAGGTCGTTAGAAAGTGGCAACCGTGCATTTTAGGTCGGTAACAAGGAGGAGTTTATCCTCTTTAGTCGGTAAAAAGGGATATGCATCACTGCCGCGCTACGTTTTGAACGGAAACAATTTAAATCCTTTTACACTTGTTACAAAGGCATGTATATAACATTTTATTTCTGATATATAATCATTCGCTACATTTTAATGATGAATGAGTTGTATCCCAACGATGTGTCCATTTTATGAGCGTCAAAAATTATAGCATTGGAATAATAGTCTAGGATTATTTAGTCAATGGCAAAATATATTTTCATCACAATACTCAAAAATACGATCACAATACATTTTTCTAGTTCACAGTTTGTTAATATATGATATCTGTAAAAAAGATATCGTTCGGTCGAAGAGAACTTTTGGGGGTTAAATTTTCCCAATGATAATGAAGTTAATTTAACATTTTCAAATTCGTTGTAATCTATGACTTAAATTTTTTATAAATTTTATTTATTTTTATAACTGGCGAGTTTTTAAAACATATAAATAGTAAAATATCATTTATTAATTATTTAGGGGAAAAAATATGAAAATAAATGTCGTGTGTTTGATTTTTCAAGCTAATTTCACCATTTCTTTCTTAAACGAAATCTCTTCTTAGGAAAAGGGATATTTTTTCCCAATCGATGAAACACAATTTCTTAGGTGCGTTAAGATAAAGAGATTTAAAAGGGTCTAAGTCAATTGTTGACATTTTGCCTTTCTGCTACCGATTTGCCAAGGCTTTAACATGCGGCGCATTTTTTACAATCCTATTTTGCTATAATGATGATCAATTGGGACTATGTTCTTTTCCCTTTAAAATATATTTTTTAATAATTTAAAGATTAAATCTTGTGGGACATATATAAATACTTTTGCAGGATTAAAAAAAGTAAAACAAGACATGAGCTCAATATTTTTAAGGACTATCGGCTAAAATAATTACGTCAAGTAATTGTTAAATTAATTCGTGCTAATTTCTACAAAATTAGTGAACATAATAAATATCAATTTGTTATTTAATTATTCTCATTCTTCTACTGTTTTCGTCAAAATTTTACTGTGTTCATGGTGTATTTAAGAAATAAGTTTTTGCAAGAGACTTGTTACTTCCATTTATTAACTTAACAATCCGACGACCCATTTAGATTAGGACTCGAATACGGACTAAATACAATTTCGAAAGAGAATTAACATTATAATGAAATTCAGTGAGCGTACAGAAGGAAAGCCAAGAACTGATTTATTAGGAAACATAATTGGAAATGTCTATTGGAGTAGATTTTGAGCCGAAAGTGACGAAGAAAAGTGCCAGTCATTTTCATGATAAATAACACTCCAAAAACGCGACTGTAAAGCAATATTTTTCTGAAGTTTTTCATCGCCATTAAATTTTTTAATTTTAAAGTTTTCTGTCATTTATCTTTTTCTTTATATATAGTGCGTCCCACGACGAAATGCTACGATCGATTTATCAGAAAACAGACTTGGGAAAACTTTTACAATTTGGCAGTTTACTAAACTCGATGGGGGCAATTCAGCTAAAATATATTCAAGGTGGTTGCACTTCTGGTTATATCGAAAGTCGCTGTCTTCTTGCTCATTTTAAACAAAACACCCTATATGTTGTTTTATTTTCAGATTCTACGCAAAATTATAAACATATTTTATGTATAATAAGTCTATCAAAAATGGCGTATACATACTGAAACATACCTATCAATGTCTCCTATATGAAAGTTTTTATTACTTAATTGGGGTTGGTTTACTTCTAGAAGGGAATCTACTTTAGTGTACTGTGTTGATATTTCAATAATAAATAAATAGATGGTGATCAAAAACTAACATTAAATATTAACTTGAAAAAATCGTCCATCGAGATATATATATATATATATATATATATATATATATATATATATATATATATATATATATATATATATATATATATATATATATATATATATATATATATCTGCTCTGGCCCAACACTGATTAAACACAGGACATAAGGTAAATTTCTCAGGAACAAAAATGCTATCGAGATGTGAAAACCTGTCCACAAGAGTTATAAGGGAAGCCATTGAAATTGTAGAGAGGCCCAACAACTTAAATAGCAGAGATGATAGCCAGCGAGTGCCTAATACTTGGAAAAGTCTGCTTACAAGATATCAACCAGTTCCACTTAGTAACTTAACAGATTACCACTCGGCAACGCAAACCCAAACACTGGGAACAGGGGCGATGACGCGCAGCAGGTCTCGGAACCTAATTGGTCAGAAAATGGTGAATGAGATTTGACCGAAACGTCAGCTGCCTTAAGTCCTGAGAGAGACTTAGCACATACACGGATGTATATATATATATTCTCAGGGGTGTGATGTGTAATTGAAGGTTTTCGGGCATCCCATGTATGCGCTGAGTCCCTCTCAGGACTGTAAGGCAGCTGACGTTTCGGTGAAATCTCATTCACCAATTTCAAAGCTCACTGTATGGCGTCTACAAGCGAACTGACGAGTGCGACTCGGGTGCTGTCGGTCCCGTGTGCCCGTCGGATGCGTTCTTTTTCCGAATGGTTCCAGATAATCAGGTTGCGAGACTTGCTGCACGTCATCGGTTCTGTTGCCACTGTTTGGGGTTGCGTTACCGAGTTGTAATTTGCTTCATTACTAAATGGTACTGGTTGATGTTTTGTAAGCAGATTTTTCCAAGTATTAGGCACTCGCTGGCTATATCTCTTGTGGACAGGTTTTCATATCGTGATAGCATTTTGATTCCTGAGAAATTTATCTTATGTCCTGTGCTTAACCAGTGTTGGGCCAGAGTAGAAGAAGTTTTTGTTGTCTCTTTGTTCCTTATGTAAGAGGCACCACAGGCCTGATCACAAGAATTCTCAGGAGACACAACATTGAAACCATTTTCACCACAGACCGTAAAGTAAAAGATCTCTTGCCAACACCTAAAGAAAGAATCCCTCTAGAAAACCATGGAGTGTACGAAATTCCATACGAAGAATGCAGCTCATCTTACGTAGGCCAAACCAACCGTAAAATAAGCGCCAGAAGAGACGAACATATGAACGCTGTCAAGCAAAAAACAACGTCTTCTGCTCTGGCCCAACACTGATTAAACACAGGACATAAGATAAATTTCTAAGGAATATATATATATATATATATATATATATATATATATATATATATATATATATATATATATATATATATGTTTTTCACCGTTATAACGTTTCGTTATTTACTTAGAACATCTTCAAAAACATTTCAATCTGAAATTTTTATCGAATTAAGAATGTTCTATAAATACAATCATGACACACAATTAAGATTTAACATTTAAACAACAATATAACATTCAAAACAACAATTAAAAATTAAAACAATGATTATTTTCAAGTTATTTTTTTAGTAAATTTCACGCACCTTGAGATTTCGTCAAAATTATTACTAAAATCAACAAACTAGCAAGGAATTGCATTTTATATTGGGAAACATGGTAAACAAAAAATTAAAGAAATTTGTTTTTGCTTATAAAGATATATATATATATATATATATATATATATATATATATATATATATATATATATATATATATATATATATATATATTTGTCATTGTTAAGGGAATAGACTGCGTCTAAATTATATTGTTGTAGATTTGACTAAGATTGTTTATGTCAGTTCTGTCATTTACTGTATGAGTTTCCTTTTATATCATTTCCTTTATTATTCATTTTTGATAATTTTTGTCTCTATTGACTATTTTGGTATCTTCAAAGTTAAAAGAGTGCTTTTCATTCTTTTCATGTTGTGTCAATGTTGTAGTAGTGTTTTTGGTATATTTGTGTCCAATTAGTCGATTTTTCAATAACCGGCTTATTCCTATATATTTTTTTGGGAAGTTTGCACACGGAACTGAATATACAATATTGGAAGTTTTCATAGTTAGTGTTTTGCTTTTCAGTTTGGTAAAGATCGAGTTTAGTTGGTAATCTTTACCTGCTTATTTTAAAGGGAATTCTCTACCTGTTATTTTATTTTTAGATTCTACACAAAATCATATATATCGTGTTTCCGACATTCTTCAGAGAACTATTTGATAATAAAAATAAATTTATTATTTTCCGTAATATAGGTTAGAGTAAGGTTTGATATATCCTACAAAAAAAAAATAAAAGTCCTTATCATTACAGACAACTGGATAGACCAGATACTGTTTAGGCGTACGCAAGCTTGATCATAGTAGTTGAATTAAATACACAGATAAATATGATTTAAGAGATATATTTAGTGACAAATATAATTCAAAAGTATTTTGTTTCACCAAAAGAGGAAAATAAAAAATGGAGATATAAGGAGATAAAGAAACAAAATCATATGTTGTAGGTAAGCGGTCCTTTAAACAATTCTTTTCTATGTCGTGGTACAGGAAGTGATTCACACGATGACTATTAGTTCTAAGATATATTTATTGAATTGAATATTGAATAATATAAAGATTTTAAAACTTCGATATTTGAAAAATCTTTGCAGCTTCTCATTATAAATCCTGCCATCTTATGACTGTGCTAAAATATAATTAAGGTGGTCATTAAATCATAATTCGGTGTCAAAAATAACGCCTTTTTTTTCTTAGAAAATGAAATTATCTTACATTTTGAGTTGTTGACTTGCATGTGGTTTGCCTCACACCATTCCATTAATTTGTTAATTTCAGATTGTATCAGCAGGCAATCATCAGTATTGTTTATTTTCTTAAATACCTTCAAGTCGTCAGCGTAGAAGAGAAATTGGCAGTTTTCAAATACACTGCTAAGATCACTGATAAATATAAGAAAGAAGATAGGTCCCAGATGCGACCCTTGAGGTACACCGAATGTTATATTTATCAGTTTAGATAAAGTATTATTGAATTTAACTACTTGTGTTCGATTGGTGAGATAACTAGAAATCCAGGATAGTAGAGGGTCTATAACACCGAGTGAGTATAGTTTGTTGAGCAATATAGAATGCCCTACTCTGTCGAATGCTTTTTTAAAATCAAAGTAAACTGAGTCGACCTGAACGCCCGAGTCCACAACTGTGGTTAGATAGTTAGAGTACAGAGACAGATTGGTTTATCAAGAGCGTCCTGGCAGAAAGCCTCGTTCATGTCCTGATAAAATTCTGTGAAAATTTAATAACAATTGATTAACGAATATGGATTCAAGAACCTTGCCCATACAGTAAAGACCAGATATTGGGCGATAGTTACCAATATCTTGGCTGTTACCACCCTTATGAATTGCTGTGACATAGGCGGTTTCCCATATGCTAGGAAACTGGCGCGATAAAGATAACTAAGCGGCAACGGTAAAGTTGGGCTACAATTCTTTATGAGAACAGATGGAATTTCATCGCGTCCAGCACTTTTACTCTCGTCGAGCTCAACCAGTTTTTCAAACACCATTTAGCTATCAATAATTATATTTGAGAGATTTGAGTTAGTGATAGTCGGAGAATATGAGTATTTAGTATCAGTAGAAGTGAAAACTGATTGAAAGACGTCAACAAACATTTTAGCAAATATTTTTGGATTACTTGATTCCACATTATTAAGCATCATTATTTTTGAGTATCCTGTTGTGCATCATTGAGATTTAATATAAGACCAGAACAACATTTTTCAGGATACCATTTTCTGTAAACTGAATAAAATTATTGTAGTCAGTCTTATATATATATATATATATATATATATATATATATATATATATATATATATATATATATATACATATATATATATATATATATATATATATATATATATATATATATATATATACAGGTGTGGAAAATCGAGAACAGAATCTCTTAAAAAAAGGGAATGTAACAAAAAGCGACGGACAACCCGTTTAGCCATGTTGAAGAAGTGAAATAAAGCATACTGTTGTATCGTAGCTTGCTTCCTGGTTTCCAGCAAAAATGGCGTCGGGTAAGGACTTTTTGCTGGTTTCGGGTCATCAAAACACAGTGGGTCGAAAGCACGAATTTGAGATTAAAAATAAAAATCGGATCCAACAATAGCAGACTAAAACTTTAAAATCATGAAAATAAATTCGAAAAACGTCTAATGTGGTTCAACGCTTTAAAAATAAAATAAAAATAATAATTGTATTTCCATGAATAAAATATTGCGCTTGACTTCAAGGTACATTATAAATATAATATTATAATAATAAATACATGGATATCGATAATCTTTAAAAATGTGAAAGTACTTTTTCCTGTATGCTTAGGACTTCTTAACAAATACCAATGCAAATAATTTGTAAGTAATATAATATTTATTGATTAACATAAATGAATAAATAATACCACTGTAATAAAAATAATAAAAAGAACATTTTAATCAGTGCCTTTTTTATTAACAACTCTTTTTTCATGTCCCAATACGTACGAATTATTATCCGAATCGTTACGACGTCAAAAAACAGTGTAAGGATCCGTCGACGCCAAAAGTTTTGGAACAGATCCTCCATATTTTTTTCTCGAGACGATCTTCGGGCAAAGTCTAGGTGATAGTTTCTCATCAACTTGTCCGTTGATTTTTCTGCATCTTTCGACTGTTTAGCTATCGGTAATATTACAAATGCTATGATGTCTGGTCAATGAAGTAAGTAATTTGTAGATTCCTGTTGGCATGTTGTACCAATATTATTCTTTGAAAAACAATCTTGTTGTTTGAAGTGTGTATTCCCTAATCTTCTCTATTGCAGTTTAATGTCCGCTTCCAATAGTTTACAAAATGACGGGAAACCGGAGGATCACTTTTCGCTTTACTCTTGTTATAATAGCTGACTCATCACTGTTCTTGAAGAAACGTCGAGCCGTGTTGTCATCTTTAGTGCTTCCTAACCCTTTCTTTGCCATGTTAACGAGAAGGCCTAATCTCTCTCCTTAAAGGCCTATTGGATGGTAGCCTTTGTCTGTGCTTTCACCTCTTTGTCTTTCTGCTTATGGGCTTGCCACTTCTGTGTGTCACGTTGATACGACAAATACAAGCAGCACTCGAAGAATCGAATACATGCGTGTAGAGTTAACAGTTGTAGCTTGAAATACTCTGTATTTACTGGAACACAGTATCAATGTTGTTGAACTGCGATGCTGTTTGGCAGAGGTAACAACGTTGGACCGATTTCGTTCCGTCAAAGATAAGTACTGTACTGAAGGTGGGGTGGCAAAGGGAACTCTTTTATATGGTGCAAGTTGTTTAGTTCATAATTTTCTTTTTTCTTTAAATACTTGTTGGGCTTCTGTTGAGTTTCCGTGTTAACACCTGCTAATTGAAGTGGAACAAGAGAGGTGAGGAATAAGTTTGTATCAGAAATAATCGGATCAGTAAATTTGATTTTATACTGGCTCTGATCTGACGTTCCATCGAAGCCCCATTTGCAAATGAAACTCATATTTACAAATCTAATTTATCGATTTGTTCAAGGGCGTCTAATTGAAGCAATATAATTCGATCTACTGTGTGATCCAGTAAGCCTTGGAATGTATCCTCGGCTTTTGATTTAGTAGAGGTTCGATAATTGTCATTGAATATCATGCTTTTTTTTTGTATTTTACACACCATACTTGTCTTTTGACAATCCAATATCAAATAGAAAAATGGCACCTTCATTGGCATTAAGCAAGTTCGGAAAAAACTGGATATTCTGCGGAATTGTGTAGAAGTCGTAACCTATACTTCAATTATCATTGCATTTTAGGATAATTTGCTTAATTTTTCGTATAAAAGTTAAAACAAAAATTAAATAGCTATTTTTAATTAAGTGCCTACCTCCTGAAGGAGCCTGGCTGCTCATATTACCGAAATTTGATAGAAACAGTACTATAGCCAAACTTCTAGTTTAAATTTCTCACCTAGAAATTTTTTTATTTTGGCCACGTTTTCTTAATTGTGACCCACTAAGCCTTTCGGGTTAGTTCGGGACAGACGTTGTCGGGGAACGCCTACACGACATATAACCCCCTCTAACTTCCGTGCGAAACGGAAAACGAACAGCCAACCATCAGTAGCTGGAAACGAATGGAAAGGTGTATTGCTTTTGTCTAAACTTATAACATAATCGACGGAATTTGAAATATTTAATGACTATTTGATACATTTATTGTTTTAAATGCATCAAATAGTCGAAATACAAAAAAAAATATTTTTTGCTGGCCGTTGGGCGTAAAGAAAACTGGTATTTCTGTTACAAAATAAACATTGATTCTAATAAAAATAACGGTAGTTTCTAAGTAAAAAAGTTAATAAACTACATTAAAAAAATCATTCTCAAAAATAAACTTTGATTCGGGTTAAAAATAAAAGTAACATATTCAGTAGTTATAAATAAATAAACAAATAATTAAATTCTATTTAAGTAAATAAAAACATCTAAAATTCTACAAGAGGTGTTCAAACAGGCCTCCACTTTGAGCGAGACAATAACACCACCCGGGTGTTAGCGATAGTTTTGACGAAATCTCAAGATGATTATTTTTGAAAATGTTCTAAATAAAGAACGAAAAGTCAGAGCAGTGAAAACTCTAATTCAAATATGAACCTAATCCCAAGAAAAAATCAAAAATAAATAAATATAAGGATGTATATATACATATATATATATATATATATATATATATATATATATATATATATATATATATAAACCTATTCACCTTTACAAAAATTAAAATACCGGTACAGTAGACATCACGCATAGAAATACAGGCACGGTAGACACCACGGTTGTATTCTAACTTGAAGTAAAGGGATGATTTGACTGCTACTTGAAGAAACCTTTACTTAATACTGGCAGCGCCACGCTCGACTGGAAGCAAAAGTTCAAATACTCGTCCAGTGGGTTGCATAAGAGAAATTTTTCTAGTAGAGGGATATTTTGTGGGACAAACTAAGCACAACAGGTTTGCAAGTCGATTTACATCCTACATGAAGCTTATGAGACGGAATCAATCTCCATATATGCTCCAATGGATTACCTTGGATTGCATTCAAATAGCATACCAGCAAAGCGATAACGTTTCCGGGCATATTCCTGTAATACAGACAAATTATTCTTGATATTTAGGCCAAATAAGTTAAATGATTTCAATAATTAACTGCTGTTCGCGTGTAACTTAGGTAAAAAAATTGATTAAAATTTAATCACTAAATTATCAGTAGAAATGAAAAAAATATTTGTACTTATTTATTAGTATCAATTATTTTAATTTAAAATTTTTTTGGAGGTTGCGCAAACCTGCAAACCTAAGGAAAAGCCGCCACTGTTTATGAGAGAAAACACAAATATATGGTGTAACAAATCATAACAGCAATACAATAAAACGGGCAACAATGTTTACTACTTTAAAGGCAACCCCATTAACTTGAAATGAGCTATACCTCTCCGCTGTGGCCTCCAGACTAATTAGGTAGTGGTTGGATAATAATCTCCATAAGCCCAAACGTCTTTTCCATTTTATCATTCCCTGCCTGTATTTCTTAACATGACAACACAAGATCTCAACTTTATAACTAAAGTTTAGATTATGACTAAATAAACAGAGAATTACCATTTTAATGTAATTTAGTAAGCATATACAAGAAACCCCAAGAACTGATGTAACCGTACAGATAAGGGAAAATCTGTAGTCAAGTAGCCCTAAGGCCATAGAATGAACAAGGAAACTCATTTACCAAATGACAAATGTAGGTCTGAAGCCGTAACAATGTTACTTATTACTACGAGGGGAACTAAATATTGTATAATATTTCATACACGATTTAGGGTAAAAAATCTTTTAGAGCTTTCAAGACTTAAACAATAAAGCAACTGCTCTCTAACGTTTCACTAAATGAAAAATTTCACAAGTTTAAAAAAATGTTTATCTTCCGTCTCGCTATTTACATTGGACAATAGTCAAAATGTACTTAAAATAAAACCGACTAATGAATCTTTTTAATGTTAGTTCAAGTTTTAGAGATATGGATGTCATGTCTCTCTATATATTAAGAATGTAACCGCAAGAATGCACGTATTGTTATAACAATAGAGGGAGGCGAAGTTGCCAGAAAAACGTTTCCCCAAGTTAAAGAAATTTTGCACAATTTGGCAACACCACATGGGCGATCTCTAGGAATGACCCCTATATACGAAGTCCCAACCCCCAGGGCTTAAAATAAGGGAGATAGTCATTTAAACCCATATAAAACGATTTTTATGTCTGGTTTCTACTGGACAGCCCCTGTATACAAGGAAATGACAAACGCCTCTATTGTGAATATTATGGAATTGAAAAGAAAATTCTCGAATATTCTCTAAAAATGTTGAAGCCGTATTTGGGTATATAAGCAACTACAAAGCGGATGGGTTAGTCAGCCGAAGTTAGTGAGTGGAATTGAATAGTTGAGATTGTAAGATGTCTCAAAAGTATGTAAACAATCCAGATCATTTCTAATATGTTTGTGGTAAGGTGACTATTGCATCTCAGAAGCGGTCTATTACCCTATTGATAGACAAGGCATATGAGCTTTATTTCGGTTCCAAAAACTAAAGCAGGGGTTCTAGGATCAAGATCGCAGCAGTGGAACTTATCCGAAGACGATGTTTCAGTATTTGTTTTTCATAAACACCTTAAAGACCTAGCACCATTTTTTAACATGGAATAGAACTTAGTTTTTTGACGGTTTTAAATATAAACTACAAACCAGAGGAATAGAGATTGTTTAGAGGCAGTTCAATATTGAGTTTAAAAGCAGTACTATTGCATATGGGAAATATTTTACCGTTTAATCCTGTTGGATACGCAGTTCGCATGAAAGAATCACACGACAATATGAAGTACCTACTGAGAAGTATAAAATACGATGGCCGTTCTGTGAGTACTCAAAGGTGATTGCACTTGGGATGCAGCTGAGCTACACTAAAGTTTGCTGTTTGTTGTGTGAATGCAACGGTCGGACCAAGGTATTTTATTACAAGAGAAAAGACTGGTCCGTTCGACAATCTTTAAAGCAAGGTGAGAAGAATGTAGAACATATGCCATTGGTAGACCCCAAAAAGATTTTGTTGCCACCACTGCATATCAAACTGGACCTATTAAAAAAGATGGTTAAGGCACTGACTAGAGATGGGTCAGCTTTTCAGTACCTGCGTCAGAAATTCCCAAGGCTAAGTGAAGCAAAAATTAAAGAAGGTATTTTTGTTGGGCCACAGATTCGACATATTTTGAAAGACACACAATTTGATATCAGATATTGAAAAAATTGCTTGAAATAACTTTCGCCTCGAGGTCACTAATTTCTTCAGAAATATAAAAGCTGACAATTACGTTATTCTTGTTGAAAATATACTGTCATCGTATCAAAAAATGGGTTGCAATATTTCTCTAAAAATCCATTTCCTACACTAACACTTGGACTTTTTCTTGACAACTCCGGAGATATAAGTGAAGAGCACGGTGAACGCTTTCATCAGGATATATCAACAATGGAGGAAAGGTACCAGGTAAAATAGAATGCTTCCATGTTTGCCGACTACTATTGGACAGTTGTTAGAGATACTTCAGAAACAATTCCCAAAAGAAAAGCATCAAGACCGGATATTTATTGTCTCTATAAGAGTAAAAGTATGTATTCTTTATTATTTTGTTAAAAATGAAAAAAAAAAAACTTGCTCTTGAAAATTGTGACGAAGTTTTTAATTTCATTATAATTTTTGTATTCAGCGCCTCAAAATTAACAAAAAATTCACTTTTCATACAAGAAAGACAAAAAATAAATAAAAATTTGTTGCGTAATATTACTGACAAAGGAATTATACGTTCACTTTAAATTAACACTAATAAAAACTGTTGTTAAGATAACTATTATAATAAGTTCTGGGTGTCCATATGGCACGCTATTTTCCCTATATTTTTTTTCTGCTTACTCCAGATATTTGTTTACACCCACTCTATTAACTTGGCTATCTGTGCTAATTGGTTCATGTAAGCTAAGAAGTAGGTGTGAATTTCATTCGATTCCAAGTTTTTAACCCGAAAGTTTGCTGTTTTTTCAGACCTAATGATTCGCAATAACATATAATGGGCTTTACCGTTTCCCTTACTTGACCCCATATAGGGATTACAATCCCCCGAAATGATTGCTGGATTGGTGCATATCCCGCGTTGGTATTTTACATTTTATGAAATTCAGTAAATAAAACGTTTATCTTATCAATTATCACATCAAGTAGTACTACTCTAATTAATAAAATTATTTTTAGTTTGGTTTCTTAATAGTTAACTACACGACAAATTATATACCTATACAATGATAATGACTTTTTTTTCATGGGTCTGTCCTGAAACAGAGTGCACTTCAGCAAGTATAGGACTATTGTGCTCACCCTTGACTTAGAGTCACTGTATTAATTTATCCTCGTGAGCCAATTTGCACAACTAAGGAAAAAGTATGTAATTTATTCGGTCCCTAGTTTGTTGACCCGAAAATGTATTGTCTTTTCCGATCTAATGTAGGTGAACTTTGACGGCTATGTTTCCCGTCATTGCATCTGTGATTCCCTTTAGACCGTTCCTGCTCATGCGAATTAGTTTTCTGACTAATTTGTGGTCAGGAGCCTGCTGTGGTTCAATCTTTGTCTGGCTGTCTAGTGATTTTTATGCTCTTTTCTGATCCATTGTTTAACGGCTTTTCGTACGACAAACCTTGGCACCCTAACAGCTGATTCTGGACCAATATATTGAGATTATCCTGATACCCACCGTAGCATAACTCTGTTATCCTTTGCCAGAGTTGTTAGTTCAGTCTGACTTTCCTAAACCAATCTGGATGATACATTTTGACCCTTAAGGGCCTTCGGAGCTGTTTGGCTGTCAAAATAAATGTAGATTTGCTTCCCTTTGTAAGCTCTCCTTTTTATCTTTCTTGCATATAGTAAAATAGCACATATTTTTGCCTGGGATACTGTTGGGTATTTTCCCAAAGGTAAAATCTTTTCTCTTCTTGGTTGTAGCCCATATATTCTCTTTGGTTTTTCAACCATCAGTGTACCAGAAGATGATTCCGATTTAACTTGTTTACTTACCTTTCGCTTCTCTATAAGACCCTAAAACAGTATATTATAACGGTACAACAAGGTTGTATGGTTGGTGTCCATTTCCAACTCATGCCTTCTGATTTTGTTACATAAAGTTTCATGCCCTGTCATCAGCATTTATATTGTTGGCAGTGAGTGATATAACCGATGAAGCCCTATTTTTGCCTCTCTTGAATCATTTTTTGTAGTAGAGGCAGATCCAGAATGCACTTCATTGTTTCAGATTCTTGAACCATAGAATATATTGTTAGGACTTCGTTTCTTTAAAATCGTATCTAAAACATCACACCTTTGACTGATACTTCCAATACTTATATTCACTACTTACGAGGGCGGTCCGATAAGTAATTAGCCTACATAAGAAAAACTAGAATTTTAGAAAAGTGGCGATTTATTTCTCAACATAGTCTCGTTTTAGCTCGATACACTTGACCCAGCGATGCTCCACTTCTTAAACCCACCTGAAAAATACGTTTTCTGGAAGTCTGCAAAGTAGGCCTCCGTGGCGGCGATAACCTCCTCATTCGACTCAAATTCCTGCCCGGCGAGTGAATTTTTCAAGTTTGGAAACAAAAGGAAGTCGCAGGGGCCAAATCTGGAGAATACGGTGGATGAGGCCGCAGTTCGTAGCCCAATTCGACCAATTTGACCGTGGCGACGGCGGAGGTGTGAGCCGGTGCGTTGTCATGGTGGAAGAGCACTTTTTTCTTCGCCAAATGGGACCGTTTTTTCTGCAATTCGGCGTCGAATCGGCCCAATAATTCGGCATAGTAAAGCCCTGTGATCGTTTTGCCCTTCTCCAGGTAGTCGATGTAGATCACACCGTGTGAATCCCAGAAAACGGTTGCCATCACCTTTCTGGCCGATAGGACAGTCTTCGCCTTCTTTGGAGCACGTTCGCTGGGAGAAGTCCACTGTTTCGACTGTTCCTTGGTCTCTGGTGTGTACCAGTGGATCCATGTTTCGTCGACGGCTACGAAACGACGCAGAAACTCCTTCGGATTGCGC
This sequence comes from Diaprepes abbreviatus, assembly GCA_034092305.1. Lineage (NCBI taxonomy): Eukaryota > Metazoa > Arthropoda > Insecta > Coleoptera > Curculionidae > Diaprepes > Diaprepes abbreviatus. The sequence continues at coordinate 736,079 of JASJET010000046.1, read as the reverse complement.
TTAAATAGCGTCAAACACTGCTCTGAAGTGATCTCACGGTTGCGCTTGTTGTCCGGAATGAGCAAACGCGGCACCCATGACGCCGACAACTTTCTCATGCCAAAAATTTTATGCAGGATATGAGCCACGCGGTCTTTTGAGATGCCTACTATCTCGCGCACCTTCAATCGGCGGTCTGCCAATACGAGATCGTGGATTTTTGTCACGTTATCCTTCGTGGTAGCCGTTTTCGGGGCACCTGGGTGCGGCTCATCGAAAACCGACGTGCGACCATGTTGAAACTCCTTAAACCAATCTTTGACGGTCACCATTGAAGGAGAAGTGTCACCGTACACTGCATCCAAGCGCTCTTTGTTTTCGCTGCCCGATTTCCCTTCCAAAAACAATAATCACCGACCGATATTGCTCTTTTTCCATTATTCTAAAATCCGCTGACACGCCCGCTTCCCCACGCGGTCAATACAAGACTGAGAGTCCGATTCGGCTGAAATTTTGACAGTAGCCGTCTACGAGAAAATACTACACGAAAAGGAAAAAGAAAAATCATATATATATATATATATATATATATATATATATATATATATATATATATATATATATAGGGTGTCTCGAAAAATGTGGGAAATCTCCCGGATATGAAAAAAGCACGTGAAAAGAATCTACAAGTTCATATAAACTTTTTCGTATAGATCTCCTCTTCAGAGATATGGGCTCCCAAAGAGCTACAATGGAATCAAATTTTTTACACATAATTATTGAACCACCAGGTATATTTCATTTTTTTAATATGATATATACTAGGTAAGAGCCTTCAAATTATTATCGAAGAAAATGTTGTGAATTACAGCTGCAGGGACGGATCAGCTGTAACACTCATGACCCCATTTTTACGCCCTGTATCATAAGAACTTTGGACAACGTTTTTTCATACCTCTAACTATTTTGTTTACACTGTTAGTCCCCCAACTTCTGTCGGGTTGAATATGAAAGAGAGGAATTTTCTCCTGTCACCATGGTTTCAATAAAAAGTCAAACTAACTGCTTAGTTAAAAACTTCGTAAGAGGGTTCAACATGGGCTCGGTGAAATCTGATACATTCGCGGACACGACGAACTGAGGACTGCTTTACTTGCTACATTAACTCAGCATTGTTCCTTATTTGATCAGAATGAAACGCGATTTTCCGTAGAAGTTCCTCTTTACTATAGACCGGAGTGGAAAACATCAAGATTTTGAGGTGTCCCCACAGCTGAATTCCGACAGTGTTAGGTCGGGAGATCGAGGAGACCAGGCAATAGGTCCTCCTCTATCTATCCAACGGTTTGTATAGATGTTATTCAGGTACTCCCGCACTGCAACGCTGAAATGAACTGGTGCCCCATCGTGCATGTAGTATATGTTTCGGCGGGTTTCAACTGTTAAATGCTCTACTAAATAGTGAAAAGCGTTCTGGAAAAACTCCAAATAAAGTGCTCCGTTCAGTCGTGCCGGCAATACGAATGGTCCAATCAAAATATTGCCAATGATTCCTGTCCAGACATTAATTGATTGGAACTAATGTTGATGATGCGAAACAATGGTTGCATAAGGATTTTCATCAACCCATACATGTGAGTTGTGTAAATTTATGATACAATTTTAGGTAAATCCTGCTTCTTCCGTGAAGGAAATAATGCTAATTAAGTTTACATTATTTCGTTGCCGATCCAATAGCCAGTTTCTATGGGGAAATCTTCAGGAATCAGTTCATGCATTTTTTCAAATGATATAGATATAACAGTTGCTCTTGAAGAACTTCATGTACTATTCTTTTCGACATTTTAAACTGTGTTAATAATTTTCAAGTGCTCGTTGAAGGAGTGTCATCTACAGCATTTAAAATATTTTCCTCTAATTGAGGCGTACGTACTGTTCTTGCTCGATCAACATCAGTACTTCTTTTCTTAATATTTCCTACAATTATGAAGAAATTTAATAATATTACCTTATTACCCGTAGACGTTGGTCAACTCGAAATAATCAATGTGTCAGCGATGTGAAAGTTGACAAGTTATGAAATGCAGGATATTTATTTTTTTCGTACCTAACAACGTTTGCAATAACAATACTTTTTTTTGTGCCGATATAATGAAACGCACATTTTTTGTGAACCTAGGTCGAACTGCAAATTTCATTTTTTGATTAATACTTTTTCTTAAAGCGATGCCCCCTTTTAACATTTTGTTTAATGAACTATAAAAAAAGAAAACGTATCCTTTAGAAATAAATCAAAAAATAGCTATTTTTGAGCATAATATTGTTTTAATAAGGAATACGCTGGACGATATTACTAACAAAGCTTCTTATTTATGCACTGAACTGATGCCCGCCAAAATCAAACGAAGAAATAATAGTAAATCGGTCCACGAAATTGCTGTAGTAGAAGTTTGTGACATAATGATAAACTGTACAAAAGATCTTTTCGATTTTAAATATCACTTATCGGCGGCGTCATTATCACACTCCGATTAATTTGGTAAATATTTTAGATCTTTTCCTGATGATACAATAAATTTAACATGTTTCGCAAACCCAAATTTAGATAAGGAACGTCTGAAATGAAAACTGAATTATCTTTTATTTATGCCAAGGTAGATTGTAGAGAAATAAGTGGGGCAATACATTTTTTGAAATTTTTAGTTAAAAATAATTTATCAAAAAACAAAACAACTATTAGAAATTTTGATTACCATATCTATGACAATAGCAGAAGCTGAATGATCTTTCTCTACTCTAAAAAGAATAGACTTTCTTAAGAATTCCATGACTGAAGATGGCCTAGTGGCTTTATCGATGTTGGCAATTGAAAATAAGCTAATTAGTGAAACCCCCCATTTTAACGAACGTGTCATAAACAAATTTGCTTCAAAAAAAAAATCGAAGAATCGATTTAATATACAAAAAATTTTTTGGGCGATAATGAATTTTTGATTAGTGTACGTAGTAAAAACATACGTAAGGGAAAAATGTCATTTATTTGTAAGTATATAGAAACCTTATTATCAAATATATTTTATGCATAGACATGTATGCAGTGCAGTGTACAAAATGCTCCACTTTTTATATGTTTAAGCTCTATGTGGATTTCTAACAGAAATTCGTAAGTTTCTTTTTGTCTCTAAAAAATTTAAATGAAGTGCAGAACCCATAATTTTTATGGCCATGAATCGCCAATGCATAACACTGTCAAAAAGCTTTTCTGCAAATTGGGAAAGGACGTTTCGTAAATGTTGATTAGTGATCTGCTCTACATTAGGAACTCTGTCCTCTAAAGATTTCGGCTTTGTTCTATAGATCATAGTCTTTAAATGGTCCCAATATAGAAATCTAAAAGGCCTAGATCGTATGATCTAAAAGAATTTTGGTTCTGAAGATTGACGAAAACCCAGATCTGCTCTCATTGTCGTTCCCGTTAACGTTCTGTTCTGGATGATTTGCACATTCCTGTATAAGAATGTGTGAAAGTACGCCTAAAATAATTTTATGTAGCAAATTTAGAGGCAGTATTTCTATAATCTGAAATATGGTTTTAAAATCAAGGAGTATAACGCAATTCAAAGTCTTTTGACATGATTACACTACAAAATGTTCCACTTATAGTTACGTATTTCGTTTTTAACTCCACATGTTTCGCATCTCTTCAAAATAAAACCTAGATGCTTATTACTACCTTTAATAAGATCTTAATGTAATTGAAAACATGCAAATGTAAAAGGTTTCATTCAGCGTTAAGATTTCAGGAGATCTCTACCTCTAGCATTCGTTCAAAGCATTGTATATATTTATGGTATATTAATTCATTTAAAGCTTTACAATTGTTTAAATTATATTTATTATATTAGATAAGTAAACTATATAAATTCTTTTGACTATGTATAGAAGAACAAAAAAAATAGTTTTCGTCATTTGAAAGACAGAATATCATTAATTTTTTACGTTGTTGACACGGAAATAGTATTAAATAAAAGGTTCTATTCCTAAACGAAAATTCCATTTAAAACGCCTCCGAGCTTTTTTAAAATTTATTCAAGCATGTAACTCCACGAAAGAAAAACTTTCCGAATCCTAAAAACATTATTTGACTTTCCAAATGGACGATTACCGTCACTTTTTATATTCGTGCATGTGGAAACTTTTGTGCTCTAAAACCGGCCAAGCGGGATGTAAAAACGATTTAATCGTAATAATTTTACTGATTTTTAGGAAAGCGGAAGTCCATTTATTTCTAAAGTGTTCTAAGTAGGACATGTTTCTCGGCAGTTTTGTGCATTTTTAATATTATTATTAAAAGTGCTATTTCTGCAAAATTGAGGTCAAACTTTCAGTACGAAATAAAGAAATCTCTACTCCCATAAAAGTAGTTTAACAAGTTGCCTATATTCTTCTTTAGGTACTTAATGGAATAATATAGAGACAGTTTATTTTCTGTGAATACATTTTGAATGAGTGAGTGATGTAGCAGGTCAGAGTTGAGAAGCCCTAACACTACAGCCTTGAGACTTCTTGGGTCGTAGAACAGATATAACAGATCTATTATATGTAAACAGGTTGGTTGCCTTGATAGCTTGTCTTCTCGGTATAGCCTTCCGGATTGACTGATCCCTAAATGTGCTTCCAATAGGTTAAAGCTTCGAATTCGAAGATTATGTATGAGGCCATTTCGTCCTCTTCGTCATATAGTCTACAGAATGGTTCTTCATTGAAGATCCCCATTGTATGTAGATGTTTTCTTAATCTGTTGTCTTGGATTTCGCGGCTTAATTTGCAAGATGGTTTGCTCAGCAATAACTAGTTGAGCTTAGGCCCGCAATGTGGTTCCAGTGGGTCTGGTGTTGACGCTATATTCACCAGGATAATCACCCACGAATAGCAGTTACAAGTTGGTACTCAAGCAAGAGTTTCATTGTTTTGTTTTGCCAGGGTGATAAGGTTTTGAAGACAATCCCAGACCTATTATGATGTTATTTGATAACATTTGAGAGCTTTCAGTGCTGCCTGACTGTCGGAGAAAATGAGGACGATCTTGCCCCTCTTCAGACTCTCCCGAAGACAGGTATCAACAGCATGTATTTCTGTCTGTAATACCGCGGTACACTGCCCCATTGCTTTACTTATGTTGTGGTGTAGTCCATATATCGCACCTATATCGTGAACAGTTTTGGATCCGTCTGTGTACCAAACAAAGTTTCCTGGTTGACTCATTGATTGGTCAGAATCTACCTTTCAGTCAGTCTGGATGGTGTAAAGCCTGTCAAAGTTATTGGTTCTTGACATGGTATTACTGCTCAATTCCAATGATGAGTTTGTCTAAATGCCTTTGATGCTGGTGTGTCCGAGGGCAGGTCCGGTCCGCCAAACCTTGTTTAATACCAGTCTGTATAACCCCATCTCCACCTCAGTCCTGATTACTATATCAAGGAAAGGGAGTTTTAGTAAGGTTTCCATGGCTGCTCTTGGGGTGCTTCTCATGGCATCGGTGATGCATAGGCAGATTAGTATCTGGACTTTGAAGAGCTCTAAAGTGGCCCGTATTTGAGTAGTTTTTGTCCACCATACAACTGAACCATAGGTTATCATCGATCTTATTGTGTTTGGAGATTTATTAGCCTGTATTATTGTCTGGATCTGCATCTCTTCCATTTTCTTCTAATTTTAGTTTTAAAGATAACTAATTTTATTAAGTCATCTGTTAGAGTTTTTTGTATATTTTCTGTTAGTTTATTCATTTCCTCATTAATTTCATGAGGAGCATGGAATTTATTGGTTATTTGAATACTTTTTCTAATTAGATCCCTAAATTCCCTCCAGATTACGTTTCCTGTAGAAAAATTTTATTATTAATTTAGGATGATTTATCCCATACGATCGTTGCCAGAGCTTCGTCGAACGACAATTCAACAAGCGCTATTGGGTTATTTAAGTTAAGTTTTGTCTAGACACGTTAGCAACATACAACAGTATGTGGCTGCAGCAAGATGGTGTGCCTCCACACTATCTTCGGGAAGTTCACACGTTTTTGGGCCAACGCTTTAAGCAGAAAAGGATTTGGCGTGGAGCTTTCTTTCAGTGGCTGCCAAGGTCTGGTGACATCACTCCCTTTAATTTTTTTTGTGCGGTTGCATAAAGATGAAGTGTCTGTTAATCTATCAACAACCGTGGTTGTCCAGAGTCCGGAAGACGCGAGAAAAACACTAAATACGTGCATTCAACAAGGGTCCATTTATTCGAACTTTTATTAAGAACAAACAATTAATTATGGGATATTAATAAATAATTGAATAGTCCTTTTTAGTTTATCATTTCTTTTTAATAAATAGATTTAAAAATGATCAGGGTTCCAATTTCAGCTTTTCACTGTGACTAATTATATTAATTTTACCTTATTTTTGCAAATACTCAATTACGGGCAAACACAATATCCTTTTCTTTAATTATCTCTCATAAATTCTTTGAATAAAATCATTTTATGCGTGGCATTTTAGGTTACCATATTATGAACCCTCGAAGTTCGATTTCCTTACTAATTTCTTTCCCAACGCGACCGTTTTTATCTGTCTTTAATTTAGAAAAAAATTGATGAGTTTCTTATTTGGTTGAGAGCGGAAAATGTTAATAATTAATCAGTTGACTTATACAACAAATTTATTTAATTATATTTATTATTTTAACCGACTGATGTAGCCTAGGGTAATTTTTTAGCTGTTGTTTCAAACGTGCCAATAGAACGGGCCTAAAAGAGGTAGCTTTGCCCGCATGCATGGCCATATCTGTTTGATTCGGTTGAGGAAACTGTAGACTTCCATCTCAATTTATTTGAATCGTCCTTTGGGCTTTGGACTGAAAAATCGTTTAAATCATCCCGGTAATTGGGTTTTGCTGATTAGTTTTGCTTTAGATTTTATTGAATTCCTTCTCACATAATTGTGAGGTTGTGGCGCGAAAGACCAGCGTAGCAATTTGGCGCCCAACGTGGAGCCAAAGTTGTCAAAAGTTCGAGAAGTATTGTGTGTACAAGTAGCTCAAGTTGGTATTTATTAAATTGAGTTGATTTTTTTTCTCATGAATTTTACTGAATTTCTTTTTATTTATTTATATTTTTGTATAATTGATTTTTGTTTTTTAACATAGAGATGGATTACCAGTGGAGAGTTAATTTCCTTAATATTTTGTTAATATTAATTTATTGCTTACCTTTATCTTCTTCTTCTTCCTCTTTTATTTAAGACGACGTCTTGTTTTTCTGCTATATTAAGCCTCCTGTGATGTTGATGTCCAACATTCGTGCCATCGTTTTGGAGGTCGACCAGTCTAGTGTTTGGTATTTCATTCTTAGCCCATTTTGCCCATCGATCGTCGCCTATTCTGTCCACATGGTCCCTCCAATATCTGCGCCTTGACCTTATGAACCGTACCACATCAGGCACCTTGAGCTCTTCCCTTATTTCGGAACTTCTTATTTGATCTCTTAGGGTTACTCCTTTGATTGTTCTTAACGTTTTTATTTCAGCCGTTCGTAGCATACTTTTTGTTTTAGATGTTTCGGCTCGAGTTTCCGATGCATAATTTAGTACTGGTCTTATCACAGTTCTGTAAATGCGTACTTTGCTCTCTGTGGACATATACTTATTTTTCCAGATTATGTCCCTCAGGTATCCTGATATACTTGTTAGCCTGTACTCTGACTTCTTGGTATAGATTTTTATTGTTTGATACATCAACTCCCAAGTATCTGCAAGACATGCTTTGTCTGATAGAATGGTTCTTCATCACCAATTTGCATCGTTTCGACCTTTTCTGTAGATATTTCCATATTTAAATTTTTTGATGTGGTCTGGAATCGGTATAGTAGTCGTTGCAGGTTGTTTTCATTTTCTTCAGTAAGGCGTCGTCGGTTTAAAGATTTTCGTCCCATTTTGTCTCCTCCATTGACTTCTTTTACATTTTGAATTATCTTGTCCATAATTAAATTAAAGAGAAATGGATTCTTACTGTCACATTCCTGTCATGATAGGTATTTCCTATGTTACTCCTTGTTGTATTTTTATGCGTGTCTTATTGTTTTTATTTAGCTCTTCAATTACCGTAATATAGTTGTGGTTAACGCCATTTTCCTGAAGTATTTGCAAGACGTCTTTAAGTCGAACTCTATCAAACGCTTTTTTAAGATCCACTAGGCAGATGAAAAGAGGTTTATTGTATTCTAACGATTTTTCAATAGTCTGTCGGATAATGAAAATCGCACCAACTGTCGATGTGTTCTGTCTAAACCCGTGTTGTTCTTCACTTATTGCAATTTTACTCGTTAGTTTTGAAATCATGATTTTTGTTAATAATTTGCTTGTACTGTTTAGTAGTGTTATTGTTCTATAATTGTTGGGGTCATTCTTATTTCCCTTTTTGAAGATGGGTATAGTCAGGCTATTCCTCCACTGTTCTGGAATACTGCAGGTTGACAGAATTTTGTCGAATAGTATTGTTAGGGCTTTTTCTAGTTCAAGGCCACCATATTTAAGCATTTCGTTGGAAATATCGTCGGTTCCCGGAGCTTTTCTATTTTTCAGTTTGGTCAGCATTTCGTGTACGTCTTCTATTTTTATGTTCTCGTCTTCCATCATCGGTTTTACCTTATCTAAATCTATTTGGATGTCCTCATTATTATACTCCTGGTTATTGTAAAGGCTCTGCATGTATTCTTTCCAGTTTTCTGCTGTTATAGAAATGATTACCACTTCTTTGTTGACTTCTTTTTTCCTATTTCTTATTACGTTCCAAACTTTCCTTTGCCCTCCGTATAAATTCCTTTCCATTTTGGTGGAAAACCTTTCCCAGTATGTTTCCTTTAGATCTTTAATCGCGTTATTAATTCTATTTCTCACTGCTTTGTATGCTGAGTATTCTTCTTGCGTTCTTATATTTTTGTATTTTAAGTATGCTTCCTTCTTTTGTTGTGCCAATGCCTTTACTTCTAAAGTGAACCAAGGCTTGTTGTTTCTTCTCCCATTTATGTTTGTTGTTCTAGTACCGAGTGCTTCTTTGCACTATCAATTATACTTGTCTTGATTTTGTTCCAAGCATCACTAGGACTATCTTCCTCTATTATTGGATCTAGGGCTAGTTTCTCTTTCAGCCTATTTTGGTATAGTATTTTTGTTGATGTTTCCTTGAACGATTCCATGTTAAACTTTTCGATGTATATTGGAGGCTTTTTCTTTTGGAAGTTGGCTTTGAATCAATATTTGCACAGTACTAAGCCATGTTCTGTTCTGACGTCCGCAAATGTTAGGTTTCTTACATCTAGAATTTGGTTTGGAAAGATTTCCCTATTAGTTATGAAGTAATCGATTGTCGAATTGAATCCTCTTGTGTTGCCAAAAGTATACTTGTGCTGTTGTTTGTGATTATAAAAGGTGTTATTTATACGAAGTTCGTTATGTGCGCATATATTTATTAGCATTTCTCCGTTGTTATTAATGGTCTTTTCGTTAAATTTGTGCATTATACCCAGAATGAGAGTATTCCCTATTCTAGAGTTGAAGTCACCTATTATGAAAGTTTTTAATTTTTTTGGCAACCTGTCTATTACTTCTTGGAGTTCTCCGAAGAATGTGGTTCTTTCTTCTTTGGGCTTAGTCATGTCTGGCGCATATATGCTTACGAAGTTAAGATTCTCCGTATTAAAATTTAAACGGATGTACATAATATTGCTGTTTATATATTGAACTTCTATGTGATTATCAAACTTTTCATGTATTAGTAGTCCTACCCCAGCGTGCGCCCTCTGGTTCTTTTCTTTGCCACTATAGAAAAGTATGTAGTTCTGGCATTTTGTGTTGTCTTTACCTTTCTTTTTTAGTTCTGATAGTGCTTACCTTTATGTTTTTTATATTAGTTTTCTATCTTGGGTATCCTGCTGTGCAGGATGGACATCTGGTTGAGTGTGAGTCGCTGACTTGGCGCGAAACTTGGGAAAGAATAGTTTTGCACCAATTCCTCCAAACGCTGTGATAGAGCAACCTTCAGTTGCTTTACTTCTGTTGATTTTGTCACCGCACTTGTTAATCTTTTCCTTTCATTTCTATCTATCTTTGTTAGTTCTGTATTAATTCAGTCAGTTTTTTTGGCGGTGATTTGTATTTTCTTTATCGTTTCCGGATACCTTTATTTTGTCGAGCTATCTTTGTTGGCGATTAATTTGCCTTTATTTTAACTTTATTAGTGATGATTAATTAAGTAATTTGCTTTTGTCTTTTGTTTGTCAAGAGATTTTTATATTGAATTTCTTGATTATGACTTTATCTTTATATTTGCTTTTGTCTTTTGTTCATCAGGAAGATAACTTTGAATTTTACCTTCATCTTTTGTCCGTGAGGACGTTTATCTCGATTATTACTGGAATTTTGTTTTTATCTTCTGTCCGTTAGAACGTTTATTTTGAATTTCTTGATGATGACTTCATTTTTATATTCGCTTTTATCGTTTGTCCGTGACATCATTTGATTATGACTTCTATCATTTGCCTTCGTTTTTTTTTGATTACACTTAATTTACTTTACTTTGATCAGCTAACCCTATTGATATGAGTGATTTTACCTTTGTTTGCTAGATAGTAGATCACTCCATAGTTTCATTCTGCATATTAAGTGTTACCTATCGAATTTATCATCATCGATTAACTTTTCGAGAAATTACCCTTCTTCTGAAGGAGAGGGGGAGTTGTCCAGGTTCAAATTTCAGCTTAAATTCACTATGGTTAATTCAGTTAATTTGACCTTATTTTTGCAAATACTCACGTTATAGACAAACACAATATTTTGCCTATATTCTTATACTACAAAGTGCGGTTTTAAGTTACACTTGAATTTGGCCATTATTTTTGTTGTTTTGCTTAGTATTGACTACACGGTGCAGGGTTGTATTTTATTGACGATGAATTTATTGTTATCCTTTTCCCAGATACATTTTGGTTTTCTTGCCCCCTATTCGAGAGATATTCTTCCTTTTATCCTTCTTACAACAGTTTTCTTGAAATTGTTTTGAAAATTTCGTCGGTTTCGTTTATGTTATTCTTAGGTTAAAGTCATGTGTTACTTTTGAAATTTTAAGCTACTTTGCTCTGCTAACCGAAAATAATTAATAGGTTCACTTATTCGGTCGTGAACGAAAAATGCTAATGATTAATAAAGTGGCTTATTCCACCAATTTATTTCAGCCGACTGTTATTGCCAGGGTTAGTTTTGAGGTGTCGTTCCTTTGAAACATGTTAATTGAACGCGCCTAAATGAGGTAGCGTTGCGCGCATGCATGGTCTTTGATATAAATAAGGTCGAGACCATATGCATTGACTTTCACTTTTCTTGTTTGATTCAGCTGAGAAACTTTAGATTTTCATCTCAATTTATTTGAATCCTTTAGGATTCGGGGATGGAAAGTCGTTTAAATCATCCCGGTAATTGAACTTAGTTTATTAATGTGCCTGTTTGGCGGCTTTGCGTTATTTTTACCGGGATAAACCTGGTAACAGGGAGAGCGCTTCTGCACGTTTCAACGAAAGAATTCTGTTAGACCCCCATAACAACACAGGGGTCCTCTTTATTGGTTATCTTACTACTAAGATCTTCCTACAAGTTTGTACTTACGGATTCGTCCTACGGGTTTTTACCTATGGATCCTACGTATAGTTATTTCTAACTACGGGTATTCTATCTATGGGTTATTACTACTGGTTTCCTTCCTACTGATTTGCCTTTTGCGTTAACCTTTTGATGCTACATTATTGCCCAGTAGTTAAGCAGAGTTGCAGTCCGATTTTCGAGACCACACTACTGGTAGTCTCACCATCTAATTAACAGGCTAACTTATTAATTTTGTAAATTATGTCTATTTTATTCTTTTATTTTTGTGAGGCGTTGCGCAATATGCCGGATACATACAATATACAAGGTTTGCGTTATGTTTTAGCGCCAGTAGGTACTAGAGTTTTGCTCAAGTTAAACTTTAATTGATCTTTTCTTCCCATAGTATAATCAAACTTTATTATTATTTATTGAAATTATTTTACCTCCGTTAACTAGAATTTATCGTTTTTTTTGTCATTTTTCAGTTTAATAATTACAATATAACGAATTAAGTTACAACTCCGAACTCTTTTGAAATTTTTCTTTAAGTTGAAAATTTTAGAATTATTTAAGGTCGAAAACTGTGTGATTTTTTTAACTGAGGATGCTTTTTATAACATATTTATGCTATCAACATACCAAGACCATTGAATATTTAATTAAATATTTTTATTTATGTTATTTAATAACGAGTTATATTGGACCCACTTGCTAACTTGTGTTTGTTTTTTTTTTGTTTTGTACTTGTCCTTCTATAGGAGCAAAGTTGAAAGCTAGTTGCTAACGACATCGCGTAAATTTTCTGTGTTCAATCTAGCTACAGATACAGTGGTCCCTGAATGACCCACCCCTACTCTCCGGCATAGGAAATTAGCTTGGCATTTTTTCTCTCTAGCGCATCTACTAGCCTTAAGCTGAACTCTGATGATTTTGCTTTAGTTTTTATTAGATTTCTTCCCACATCATTGTAAGATTTTGGCGCGAAATAGGAGCGAAGCAATGTTTTATTTTTAGTTAAGAAATAAAAATTTTTCCTGTTTTATTTAAATGTTTTATTGTATTTTAAAGTTATTATTTTTTATTATATTTACACAATATTTGTTAGTCTATTTTTTTTTTCTATTTTCTATTGCTATAACGAGTACAAAAGAAAAATTTAGCAAAAATTATATTTTATTTAATATCTCAAAAGTTATTAGGAATAGGTAGAGGGCTTATTGAAAAAAAATTGTAGGATTTATATTAGTCTATAAAACCTCCTCTAGAAGCTGTGGGTACTTGACGTTGATGGGGTGGCTCAAGTAACTGTGGGGGTCCGCCTGGTATATACAGTGCTTTGCAGGCCTGTAGTCGTGGAGGAAGTGTCTGTAGGACGTGGGGGGCTTGCCTTAATTGGCCAGCCAAGTGAATGGGAGTGACGAGCTTCGAGCTTCAATAATCCTTGCTCCTGCATGCGGGGCTCTGCAGGAGTCGATCTTACTTCCCCTAGCTATTCGTGGGACCAACCATAGATAATGATTCTAAAAAAAAAACGGAGTATGTCATCCAGACAAATCAGGAAATTTACTCGCTTTTTCAAGTGAGCCAACCTCACATGAAAAGAACAAGTGGGAAAAATGATAAAGAAACGAGGAAGGAGGAAGAGAGCAAAACTTTCTCTCTCTACACCCTCCATCTCCTTGATGAAGCGGGAAACCTCCCGTAGAAAAGAAGAAGAAGGGAAGGGAAAAAATAAGGAGAAAAATGCACGTTCACTACCTGAATTGGGAAAGCCGTGAGGTAGAGACAATCCTATGAGGCGAGGAGTACAGTTGTACCTGCGCTATCTCAATGAAGAACTAGCACCAGAGGAAGTCAGGCGGAAGGCGGCAGAATATAAAGCTACCGCAGACCAAAAGAACAAACTAAAACGTAAGCGGGAGGAGGCAGGTGCAACTCCACCTCAAAAACCAAAATCAAAGAAGAAAAAAACGGGCAAGGCCACCGACACTGATGAGAGATATGTAGCTGTTCGGGAATCAATTAAGATTGCAACAAATCTGGGACATGTGGGACATACTTTGTGGAAAACTTCAGTACAAAGTTGAGTCGCCAAAGCGAATGGGACAGAAACACTATTGAAAAACTCAACAAAAAAACCAATATATGGTATACAGATGGTTCCAAATCAACGGAGGGAACTGGAATAGGAGTATATGGACCCCACATACGACCTACGAAAACTTTGGTAAGTCACCAAGTATTTTACAGGCAGAAATACATGCCATTAAGATATGTATTCAATTCAACAAAGAAAAAACTATCACGGCCAGGAAATTATCAGCATGTCGAATAGTCCAGTAGCTGAGCTTTCACACTCTGGAAGAAGTAAAGACAGAAGCAGAAATCAGGAGTTCCAATTATTGGCCGGAGTTGCAAGGATTGAGACAAGGGAAGGTACTTCTTGGGAACTAGGACCAGAAGAGATTCAAATAATGCATAAGCTTAAGTCGAAACAAACTCAGAGTTTTGACGGGGGTTCTGACGGGGCATTGCCATCTGAAGGAACATCTCAAGAAACTCGCACTGGTAGAAGGAGAAGAGTGCAGATTCTGTGAGGAGAAGGACGAAACCTCTATTCATATCCTTTCAGAGTGTAACGCTCTAAAAAACCCTAGGATGTGGTTTTTGGGAACACATCACATCGAAGAAGAGGAGCTACCCACCTTGAAGCCGTCCAACATCCTAAGGTTCCTGAGCGAAATAGGACTGGAGGACCTGCTCTAGCCGATGAGCTAACTCTTACGATTTGGCATCAGTAGAGGGGAGCAATAGTTCGACCAGATCGCAGTGTGTAGACCCCAATTCTTCGCATATACATACATACATAGTCTATAAAATAAAATAAAAAATACATTTTTTATTTTTTATTGTATCTCACTTTTTCAAATTTGAACCAATGTGTTGAGTACTCTATAGCTTTTATTGCAAATGTTTAGTAGAAATAGATTTATTCCTACTAAACTTTGGTCCTCCTTGGTAATAGATTTGACACTGTTTTTAGCAAAATTAAGAACGGTATTTGCGAACAATTAAGTTAAGGTATACCAAACCCTCAACAAAATGTCACGTTATACGTTAAATTGAGATAAAGATTTTCATATAAGGTTTTTATACTTTATGCTGTCCTCGTGTTTCGCAAACTCTGTGGAACACCCAAATATTTTAAAGATGCGCTTATAAGGTGAACATATATTGTAGTAAATATAATTCCTTATCTCCTCCAATCGTTGACGCACCCTGTAGATCTCTGCGGCACTCTCAAAACATTCTTTGTTTTATCAGTATGTATCCAACAAAGCTTACACCCTTCAAAAGAATTTCGCCAATTTAAATTCTCCAAATGTCGCTAAATTAACTTAAATTTTTGTTCCCAGCTCCAACCTACTTTACATGTCATTTAATTTATTCGTACCAGATAGTCGCCTCAAACTTAACAAGTATGCAAATGTGGATTCCCTCATTCTCTTAATGATTTAACTTTGAACAAAACCTAGGAAAACATTTCCAATTAACGTGAGTTTAAATTACAATTCACGTGTCCTACTACGTGTGCTACTAGAACGCTAAATTTGTTTCGGCAAACTTGTGTGTAGAGGAAAACATATGCATTTTACTGGTGCAGAAATTACATTGCATTGCTGCAAGAAAACGATCACAATTGAAAAAGAATTGTTTTGAAAACAACGCTTCGCGAAAATTATTTTACTACTAATATCTTTAAAATATTAGTGGTAATTGCAATTCAGTGGCAATTGTACACTGTGTGTCGGCTTCGATAAACTTTGATTTTCACGAGTAAGAATAGATTGCTTTTGTTAGAATTCTGAGAAGTCTAAGGACTCGGCATTTTTTCAGAATTGGTGTTTTTCTAATTCAGTGAGGGTATCGGAAATAATCTAACTGACATTGTTAACAACAAAAACCTAAATTGACCGTAACATGTGTTTTTATTAAGATCTATATAACATGGAAGATTGCAGTAGGTAATCAGTAGACTTTCAATCAATATCAACAGTTGCAAATTCAAATAAGAAGAAAAATAAGAGCAGCAAAAGAAGAGTACCTTTCTGGAAAATGCAAGGAAATAGAGGAGTTGCAAAACAAGTACGACAACTTCAACTTGCATAAAAAAGTCAAAGAACTAGCTGGAATAGAAAAGAGAAAAACCTCAAACGTATTGCTAGACAAAGAGGGAAACATCATTATGGAAACACAACAAAAATTAGGCAGGTGGAAAGAATACATAGAAAAACTATTTAAAGATCAAAGATACGAAAATTCTTCTATAAACAGTCTGAGCTGTGACGTAGGGCCTGAAATTACTAAAGCAGAGGGCATTTATGCATTAAGGTCGATAAAAACTAATAAAGCTGTTGGTCCAGATGGAATGCCAGGTGAGTTGTTGAAGCTGATCAATGACAAAAATTTAGATTTATTGGTGAGATTATTTAATACAATTTACACGACAGGAACTATCCCCCGAGAAATGTTAACATCAACATTCATATGTTTACCAAAGAAAGCAAATTCAAAAGAATGCAGTGACTATCGAACAATCAGTCTCATGTCACATACTTTGAAAACCCTTTTAAAAATTGTACACGCTAGAATACATTCCAAGTTGGAGCTGAATATTAGTGACACACAGTTTGGCTTCAGGAACGGGGTGGGTACAAGAGAAGCATTATTTGCTTTTAATGTGCTTACTCAAAGATGCTTAGATATCAATCAGGACCTCTATGTCTGCTTCATAGATTACAAAAAAGCTTTTGATAGGGTCAAGCATGACAAACTGATAGAGATTATCAGAAGCAAAAATTTGGATGAAAGGGATTTAAGGTTGATATCAAATCTGTAAAACAATCAGCGAGCGGCGGTAAGATTTGGACAGGAAATATCCGGAGATGTGGAAATACAAAGGGGAGTCAGACAAGGTTGTATATTGTCACCTTTACTATTTAACGCTTATTCTGAAGAGGTCATATTGGAAAGCCTTGAATCTGAAACAGCAGGGATAAAAGTAAACTAAGTTTTAATCAACAATATTAGGTATGCAGATGACACCGTAATAATAGCTGATAGTTTGAAAGACCTAGAAAAGATAATGAATAAAATATTGAAAGTCAGTAGAGAATATGGACTCTCTCTTAACACGAAAAAGACCAAGTTCATGATAATTAGTAAAAACAACACCAATAATAATGAAACCCTAATGGTAGGAGGCCAGCACATAGAAAGAGTTAAGAAGTACACTTACTTGGGAACTCTAATAACAGAAAATAATGACTATATCGTCGAAATAAAATCCAGAATCGAGAAAGCACGTGCCAACTTTATTAGAACGAAAAAGGTTATCTGCAGCAAAGATCTAACGTTAGCCTTGAAAATACGACTGACTAAATGTTACGTATATAGTGTTATATATTATGGAATGGAAGCATGGACACTGAATCGAGAGGCACTGAGAAGACTTAACTCTTTTGAGATGTGGACCTATAGAAGAATTCAGAGGATTTCGTGGGTGGATCGAGTTACGAACGCCGAAGTGTTGAGAAGAATGGGGAAAGAAAAGGAAGTCGAGATAACATTAAAACAAAGAAAACTGCAATATTTCGGACACATTATGCGAGGAGAAAGGTACAGTATCTTACGGCTCATAATCCAGGGTAAAATAAGTGGCAGAAGAGGCGTGGGACGACGACGAATTTCATGGCTAAAAAACCTAAGGGAATAGTTTGGATGCAGTTCAAAACAACTATTTAGAGCAACTGCCTCAAAAATTAAAATAGCTATTATGATTGCCAACCTCCGCAATGGAGAAGGCACTTGAAGAAGAAGAAGACTTTCAATAAAGTTTTGAAATCTTGTAGCTTCGTTTTTAAAAATAAATGATGTATTTTCAATAAGGTTTCGAGTGCTTATTCAGGTTTTTTTTTTGATACTAGACTAGCGAACGGCAGCTCTTCATCGGTGAGCCAGTGGCGTGGTGTACGGAATGCTTATACCGGGGCGCCACACTAACGAGCATTTGGCCTCAAAAACCGGACAAAAAGGAGAAATGCAAACTATACAAGTAATCATCGAAATTATTTTTTTGTATACCTGAGTAACCGTACTATCATAAAATGATGATAAAGTGGCCCCTCCCCGCCGCTACGCTCCGCACAGTTAATTGCAATCTAAGCTTCGTTTAATACGCACGCATTCGTTCTTGATAGATTTTTTTAGACTTGTGTTTGATTTTTAATATTCTGTAAAGTGAATATTAAAAAAAAATAAAAAAAAATTGTGATGGAATCTGAAAAACAAGGTATATATTTGATTTTAATATATATTATTTAGAAATATAATGACTGTTTAGTATTCTTATGGACCTAAAACCATATGCAAGAAAATTTTCTATTTTTTTGTTTTTCTTGTTAACTAATTAGTGTTTTTGAAAATGTTCCGAGCTAGGTCGGGCTACAATTCTTTTTTATGATAAACTATAGACATTAGCCATATCATAACAGTCAAAACATTTTCCACAACTTTTCACCTCTTAAAAATATCGCTTTGAGTTCCACGGTTTTTTTTTGCAATAATTTTGGTTATTTTTTACTTATACATATTTTTTTCCTATAGGTACAGACTTGACATCAAATGTTATTGAGGTATATCGGAAAACGCTATACATGCTTTTTAAATAAAGCACATCCAGAACACTTGAAGATAAGGTATCATTTATGGAACATAAGCTCCGCGAAATGATGAAATGTCTCCAAAACGAGTACTATACTTTAAGTCACGATTTAAAACATTTTAATAGTGATTTGAAAAAGAGATGGATATCATCTAACTACATAGCAAAAGCCAACCTTTCCTGGGTGAAATTTTAGAATTGTTAGAACCCGAAGAACTGAATATATCAACAGTTGAAGAGGAAACTGCTGGAATCAATCAATCTGGTGAATCGAATTGACCCAATTTGTATTATTTATTGATATTATGTGTTTTTTAATGATTTTTTCTTTATTTTTATCAAATAACATGTTAACTAAATTCACTCATGTATTTTTATTAATTTTCCATAAAAAAAAATAGGTTCAAATAAATTTGTCCGGTTTTTGAGACAAAATGTTCAAATCGCGGCAAGCGAATAGAGACTGTAATCAAAATATCTGATTTCATTGTGTCACCCTTTACACAAACAACAACAAAAATCTTTTTGGGATTTCCAATTCTTGCATTTAAAATCCATACAGTTTTTATAGTTTTTATCGCTGTAGTTCGATGTCAATTTTATTGGTATCCTTTTAAAAATAAGAAAGATTTTTCAAAGCATACAATAATCGATTTGCTACCTGCTGTCAACACAATTATGATCCTATTTATTTTTGCATTGCTAATGGAAGCGTGTGAATATACATACATATGTAAAAGCAAAATAAAAACCTTACATATTTTCATTCAATTATACGAATATGTCTATACTCTTATAAAAATGTTATAACTTTAAAGGACGAATAAACAATCAGGTAGCAAATCGTGCATAAATTTATACACTTCTATTAGCAATAAAAAATTAAATTGGATTAACAGGCAGCAAATCGTATGATGTTAATTGTTTTTCTTATAATTTTGCACAGTTTTTTAAATATTACTCCTCTCCCCACCCTAAGTCAGCGCTCCTTCACCCTATTGGTAAAATAATACCAGAAATGAAATCGGAGCACCTAAAACATATAAAACGAATCCCATTACGTTTTTTAAATAATACTCCCCTCCCCCTCCCCACCCTAAGTCAGCGCCCCTTCACCCGATTAGTAAAATAATGCCAGAAATCAACATAGCGCCCTCAAAATCACCGAATACTTATTTTGACACGCCTAGAGTCAAAAACAACGACGTTATTGATTTTGTCCGGTTTTTGAGACCAAATGCTCGTTAGTGCGCCACTCAATTCTTAATAGGATTTCTTTTTTTTTATTAGAGCTTAACCACAGAATTGGGACGAGCAGTTTAATAGTATTTACTGTTAGTATGAAAAAGGAGTAAACCCAGACTAACTTTAATCAATTCTATTAAGTAAATCCTTCCAATATAATATACAATATGCTGAAATAAAATTTTAAATGAAGCCCTTATACACTAAAGTTATAATAATGATATTACTCAGTAGTTATGAGGGCGGGGTACTGTGACACCCGGATGGCATCTGTCCCTTTTCAGCCCTTTACCATCCGAAGAAGTGCTGAAACCCTCCTGAAACCCTAACCAACAAGACCTTATTGCCAAAGAACGTGACGTAATAGCCTAAGAAGTGCCTGAAATTCTCCTGAAACCCTAACTAAAAAGGCCTTATTGCCGAAGAAGTCCTGAAAAATCCCTATCCAAAAAGGCCTTATTGCCAAAGAAGGGTTGTCCTAGTAGCTTAAGAAGGACCAAAAGAGTCCTTAGCCAAAAAGACCTTATTGCTGAAGAAGTATCGACAATGACGTCATTTACCAGAGGCTGTTGTTTCGTAAAGTAGTTAGTAGAAAAAATAAATTAGAGTGGAATATCGGGTAAAATAAAACAAAATTTTATATATTTGAGTGGTATATTGGGTAAATAAATTACAAAAATAATTAAATATGTTATGCTACAATACTTTTTTGCCTGTTTTATTTTTACGTTTTCTGCAGGAGGTTAGCTTGACAACATAACATGTTATTACGTTTTAACACTAGAAAAAAAATGTAAAATAGTCTTAGCAAAATGAGGTTGTGTATTTTTTCGTTCTTCTTTGTAACATTTGAGACAAAGATATTTCCCGCATTTATAATGTGCCTTAACTTTGTAACCAATTAAAAGTTTTTTGCATAATTTACACACACTATGAGTTTTACATAAACGACGAAAACCTCTTCTTGCTACTTGAATTTTATAATAGGTACCATTTTTACAACTGCCAAACGTACAAACTGGATTTTTAATCATCATCATCATCACTGTCATCATCATCGTCATCGTCTTCGTCTTCGTCGTCGTCGTCGTCTTCTGAAGTAATTTCTTGTTCTGCCTCTTCTCCTTTTTTATCGCTGTTATAGAAATAAACTTCTATATAGTCATAATTTTCATTTTCATTAAAATAAAATTTTTCATATAAACTTTCTCCTTTATGGGATGATAAATTTTCAGTTCTGACTATTTTACCGTCTTTGAACCAAAACAATTTAATTGCATAACTGTAAGTCATGACTGTATCACTGATGGAATGAACCTTTTTCCTCAATATCAACTGGTTTTATAAATGGTAAAGGAGAAGGGATATGAGGAGGAGGAGGAGGAGGAGGATCAGAAGGTATAAAAACATTGATTTCATTAAAATTGCATCATTTGATTCAAGAAAAAAAATGCCAGTACCAGAAAGAGTAAAGTGCCCTAAATGTAAGGGTGAAACCGATTTATACAATCATAAATGTATGGCTTGTGAAGTACGTGAATACCTTAAAGAAATTCATGGTGCCAAACATTTACCATCGCATTATTTAAATAGTCAAGAAAACAGAGGCAATGATCGTCAAAATGGACAGGGACCGTCTAATTCAAGAAGATGATTATAATTAAAAATTAAAAATAAAAATTTTGTTTCAATTTAAATGGTTTTATTTGATATATGTACTATTATAAGGGAAAAATTCAATAAATCAGGTATAGTGAAATAAAAAAAAGTCAAAAAAATTTAAAAAAGTGTATATTTACGTTTTTTTTTTCATTTAACATATATTGTACCACTTCGTGTTATAAGAAGCGGTCCAACCTCTTCACATTCCGAGTCCTCATCATCATTATCATCATCATCATCATGATCGTCTGGATGCCTGACGTAATTAAAGAAAAAATTGTCATCATCGTCATCTTCGTAGTCGGAGATCTGGAGGATGCCATATTTTTTCTCTTCTCCATCTTTTTTTTCTTGTTCGTCTTTTTCCTTTTTTTCTTTCTTCTTGTTATTATTTTTCTTCTTATCTTGTTTTTTTTTCATTCTTTTCCTTCTTTTTCTTCTTCCCATTCAGAAATAAAAAAAATTAAACAAGTAAATTTAGAATGAGTTTTTTAAAACCTATATCCCCACGGTAGAGTATCAGTGAAAGAATAATTAATGTACCGTTTGTCATCTCGCGGATTTAATGCAATTTTCTCTTGCTGGACAGTAAAAACCTCATGTTTCATGGAAACTATCTGATTTTGAATAATGTGGGTTTTTTGATAGTTAAATAGTGCATTGTAATAATCTTCAAAAGTTATATCTTTTATGACTGATTTACTGATACCTTTAGCCCTTTTTGTTATTCCAAAATTCGATATAAAACTGTTTATTTCACGTTGGGTATGTTCAAGAGTAATCATTTTTTTAATTTTCTCTCTTTTTTCAGTTTCATTTGATAAAACTTTAATAGTATATAATTTTGAACGTAAACCGATAAATTCTGTCATAATTGTCCCGTTATTTTCATCCTTCATTAGCCCCAATACTTTTTTATTTTTTAACGGGATATTATATATATTATTAAGAGGATAGTCTGATGTATCAAATTTATCTATGTTGTTTTTAATGAAAGTATAAATGTTATCGGTTTTAAAATGATAAATTAGACTATCAGTGTCCGTGTATAATAACTTAACATTGTGACCAAATTTTGGTAAAATGAAATCATAATGAAAATTGTACAAAAACGTTTTTGAAATGTCCAAAATGCACATACCCAAGTAAATCGGTTTATTAAATTTTAACTTCAGTCTTTTCATTTCAATAATAATCATATTTTCATCGAATATTTCACAACTGTGAAAATTGGGTTGTGCTATATAGTAATTTGCACCATATTTTCCAGACCATTTAGTAACAATTTTCACGTCTTTGTATTTTCTAATGTTTTCCATAGTTTTACCAAAGCAGGCATTAACCATTAATTTAGGATTGTTTTTTTCAAAATCGTTAGTTGCTGCCTGACGTAATTTTATATTTAAATCTATGTATTTTTTCAACCAAGCCGATTGTTTGAATTGTAAACATCTATGAATTTTGGTAACTTTTAAACCAAACTTTATGGCTTGTTGTAAATTTAAATAATGTAATACATAGCGCTTTTTGTCGAAAAAAGTTGTTAGAAGTTTTGGAATATTCGATTCTGAATTAGGTGGTACTAAATGTTCCGGACACAATGGAAGATCTTTATGAGTCTCAAAAAGTTCTTGGGGGTAATGAAGATCAACCTCGAAAATATACCCATGCGTGTTATTTGAATTAATACTTAGTAAATAATTTTGAAAAGCAGCTTCGTCATTGGAATTTTTTAATTCCAACCATTCGAATTCACCTGTGGGTAAAGCAAAACTCATTGCTGTTCCATACAGATTGTTAACATCAAAATATACGAGGTATGATTCTGGAATTTCAGGATTATAATCGTTACCCATATATCTATTGTTGGCTTTGCCATAACGATTAGAACACTGGGAAATACCTCCCCTGATTCCACGTTCAATAAAATAAATCATGTCAATGTCATCCAATAGTTCCAATTCTACGTCAGTCATTTTTAACATAGCATCAAATGCAAGTCCTGGAGCAGTATAATAATGAAGACTGTCCAACTCATAATGCTTAAGGCATGTTTTACGAAAGTTTTCAAAGATATCAGCCAAAAGGATAACATCGGTTTTTAGATATAATTCTGCATATTCCCGTAGTGTTTTTAGTGAAAATGTATGCCAAACATTACAAGCGTGTTTATAATCCTCTCCAGAAATATCTCTATTATTGATTTTACTATAAAACTTTTCCAAAGGTGGTAAAGATTTATGGTTTAATTTTTCCCAACAATCAAGATATTCATAGGGGAAGACTCCTTTACGCGTCACCAATTTAAATTTTTCATCATCGTTAAAAAATTTTCTATAAACTGTTTTTTGCGAATCATTTAAGTATGATGCCAATTTGTCAAGACTACTAGCCATAAATCTAAAAGAATCCAGAAAACGAAACTGAATTTTGGTATTTTCTATGTGTTTCGTAAAAGATATATATTTTTCCTTGTTAAGGGGAAGTAAAGATATTGAACCTTTAATTTTAGTACACAAAGGTTTAATAAAAAAGTGACTATCGTAGCCTGATAAATTGTGAAACACTACAGGAATAACATGAGAATCTTGAAATTGTAAATTACAATAATTATGAGCGGCTCCACGGTATTTTCCTGTTAGATGACAATGATCTCGTACTTTGATGTCATTGGAACAAAATGGTTTTGCACACAAGTAACATTTGCCCGCGTAATAGAAGCTATTTTTTTCCTCACTAGTTAACGGTTGCATGGAAACAGGATTTAGAAGAATATTATTGATGTCGTGGGCAATTTTGAAAAGTTGTTGACCAAACCAAATTTCACAATTTTTTCCAGTAAACATGTCAAATTTTGAAAGTGAGTCATTATATGAACATTTTAGATAAAATGCAACGCTAAAAGCTTCATGTCTTTGCACCCGTTGTGATTTTCCCGTAGTAGTATTAGATAAATTATTAGTGGTAAGCAGGCTTTCGATATCTGCGTATATTACAAATGGGATGAGATTTTGATTTTTGATATTTTTAAATTTTAGAATTTTGTCTTTAGGGAAACTAATTTTAGAACTATTTAACATTTTACAATGAACTAAATGTCTATTTAAGATTGATTCTGTCTTAAAATGGTTAAGACATCTTTCGCAAAACCATTTACGGTTTTTCAAATTTCCCACCTGATTATTTACTAAGCGAGATAAGTTTTTAATGTAAGTAAAATGAAAATATGATTTTTTTTGTAGGTTATCATCATCATCATCATCATCATCATCACCATCTTTGAAGTTGTTATAATAATCACAAGATATCATAAGTAAATTGATCCGTGGTGCAAACTCAGTTTTGCTTAAAACTAATGGAAGGATTTCTTTACCATTATTATTATTGTCAAGAACTGTGAAAATGTTAATTCCTAGATTATTCATTTTTTCAAATTTTGGAATATCTTTAAGGGCAATGGGAAATTCAATACCGTCAAATTTTAAAACTTGTCTTACATCGGGATATGATGAGATGCGGTTTGGATTTTTATCAAGAGGAGCTGGGTATAAAGCTGCTGTAACAGCATACAGAAAACAAAATTCGTCCTTATTTTTAATATTTAAAACACTTTTAGTTTTTTGGATGAAATCAGGTAAAGGAATATAAGTTGAAATCCCACCTCTAATGGGATTGTAAGAGTTAACGTTTACTTTGAGGTATAATATTTGAAGTAAACTCCAACCAGAGTCACGTTCTTGAAACTCCTCAAGTTTAACGAGAATTTTAGCAATTATATTTTCTTGATACCATGAAACCAAATTAGTTGTATGATCAATGCACTCATTTTTACTTGAAAAAAATTTAAATGCAGTCTCATTGGTTTGAGGTTTTATAAAAAGACCAGCAAAAGAAGCGTTTACTTTTAACAAGGATTTTTTTAATTCTTTTTTAATTTTTATTGAAAAACTTCTAAAACATTTCTCTAAAAATTCTATTGGATCTTTAATATTTAAATTTGAAATAAGTCCGGTTTTTATTCTTCCACTGAAACAAGAATCAATGTCTTGCCAAACTAAATTTTTATTTTTGTTATTTTTGACACCATTTGCTTTAATTCGAAAGTTAATTAGATAGTTTTTCAAAATGCTTAAATTAGATTCAATTCTTGAAAAATTTTTTACACATTTTCTATCTTTAGATTTAATAGCTTTTTTCAAGTTTAAAATAATTTTTTTTATATGTACTATAAATCTTAGATATTCCCCCCTTGTTTTAATAATTCTACTAACTTGTTCAATTTTTTTTATTGTCTCAGTTGAGACTTCATCGAGGAAAAGGAAATTGTTGTTGTTGTTGTTGTTCTCGTTGATACTAGTGGTGGTGGTGGAAGAGGATGAGGAGGATGTGTCAGTGTTATTGTATGAACTCATGTTTGTTACTACAAACATTAAAAAAAAACATGCATGAGACTTTAAACTAATAATAATAATAAATAGCAAAAAACAATCTAAAATATCCCTATCGTTGAACCTTCCGCGAACAGCGAATTTATACACATACACCCTGTATGGTAGGGTGATGTTACTCACTGTTCCTTGGGTCACGAATCTAATGAAATATTCCTAGCGTTAAACCTTCCGCGAACAGCGAATTTATACACATACACCCTGTATGGTAGGGTGATGTTACTCACTGTTCCTTGGGTCACGAATCTAATAAAATATTCCTAGCGTTAAACCTTCCGCGAACAGCGAATTTATACACATACACCCTGTATGGTAGGGTGATGTTACTCACTGTTCCTTGGGTCGCGAATCTAAATTTTTTTTCACTTCACTTCACTTCTTAAAATTAAAAATAATAATAATAAAAAAACTTACCAATGGTTCTAGTTGGGCTTTTTCTTCTTCTTCAAGTGACTGTTATTACTTTCGTTTTTGTACTGTGTGCTCGACTAAGCAAATCGAGCGCTTTTATATATTTTTTGGAAAAAAATGCAACGTTATAACTTAATGTAAAACATGTGTAATAGATAAATTTTATCAAGAAAAACATGCACGATCAAACATAGCATACGTGATACTAAAATTGCAACTACACCAAAAATTTCCAAAAGATTCACGTGTCACTCCACATATTTAATGCTATTTCTATGTTAGGAAATTTTCGTTTTATCAAACATGACGTTGGGTATTTTTTTCAAAATGTGTTTAAATACGAGCAGAAATTCGCTTAGCAGCATAGTCAATCGACAAACCAGAACGAGATTCAAGTAAACGAAGAAAAGAAAAAAGAAAAAAAATGGCTTCTAATCCATTGGTGATGCCTTCAACCATTGTTGTCCTGACCGAGGACCCAGTTAATTTACCGCTAAAATGGTTAGCTGTGGTAGTTAAACAATTATTCCCGTAAGTTTATTTTTTGACTATTTTTTTTTAATTATATTTATTTTACCTTTGTTTCTATAGAACATTTTCCGAATTTTCCAATCAACTTTGAACAAATGTCAAAAATATGAAATTTTTCGATCTAACCAATAATAATAATAATGACCATAAGTTCGATTTTCTTGAAAGATCGTTATCAGCCGGGATGACGAAGTCACTTTTTTTGCTATTTGTGCACGTCTCACTCTTTTGGTTTCGTCAGAAAACGCCTTTTGGTCAACTGCGCACTTTGAAAAAAATTTTTTTTTGCTGTTTTCGTAAAATTTAGGTCTGGAGAATTCGAAATAGAGTATTTTTAAGTGATTTTGAGCCTCATTTTACCTATGTATATAGCGTAAAAAGGGCACTATTGTTTTAAATGTAATTTTTTTAGCTGTTATGAATAAAACATGGTCTTTTAACTTTAACAAACAAAATTTATGATAAAATATTTATTTATTTCTTTTTTGATTTTCAGATGGGGCCTTAAAGAAATAAAGATAAAGAGGGATAAAATTTTTATCCATTTACATTATACACCGGCGGCTAAGAGTTTGAAACAAAAGTTTGGGCAACTGCCAGTGCGTTTTATGAGGGTACAGATCAACAACGATGAAGAGTTTAAAATATTGGAACAAGTGGTTCGACGCTACAAGTTTAATCTTGTAGCGGAAGATGTCCCCATTGAAACGGGGCCCATTAAAAAAATTTTACCTTCATCGTATTACCCTCAATATTTACAAACAATAGCGTCATCATCATCAGCAACAGCCCCAGCAGCAGCATCAATTACCATTGATGGTGGTACTGATGAGGATGATGAAGAAGAAGAAGAACCACCCAGGAAAAAAATTAAAAAAATGAATCCACTCCTTCTACCACCACCATCACCACCACCACCACTACCAGCAGCAGCAGCATCAACTTCAAAGGCAGCAGCATCAACTGCATCCACAGCAGCAGCAGCAGCAGCAGCTTCAGCAGCAGAACAAGAGGTAGGTGGTGGTCGTGGTCGTGGTGGTGGTGCTAGTGATGAAGATGATGATTTAATTTTTTCTCAAAAGTGGTAAAAAACCATTTTTTTTATTTTTGTAACTTTTTTTTTAATAGATATATATATTTTTTTCAATTGTTTTTTTTTTATTTCGGAACCCTCATAGGTTAGTTTAGTAAAATCAACTACAACAACAACAACAACAACAACAGCAGGAGCACAAATGCAACAACAACAACAGGAGCAAGATTATCCTTGCTGTGTGACACCAGAATATCGGAATGGTTGCTTGTCTCCGCGGAAACTTTATGAGGTAGCTGCAAATAGGGTAAGTCTCCAATTAAAAAAAATCGAAGACGTATCTCGTTTGCAGTTACCAAAAGTGTGTGAAAACGAAGTTAAGGAGCAATATGTAAAAAATAATTTTTCTAAATTTATACATTAATTGAATAAATAAAACACACACACATAAGTATTTCTTTAGTTTTTTTATTTATTTATTTAAAACAATACACCATAAACCAGTGATACAAATTATATACATTTTCTAAAGCACAGTATACATTATTATTATAATCATGCATATGACAGTGGTGTGATTTAAATAATTCTTTCATTTTATCAACTGTTTCATATTTTGGATCATCTGCAACATTAATAATGAGATTGGAACCATTTAGGTATTTCAACAACCAGTCCATCTTTTCTTTACCATTCACCATAACTGTCATATTCGTAGAACCAATATAAGCATTTAAAAACGCAGACATTTCTTCTGGTTTAAGTTTAGCGTGGTAGGCATCAGTAGCATCATCAACATTTTCACCCCAAAAATTATTTTCGATTCCATGTATAGTATTAGTGGTATAATTGATAAAACTTTGTATCTTGTCACTAAATTCTTCCACATTTATTGGTAATTTCACTAACCTGTGTACATGCTCTTTGGTTAATGAATTGTAAATAGCTATTTCCTGACACATAAATGGTAAAACATCATACTGAAATCCTTGAACATCAACAAAGAGAATGTTTGTTTTGTTTTCACACAACACTTTTGTTTTGTTTTCAAATGCCATTTTTGTTTATTTGCTGCTGCTGCTGCTGCTACTAGTATTGTTCTTGTTGACTTTAAACAAAATGCTGAAATAATTGTGGGATACAATTTCAGACCAATTTATATACATTGTTTGGAGTGGGGATATATTTAATCAGTTTGTATTTTGACAATACTTGTTAGAGTATTATATTTAAGTTTTTTATCGTGTGAAATTAATACATAGGCACATGTGTCTGCTGGAATATTTTCACTGGTTTCAAATTCCAATCTGATGTCAACAGTGCCATTTTTCAATGTGTCCACTTGATAACAGCAATCTATCACTACTAAAGGTGCAATTTCGATAAATTTTTTAAATGTCAAACAAGGTTGTCCAACATTTCTATAGTAATAGGACTGTTGAAATCTGGCATACATTTCATACAAAATGCTCACTTGTTGTCTATCAAAATGAACATTTAAATTATCGTATGGATAAATTTCTGAATTGAGATAGGCTTTGAAATTGGTTAAGTTACAATGATCAAAGTGACTAATATCCTTTGATAATTGATTTCGTCGTTTCGTTTGAAAACCGAAAATGAGATAACGTGGCTTTTCTAACTGATTTATTGATTTTACATTCCAAGTATGTTGTGTGGATTGTTGCAAAAGCGGATACTCATGCAATTCCCATCCTCGAAATGCCACCGTTAAATCTCTTCCTTTTTCAATGTAACTTAAAAGTTTCAATTTTGCTTCATCATCCACTCTAATATGTTCAATTTTCCATGTTATTTTATCGAGACGAATGCTTGGTTTTTCACCTGCCTTATTTGTAGTGACTGAATTGCCATCGGAAAAACTTCGTATAAGTGTTAATTCTTGTTTAATATTTATGATGATTTTTCGAAAATCTTCAAAAACACCCATAAGAATTTTTAGAGGAATACAAATATTAAAATGTCCTTTTGACAACATTTTCGGCTTTTCAAGATGATTCCAACCGGCATTGTGATAACGTAAACAGTCTTGTTCTGTAAAACTGACATAACCTTTTAGGAGAGATGTAATACCTGGATTTCTTACACGGTCCACAACAGTTCCACCCAATTCATAGCGAATTTCATCAAATAAAAATGTAAAAGCATTATTTGTCAATTCAATGGTATCACTTGCTTTCCCATGTTCATCTACAACAACACCTTCAAGTTCGAGGAAACTTTCTGCTGGATATGTATAAATATCTTGAGTCTGAATAGGAATGCGAATTTCATCGGATTTATTTAAACTTGTATTGGCATAGGGTAAATAACTGTGGTATTCTTTACTGGTAATTGAATTATCGCTGATGATTCTTTCACTCACGTTCAAAATATTCATTATTGCTACTACTACTACTACTACTACTACTACTACTACTAACAATTTCCTTTTTACAAAAACAAACTATAAAGAGTCTTCGTACACCAGATCTAAAATTCAATTTAAATCTGTACCAAAAGTTTTCCTTTTTAATTTTCTTTCTTCGAGCAATTTTTTCTTTCTTAATGTAACAATCTAAATCCCAAAGACTGTAAAAATTTGCGATTTTGTGATGTTAACCGTTTCAAGTTCTTTCGTACACTAGTTTTATCATACATTGTGGTTTTATTTATACTGCTGCTGCTGCTACTACTACTACTGTTGTTGTTGTCATTTAGAGAATCAGAGTAATAAAGATGGTAATTATATCTAAATACCATTTTTTTTTCTATGTTGGCACTTCTTTCAGATGAACTCTGACTGTTATCAATTCCCGATTGAAATTAACTAAATCACCCTCTTGATCGGTTATTTTTATAATGATTTCATCCAAATAGTGAGTATTTATAGGTAAATAAATTACATTGGTGGGGGTTTCCACAATTTTATAACCTGGCGGTACAGTTGGATAAAACATGTGTAAAATATGAGACGGTTTATCATTATTGAAGGAATTGGTCACTAAATTACATTCACAACATATAGCATTAACTTTGGTTATATTAATGAGGTAATCGGATACATGAAGTTTTTGTGCTGTCAATGTTCGGTTTTTAAAACCTAGAATAGTATTGATAGAGTACGGTTTTTCAAAATGAATATCCTTTGTTGATTTTATCTCACACCTTAAAGTATTATAATTTACGCGAATTTTAACTAAATCACTGGCTTCTTTTAAATTAGTAGGACTGTCTCTTTTCTTTTTCTTCTTCGATGGAATAGGAGGATCGTTTAATTTTACAATTTGATTTCTAGCATCATCCTGATTACCATTATCATCATCATCATCATCATCATCAATGCTCTCATTTTCTACTAATTTTTGTTTTTGCTGTTGTGGTAGTATTGGCTCCTTTTGTTGTTGTTGTAATTTTTTAACACCTCTAAGAGAATCATTTATTGTACGAGAAATATCATTGATCTCGTATGTCCCTTCGGGTATTTCAATTACAGATTCATCAAAATAGAATTTATTGTTTGTTTTGTCAACATTTGGAATTGAGTTGTAGGTAACAAAATTAATTAAACCCAATTCATAATTTTTAGATTCTTGTAATATTATTGGTGGATGCAATTTTAGAGATAAAAAGGATTGTCTACCCGATAAGGTAAATATATAACTCATGTTCTTTATTTAAAGGTTGAAATAAAACTAAAATATATTTGTATAATATCTATTTATTTATTTAAAAATTCTAAACATAAATGTCCACAATTAAATGTATTAAATTTCTGATAAATATCATAATTATAAATAATGTCTACTGGTTCATTTGAACGAAAATAATCGATAACTTCCAAGGGTGGTCGAAGATTGCCAAAACTGTCAAAATATACAACTTTATTTCTAAATTTCTTATAGGCTGTCCAATGTGTTCCATGTCCATTTAGATTATCCAAATTTATTATACCTCTTTCATTGTTGGATTTAATTTTCTTTGGTAAGGCATCACGCATAAATACACCACGAAAATGAGGAATACAAAATTGTTTGGCATACATAACCAAATCAATATTGGTTAATGGTCTATTTGGTAAATTTATTAACTGATTCGTGGTTGCATTGGTGATGGGTATAAAAAAACACCCAACCCCTTTTTATATGGTTTTAAAAATAGACCTTTACCTAAAGCTTTACTTTCCATAGAACGGTTATGACGTTGTGATTCCTCCAATTGTTTTCGAGCAGCTCGTGCATCATTGATGGCTTTTGCTACACCGGCAGCTGCTCCACCCAAAGAGCCTAATGCAGACAAGGCAGCAAATATTGGTATAAGAGGTAATACACCACCAACTTTGGGAATTTTAATGACACGAACACGATTGAAACTTGGTTGTTGTTTGAAATTTTTTTTAATTTGTTTTGCTGCATTCAAAGCTACTGAAATAGCATTTCCCAAATTATGGGGTTTAGTTTTTAAAATATGCTGTTTAATTTGTTTTAACACTTTTTCAAATTTAACTTTTTTTATACCAGCACTTTTTCGTTGTCCTTTTTGTCGTTGTTGTTGTTGTTTATTTTTTCTTAATTTTCTTTGTTTATTTTTTCTCAATTTTCGTTGCTTTGGTTTTTGCTTACGTTTAGTTCTAACCATTTTGACAATTTGAAAGCTACTAAATCAATCGTTGTCTTTTTTCTATACTTATAGTATCAACATCAGCATCATTATCATCATCAACATCATCAACCATTTTACGTTTCTTATTGTTCTCATTCTTTAATGATGATGATGATGATGATGATGATGGTGGATAATGTATTGGTTCATTTAAATCCAATTTTAACATCTTATTTTGACCATTTCTATCATCATCAACATTTCTAGTATCAAGTTTTCTTTTTGCTTTAAGTCTAATTGGTTTTGGTAATGGTAAATTTATACTTTCAGTATCAATATCCATTGGTTCTGCTTCGTCTTCTTTTTGTTTTTTCACATTTTTCCTCTTTTTTGTGGAATAATTACGAACTTTAGGGATTTTTTTCTTGGTATTTTTGGTATTGTTTTTAGTATTATTTTTAGTATTATTTTTAGTATTATTTTTAGTTTTTACCAATGACTGATTTCTTTTCAGTTCTTCAATACTTTTTCGAATGTCATTTAATAAGTTTTGTGAAGTATGTTTGACTTTTTCCAATATTGTAAGACACTTTTTAATACTTTGTTGTTGTTGTTGTTTTTGTTGTACACCCATTCCAAGTTTTACTTTTGCCTTCATTATACCAGCTACTCCCAATGCACTTAATCTTTCTCCTGTAGACGCGTCTCTCGATCTGAATCGTTTCATTGCATTCTTAGCTAATATATTGTCAGCTTGATGGCGGGATGTTAAATCTTTATTTTGAGAATATGCAATGTCATGAGCACGACAACTTTCATCCAACTGATTCACTCCACGATCACCACGTGATAAACGAGTCTGAAGTTTTGTACCCGGTCCACAAAAATTGTAACCAGGCAAATGCAATTCAAACGGTAATTTATTTATCATATTGTTTACAAATCCTGAACCTGTATAAAATTTCATGTTGACAATTAATCAACAACTGACTATAAATGATATGTAACATACTAATTTAAGTCATTTCTCTTTTAGTTCTCTCTTCTAAGTTATCTATGTATACATATCTATTGAAATTATGAAAATTTTAAAACAAAAAACCAGTTTACCTGTTGAGAACGCTGATGAGTTTAAACCACAAAATTCGTACAGAAAACATGGAATTTTATTTCCTTTTACAATACGATGTATCATTGTTGGTCCATCAAACTGTGGAAAAACTAATGTTATGATCTCACTGATAGAACATGAAAATGGATTGAAATTTGAAAATGTTTATGTGTATTCACGTTCGCTATACCAGCCAAAATATTTATATTTAAATGAATTACTGACTCCTATAAAAGGAATAAATTATTATGCATTTAGTGCTAGTGAAAATATTGTACATCCATCTGAAGCAAAACCTAATTCCATATTTATTTTTGATGATGTGGCATGTAACAATCAAGATATTATTCGAGAGTATTTTAGTATGGGGAGACACAATAATATTGACTCGTTTTATTTGTGTCAAACGTACGCAAAGATTCCCAAACATCTAATACGAGATAATGCCAATGTACTTATTCTCTTCAAACAAGATGATTTAAATTTAAAACATGTTTTTAATGACCATGTGGGTTCGGATATGTCATTCGATAAGTTTAAAAATATATGCTCGTATTGTTGGAAGAAACCATATGGATTTTTAACTATTTTTAAAGATTACGATCTCAACAACGGACGTTATCGACTGGGATTTGATCATTTTATAATAGCATGATATCTCCTAAAATAGCTTAGTCAAGATCGATACTTTATTATAAGCGGATTGCTGTATTTTCAACCTGATTAAACCTGTTTACAACCTGATTAAACCTGTTTACAACCAGATCAGACCTGTTCCAAACGGATCAGAGGCTGTTTAAAGCTGATTAAAAGCTGTTTATAAGCTGTTTCTAAGCTGATTAAAAGCTGATCAAAACCTGTTGACTAAGCAGATTAAAAAAAATGAAATTTAGTGAAAAAGAACTTAAAAAAAATGTAATTCGTAAACGAAAAAACGTTAAAAATAAACTAAACCTATTAAAACATAGTGAAATTGTACAGGAACAAGTATTTTTACCAATAACCAAACGTTTACAAAATATTCAAAGCGAATTAAGCACAAAAGCTACAGTTGCAGCAGCAGCACCACCACCAAAAACTAAAGAACAATCTGAAATAAAAACTGATGATACATCTTTAGAATATCCTTTTCTAGTTGAAAATGAAAATGATGATGATGATGATGATGCAAATAAGACACTAGATACAATAAATGAAACTGATAATGATGATGATGATGATGATGATGATGAAAACGAGAACGAAGGTAATTCATCTGTTTTCCGAAAACAACAACAACAACAACTGGAAGACAAATCCTTAACAAATCTTTTAAAACAATATGATCCATTACCTAGAAAATATATCAGCGATTTGCATCATGATTCTCAAAACAAGTTTGATCACAAATATGGTGTTCGATTTAACGTTGACACTGAGAAATTTCACATTGGTGATTCTAATCTGAATATTGATGGTAAAGATATTATAGTGAAAAACAAACGCTACAAAGGGACACATGGTCTCTACGAACTACTATTTAAAAAACACCCTACAAATTTCTCCAAAGAGGATGAAACAAACTATAGACAAATTATATTTAAAACAAATGCACATCGTCGCTACTATCAGTCCAATCAACAAGTTGATGGTAGTAGATCAATAAAATATAAAAAGATTATAGCACCTTACATAACGGGAGACGGTTTATACGTGAATGTTACTGATCATCCCATAGATTATGTACATTGGGATAATCCTAATGAACTAGTTGATAGATTACGTTTACTGCTAGCCTCTCAACAAGCTGGACACACAGGACATCACAACGAAATCAATTCCATAGTAGAGGAACTAAGAGAAGCTCAAATTATTGAGTGAAAAAACAAAACAAAAAAATGAATAAATTTGTTACAGATAAAAAACGACAACTTGTTGAAGAAATTCACAAGCCAGCAAGAATCAATTTTAAAAGGCGAAAAATAATTATTAAATCTCTAAATGATCTATTTCAAGCAGATTTAGTTGAAATGATTCCTTATGCTAAAATGAACAATGGTTACAAATATATACTTATTGTTATTAATTGCTTTTCAAAGTTTGTATGGGCTTTTCCGTTAAAAAACAAATCAGCTATAGAAGTAAGCAACAATATGGAAAAAGTTTTTAAAATACAAACTCCACAAAACATTCAAACAGACATGGGTAAAGAATTTTACAATAAAGAATTTGAGAAACTCACAAAGAAATACAATATTAACCACTATAGTGTATTCAGTGAAAAAAAGGCATCCATAGTCGAGAGAGTTAATAGGACTTTAAAAAACTGGATGTGGAAGGAATTTAATATACAAGGAAACTACAAATGGATTAATTTACTTGGTGAAATTGTTTATAAATATAATCACACAAAACACAGAACCATTAAAATGAAACCAGCAGATGTCACTATCAAAAATGAAAAAAAATTACTTCAAACTGTTTACAACAAAATAAAAATGAGTGATTTAAACGTTAATATTAAAGTTGGTGACTATGTACGTATTTCTAAAGTAAGAGGTGTTTTCGATAAAAAATACAATCCAAATTGGTCTCCTGAGGTATTTATTATACGCAAAGTTCAGTTAACAAACCCAACCACTTATCTCTTGAAGGATATGCAAAACGAAAATGTACTTGGAGCGTTCTACAAAGAGCAATTACAAAAAACTCTCAATCATAATGTATATTTAGTTGAAAAAATTCTAAAAAGACATAAAGACCAAGTATTCGTTAAATGGTTTGGGTTCACTGATAAGCACAATAGTTGGATTAATAGAACAAACATTATATAAAAACCCACTTTATCTATAATACATATTTAGTACGTTTGAAACCTCTCAACGGGAAACATGTCATATTTTTTACTCATAATTTTATCATTTTGTAGTGTTATTTCTGTTGAAAATAACACCTTAAACAAAAACAATAAAACTGAGTATTGTGAATACCTACAAGATGACTATGACGTTCTGTATAATACAAGTTTAAGCCTATACCTACTATGTTCAAAAGAACTTGATAACTATATGAATTTATATGAAACCGAATCAAATCTCAACGAATTATA
Organism: Diaprepes abbreviatus; assembly: GCA_034092305.1. Taxonomy (NCBI): domain Eukaryota; kingdom Metazoa; phylum Arthropoda; class Insecta; order Coleoptera; family Curculionidae; genus Diaprepes; species Diaprepes abbreviatus. The sequence continues at coordinate 699,567 of JASJET010000046.1, read as the reverse complement.
TACAAAAAATATTAAAGAGTGTGAAAATAAAGCAGCTAATCTATCATCTTCAATTAATTACACCAATATTCTCAACCTTTCAAGAAATAACGTTGAATTGGAAGCAAATTTACTTCTTGAAATGAAAAAAACCAATGTATGTGAAACCAAAAAAATTACAGCCTACACACTACTTGGAGAAACTAAACAAGAATTGGCAAATGCAAAAAATAATATCAGTTATTTTCTATTGGATATTAATAAATTAAATTTATCGTTGGACCAATGTAATGACAATTTTATACAAAGCTTAAGACATCAAAATAAACTCTTTGATAATCTCAATGCCTGCTTGGAAAGAGAAGAATTTCTTCTAGACCAGAAGAATCGATATGTTGTCAAGCTAACCTCCTGCAGAAAACGTAAAAATAAAACAGGCAAAAAAGTATTGTAGCATAACATATTTAATTATTTTTGTAATTTATTTACCCAATATACCACTCAAATATATAAAATTTTGTTTTATTTTACCCGATATTCCACTCTAATTTATTTTTTTCTACTAACTACTTTACGAAACAACAGCCTCTGGTAAATGACGTCATTGTCGATACTTCTTCAGCAATAAGGTCTTTTTGGCTAAGGACTCTTTTGGTTCTTCTTAAGCTACTAGGACAACCCTTCTTTGGCAATAAGGCCTTTTTGGATAGGGATTTTTTCAGGACTTCTTCGGCAATAAAGCCTTTTTGGATAGGGATTTTTCAGGACTTCTTCGGCAATAAGGCCTTTTTAGTTAGGGTTTCAGGAGAATTTCAGACACTTCTTAGGCTATTACGTCACGTTCTTTGGCAATAAGGTCTTGTTGGTTAGGGTTTCAGGAGGGTTTCAGCACTTCTTCGGATGGTAAAGGGCTGAAAAGGGACAGATGCCATCCGGGTGTCACAGTACCCCGCCCTCATAACTACATTAAATAAAGGGTGTTTTTTTATAGAGGTATAAAACTTTAAGTTGGCAACACTTTTTTAACTGGCGGCCACTTTGTCAGCTGTTAAGTGATTTATGTTTAGTTTGGTTTGGCATTTCAACATGAATAGACTGACGCCTGAACAACGCTTCCAAATTGTGCAAATTTATTTTGAAAATCATGGTTCTATTCGAAATACGTATCGCGCACTACGTCCATTTTACGGTCAACATAATCGTCCATCAGAGCAATTAATTCGATTAACTATGGAACGTTTTCGCACCCCATTTACTCTAAATGATAATACGCATCCACAGAGACGTCGTACAGTGCGTACAGAAGAAGTCATTGCTGCTGTAGAGCGTAGCGTAGAGGAAGACCCGAATCAGTCTATCCGCCATCGTTCACAGGAATTGGATATGTGTCCATTCACTTTATGAAAGATTTTGCGGAAAGATCTTGGTTTGCGTGCTTACAAAATCCAACTCGTGCAAGAATTGAAGCAAAAGTCATCGAAAATTGGACCTCCAGATTAGACTACGTCCGAGCCAGCCGTGGCGATCATATGCCAGAAGTCATATTTAAATTATAATGCCAGAAGGTTATCTTTCGAATAAAGTAAATTTCATGTCAATTTAAAAAATTTATCTTTGTTTTATTCCAGTTAAAATTTCTATACCTCTATAAAAAACACCCTTTACATAACAAGCACAGATGATCTTGGCCAGGGATAAAAAAATACAATAGTTAAATAATAAAATGTTTTATAATTTCCACTATGTTACATTAACCATAACAGTTGTTTCAACATACAGTGTCTTCTTCAGGCGGTAGATAACATCTAAACAACTCTAAATTTTATTTTCAAAAAAGATATTTACTTGTGTCACCCAAATTTACAAGTCTATAAAATTATTGCAAAATCATAATTATTTTTAATAGTTCAGGTTATTATAATTGCATTTTTAATAATGGGTAACTATTTAAGTCCAATTGGGATGTTGACTATTTTTGGGAATTTTTGGGAAAGTGTTTAAAACCATAGATAAGTAACTAATGTAGCCGAAAATATTTAAAATTATTTTTTTAATACAACTCTACAACTAGAACTTAAAAAATCATAAATTTTAAAGTCCGTTTCAAATTTCCCTCCATAATGTAAATACTTGTCACTTGACCACTGTTACGTCACACTGGTCAGCTGACAAGGATATATACATTTTTTTCGTAATTTTTGTGATAAGAGATGAGTTCTAAGTTATTTTAAGTGTATAAGTACTACAATTACACACCTGAAAAGTTATTTTGTTCACGTTCTACGTTCGTAAAATAATAGGAAAATGTGGCTTCAGTAGCCCGGCACTACTCTTTTTATTTTAGTTTCGAGTTTATAAATACCTACGATTACTATTATGTATTCATTACCGGTTGCGGAAATAACAATCCTTGGTAAATTACTTACAGGGAAGTCTTCACATTTCTAAATTCAGCAGAGCAAAAGTTACTGTTTGTTGCGAAGAAACTGGTCATCAACAAACAATCAATTCTCGGCAAAACTATTTGTCTTAATAAATCCACTTTCCATCATGGAAAAACTTCTTAGAATCGATTTCAAAGGGAGTAGTTAGCAAATTTCGAAGAAATTACATGAAAATGACTATAAAATATTAACTAGGTATCTTAGCAGCCATCACGAATGTAATATAAAACCAAAAAATTTATATGTCAAGTTCGTCAGAGCGATGACGTTGGCTGTATTCTTTAGAGTAATTATTAATTGATCAAAGTAAAAAAAGTGAAACTGATAATTTCATGTTCGTTTGAATATCTATTTACTTGTCATTAGGTCGAAGTGATCATTCACTTTAACTGATGTTCGTTGTGTGTGTGTGACTTGAAGGAGATTTAATTAACTTTTTATTATTAAATAAAAATAAAATCCCTTAATATTACAGAAAAATATTGTGTTTTTTAAGATTTCCATTGTGGAAACTCCCGCGGCAATATTATATTTTTATTTGAATACAGTCGACATAAAACATTTTATTAAATAACCAATTGGACCCTAATGGTTCCCCTTTATTAAATATGCAATTGCAATAACCTGAACTGATAAAAGTAATTTTGGTTTTCCATATGACTTGTATGACATTAAAAATTATAAACCAATTACTATTTTGTCATGCCCTGCAAAAATATTTGGATCGATTATATATATACATATATATATATATATATATATATATATATATATATAAATATATATATATATATATATATATATATATATATATATATATATATATATATATATATATGAAGTAAAATGCGAAACAGTAATTGCAAACTTCGTTCCATCATAATGTGGATATATCCACTGCTATTGCATCTCACACGGAGGCATCCGTGAAAGCCGCATAAACATATATATATATATATATATATATATATATATATATATATATATATATATATATATATATATATATATATATGCATATGTTCATAATAAAATAAAATGTAGACAACACGGCTTTCTCAAAAATAAATCAACTGCGACAAATTTGTGTTGTATAACGCAATTTTATCAGAAAGTCTAGACAAAAAACACCAAGTTGATGTTGTCTATGCAGATTTTACTAAGGCGTTTAACCAAGTCTCGCATAAAATACTTTTCGAAAAACTTAAATATCAATTTGGGCTTAGTAACATATTAGTACAATTTTTCCAATCATATTTAAAAGACAGACAAAGTTTTTATTCGAGGATATAGTTCAAAATACTTCCTTGCCACATCGGGTGTACCGCAAGGATCTAACCTTGGTCCAGTGTTGTTCCTTTTGTTTATTAATGATTTGGTTAATGAGGTTAATACTATGGAAACACTATTCTTTGCAGACGATTTAAAATTATATTCAAAAATTTAAAAGCTCGAAGATTGTCAGAAACTTCAATATGACTTAAGCAAAATATCGTCTTGGTCTTCAAGGAATGGTTTATCGTTCAATATTGATAAATGTTATGTAATGACTTTTACCCGTAAAAAGAACAGCATAGTATATCCATATGAGATGAATGGAACGGTCCTGTCTAGGGTTGGTGAAATGCGGGATCTCGGTGTTACTTTTGAGGTACAACTTAATTTTAAATCTCACATCTATACAATTATGAATAAGGCTTCAAAAGTGTATGGCTTTATTGTAAGGAGTTGTAGGGACTTTAATAATGTAAAATGTATTATAACACTTTATGTCAAGTATATTAGGAGCATTTTGGAGTACTGTTGGGTTATATGGAGTCCTTATTATGATGTTCACAAAAATAATTTGGAAAAGGTTCAAAATAAAATATTAAGATACATACATTATAAGAAAACAGGTACATATGAATTGTACATACCTAAATTAGAGATCATGAATGAATATGACTTAAAGGCATTAGAAACTAGACGCAATTTAGCCTATTTGACATTTTTGTATAAACTTGTTAATAATAAGATTGACGATCCTAGTTTATTGTCTATGCTTAGTTTTAATGTACCAAATTACAGAACCAGGAACCCATCAATGTTTTATGTAAATACTGTTCGTACTAATTATTATTTAGGCTCACCAATTATAACAATGTGTAGGTTATACAATCAAATGAAAAACCAGTGTGACATTTTTAATATAAGTTTAATTAGCTTTAGGAAATTAATAATAGAATATTATTAGAAAAAAAATTTTTCCCTAAAAGATGAATATTCTTCCTACTCTATAAATGGATCTGTGTATCTGTAGAGTTTGTACTTAAATAAATAAATAAATAAATAAATAAAGACTGCGCGTTGTTTTCTAAAACTTGCAGGAAGGATTTACAAAATTTTCGTAGTTAGCTTCATGTTAATCTTCTATGTAACATTTTTTTATGTTTCCCGGAATCTTTCTTGAAAGATTATGTGGGATCCTTTAAAATATTTAATTATAAGCTTCCTGGAAGGTGACTTAGGAATCTTACATGAAGTTTTTTTTTTCTGGAAACTTTCATGTTATGTGTGGAAGCTTTCATGCTATGTGGAAAGGCAATAATATTTCGCAAGGAACTCGATTACTGTGACTGAAAAAATACGTGCCGTACGAGCTGCAGCCATAAGTCCGTCGATATTGCCGATTTGATTTCTGAAATAGTGGTTTATCCTGGAAATGCAACATTTGTAGTTAAAGATATACAGGGTGCTTGGTACATCGATAGAAAGTTAGGAAGAGGTGATAGAGAATGTCATATTGAATAATTTATGTCATATTTGCCTTAGTACAAAAATGCACGGTTGTCGAGTTACAGCATATTTTATAATTTTTTGGTTTTCTGGCAATTGGTGATTGAAAATTTAATTTTTATGATACTGGTATAATTTTTCGGTTTGAAATATTTCTTTTCTTATTCTTTGGTTCATACACTATAATAACAACAAGAGGACTAAAATTAAAATAACACACAGAAAACTGTGCACTCAAAAATTTTATTCATCTACGAAAATTCAAGTTTCATTCTTAGATTTGAATGAGATTTTTTTCTAACAGTGAGAGAAATAAATGCATTCAATTTATTTTAATAGTAACTTTATTGAATTACCCTTACAATGGTCATACAGATGATATCAGCTTTAGTGCTGGTCGCACACGTCTTGCCATTTTGTACCAGTTCACTTGCAAAATTTAGAATTGCCTTGTTGACAAAACGATGGTTACTTTTTCCAATTTAGAAGACGCTGATATAATTTTCATGTATGGTAGAGCAGACGGCAATGCAGCTGCAGCTCAACGACTATACCGATATCGATTTCCCGGAAGAAGAGTTCCCAATGTACAAGTTTCTATTAATACATATCGCCGTATTTGTGAAACCGATAATCTTCATTTCAGAAAAAGATTGCATGCAGACAGACATGCTGCCGAAGTAGAACAACAAATTTTAGATTCATTTGATGCAGATCCAACCACGAGTACTAGAAAGGTAGCTAATCAACTTAATTTGTCAACTTGGAAAGTGTGGAACATTTTGAAAGTTGAAGGAAAGTGTCCATTCCATTACCCCCCTGTTTAAGGCCTTAAAGAAGGTGATCCAGTACGGAGAATTCTGTTCTGCCGTTAGTTGTTAAATGCTGATATGGAAGATTGACTTTTCTTAAAAAGTATTTTATGAGCCGATGAATCGAAATTTTCTCAGGAGGGAACCAACTTCCACAATTTGCATTATCGGGCTGATGAGAATCCGCATATGAAAAAAAAATATCCTTCAGACAGAAATTCAGTGTAAATGTATGGGCAACGGTAATTGGAAGAACTTTCATTGGGCCATATTTCCTTCCTGAACATTTAAATGGAGACAATTACTTGGGAGTTTTTACAAAATGAAATGCCGAACATCGTGGATGAAATACCATTGAACGTAAGAGACAGAATAATTTTCCAGAACGACAGATGTCCAGCACATTATCGACTTGACGTAAGAGATTTTTTGAATGAAACATTCCCAAATCGTTGGATCGGAAGAAACGGTCCCATATTATGGCCTGCGAGGTCCCCAGACTAGACGCCTATAGATTTTCACATCTGGGAACGTATGAAAAAACTTGTCTATAAAGTTGAAATAATAGACCGTAATCAACTGATTGAAAGAATTAATGAAGCAGGTGTCACACTTAGGGAAGAAATGAGACTAGAGGGCTATTCTTTTGACTAATTATCACTTTCACTTGTATCACTTGAAGTAATCATGATCACTTCAAGCCATTGACAAGTAAATGCACATTCAAAAGTTATCAGTTACATTTTTTTTACTTTGATCAATTGATAATTACCCAAAAGAATACAGCCTAGGCGTAACAACCAACCAAGTGAGGAAAAGGGCCCGAAAATGTATTAAAAATAATGGCTCACATTTCGAACGTAACATGTAAAATAATACTTAATGTGATTTTGGTAATTTTAAGAAAGTAATAATAAATAGAGAAAATTGTTAATTTCGTTAATATGAATATCTTCCCTGAATTTAATGGATTTAATATTTTATTGATACGGGTTTCGATAAACCACTGTAAAGGTAATTCAACAAAATTATTTTTAAAATAAATTGAATGCATTTATTTTTCCCACTGTTAGAAAAAAAACCTCGCTCAAATCTAAGAATGAAACTTGAATTTTCGTAGATGAATAAAATTTTTGAGTGCACAGTTTTCTGTGTGTTATTTAAATTTTAGCCCTCTTATTGTTATTACAGTATAGGCACCAAAGAATAAGAAAAGAAATATTTCAAACCAAAAAATTATACCAGTATCATAAAAATTAAATTTTCGATCACCAATTGCCAGAAAACCGACAATCGTGTATTTTTGTACTAAGGCATATATGGCATAAATTATTCAAAATGACATTCTTTTTCACCTCTTCCAATCTTTCTATCGATGTACCAAACACCCTGTTTATTGATTGGGGTAACCTTAAACAGCTGGTTGATAATCATGTTCAATCGGCTCTTGCATCATCACTTACAGCTGATTTCGATGATCTTAAGCAGGATTTAACTGCTGTTGTCTCTGACAAACTATCTTTAACCGCGTCTTCTTCTGAAATACTTATCACCTATCAATTATGTCTCAGTTACAAAGGATAATACCCAACTTCGCAGACAAAACAATATATTTCTGAACAAATTAATCTCGCCGAATCGAATCTATAGCTGGGAAAAGAAAAATATATATTCAAAGGGTGGAAAATAATATTAAAGGAGATCCCAGACAGCTTTGGAATTTTATTAAAGCGAAAAAAGAACTACAGACTTTTCCAAATAAAGTTTTTAATTAACAAAGAAATTGGTACTTTATCTGATATTTTAAATTCTTTTATCGGATTTTTTCTCAATCAATCTTGCGTCTATAGATAATTCTAATTTTGTGAATTCCAATTATTCACATCTCTTTTTTCACCATTGAGGACATAATTAATGCTATAAATAAGCTTATACTTAAATGGTCCGGACTTTCAAATTCAAATTCAAAAACACGGTTATTAAATATAAAGAAATTACTATTTACATAATAATTAACAAAACTGTAAACAATGTTTAAAAATAAAAAATCACTGAAGCATTTTTATGCTTTTGCGTGATTTAAGATTAAATAAAGTTTATTACAATATACAAGTGTTACTATAGCGTCCTAATCTAGTGATAAGTCCTTAGTCAAGTAAAAATGTCATAATTTCAGAATATGTCACAACTAAGAGTTAAAATCATGATCAGGGAATAAAGTCAAAATCATTTAAGTTTAATAAAAGTTTTGTCAATAAAAACGAAGCCAAAACGTGCAGTTCAAAACAGCATTTATCTTAAATATCTTAAATCCATCAAATCATTAAATACTTTTCTGCCATGCTCAAATATCCAGTTTTGGGTCGTTGTTTTAAATTTTTTAAATGTTTTTATTGATCTTATTTTTTCGAGTAACATATTGTACAGCCGTGGGGCAAAATATTTCGTTGCTCTTTGTCCATGAGTTTTTTTGCGTAGCTGTCGGATATGCTAATTTCTTTCTTATATTTATCTGCTGTGTTGTCATTTCAAGAGATATTTTATTTTTAAATATACAGGTGTGGAAAGTCGAGAACAGAACCTCTGAAAAAAAAAAAGAAAGCGACGGACAACCCGTTTAGCCATGTTAAAGAAGTGAAATAAAGCATACTGTTGTATCGTAGCTTGCTTCCTAGTTTCCAGCAAAATGGTGTCGGGCAAGGACTTTTCGCTGGTTTCGGGTCGTTAAAACACTGTGGGTCGAAAGCACGGATTTAATATTGAAAATAAAAATCAGATTTGACTTCAAGGTACATTTTAAATATAATACTATAATAATAAATACATAGAGATCAATAATCGTTACAAAGGCGAAAGTACTTTTTCCTCTATGCCCAAGACTTCTTAATAAATACCAATGCAAATAATTTGTAAGTAATATAATATTTATTGATTCACATAAATGAATAAATAATACGACTGTAATAAAAATAATAAAAAGAACTTTTTAATCACTGCCTTCTTTGTTAACAGCTCCTTTCTCATTCTCCAATACGTATGAATTATTATTCGATTCCTTACTATGTCAAAAACAGTGTAAGGATCCATCGATGCCAAAAGTTTTGGAACACATCCTCCATATTTTTTCTCAAGAAGATTTTCGGGCAAAGTCTAGACGATAGTTTCTTAACAACTTGTCCGTTGATTTTTGTGCATCTTTCGATAGTTTACCTACTGGTAATATTGCAAATGCTATGATGTCTGGTTAATGAAGTAAGTTATTTGTGGATTCCTGTTGGAATGTTGTACCAAGAATATCCTTTGAAGAATAATCGAGCTGTTTGAAGTTTGTATTCCCAAAACTTCTCTATTGCAGTTTAATGTCCGCTTCCAATAGTTTGCAAAATGACGGGAAACCGGAGGATCAGTTTTCGCTTTACTCTTGTTATAATGGCTGTAGCTTGAAATACTCTGTATTTACTGAGACAATGTTGTTGAACTGAGATGTTGTTTGGCGGAGGTAACAATGTTGGACCGATTTCGCTTCAGTCAAAGCATTCACCTAGCCATCTATCATCGTCATAGATAAGTTGTACTGTACTGAACCTCGGGTGGCAAAGAAAACTCTATTATATGGTGCAAGTTGTCTGGTTCGAGTTCATAATTTTCTATTTTCGTTAAAGACTTTTGTACGGGTTTCTTAATAAATTCAAATTTCAGAGGCCCGCAATTCATAGTAGACGAGGGTTTGGAATTATACAACATAATCTGTTCTTGTTGAGTTTGCGTGTTAATACCTGCTAATTGAAGTGGAATAAGAGAGGTCAGGAATAAGTTTGTATCAGAAATAGTCGGATCAACGAATTTCATTTTGTACTGGCTCTGACCTGACGTTCCATCGAAGCCCCATTTGCAAATGAAACTCATATCTACAAATCTAATTTATCGATTTGTTCAAAGGCGTCTGATTTTAAGCAATATAATTCGATCCACTCTATGATCCAGTAAGCCTTGAAATTTAACCTCGACTTTTGATTTAGTAAAAGTTAGATGCGCGTCATGTGAATAACATGCTTTTTTTGTATTTTACACACCAGAGTACGGCGAAAATATATTACTGCCTCTCTGTTTAGCCCAATTTTGTAATCGTTGATATTTGTTTCTCGACAATCCAATGTCAAATAGAAGAGCGGCGCACAAATATAACTGGGCGCGACGCAACCACAACACTGTTGCCTTTAACCTGAGATGAACTTTTAGAAAGAAAAGACCGAGGTTTAATAGAAACGTTACTATAGCCAACCTTCAATTTTAAATTTCTTAACTAGAAATTATTTTGGCCGTTTCTCAAATTCTTACCCACTAAGCCCGTCTAACTTCTTTCAGATAGTTCGGACAGAAGATCGTAGGGAACGCCTACCGCAATATTACCTGCGCTAAATTCCATGCGACACGAAAAAGAGCAGTACCTTGAAACGAATGAGAGGGTGTATTTACTTTTCTTCTAAACTTATAACGTAATCGACGGAATTTGGAATATTTAATAACTATTTGATACATTGATTATTTTAAATACATCAAATAGTCGAAATACAAAAAAATTAGTTTTTGTTGGGCATTGAGCGTAAAGAAAATTGATATTTCTATTACAAAATAAACATTTATTCTAATAAAAATACTAGTGAAACGCAATGATAATTTCTAAGTAAATAAGCTAATAGACCACTTTAAAATTAAAAATCATTCTTAAAAATAAACTTTTATTCTGGTAATAAATAAAAGTAACACGTTCAGTAATTGTAAATAAATAAACAAATAATTAAATTCAATTTAAATCAACAAACACACCTAAAAGTCTACAAGAGATGTTCAAACACGCCTCCACTTTGAGCGAGACAATAACCCAGTCTATTGTAAAATATGGTTCGCGTATTTGCCAAAACTTCAAGAGTTTTATATCCCTATCAGCTTTCAAATATTCTGAACTGTTCGAGCGTTCATATCAAGTTCTTAGGCAATTACGGTACTATTGCAAGGAAAATTAATTTCTGTTAAACTACAAACATCAATTTCCCCGATTTGCTCGTTCTTCAGTAATTTAAGGAACCGGTTGCTCCTCATTATTATCAGAGCATTTTTTACAAATTTTTAGACAACCGGTTGTCTCAAATTTTTTAATAATTTCCGAAATTCTAAATTTTCAAGGAACAGGATGATTTTTGCACATAAATACAAATCTGCCGATTATTTACCAGAATAGTGTACCACTTAATAATGTGCTCTTTTTGTTCCGTGGAATAAACTACCATTGTAACAAAAAAATTTGGTGCGAAACACGGTACTTACGCTTCGACGGCCGAATGAAAGCAAATTACTTGGAATCCTCTTGTTGTGCTAGAGCGTGGCGTATGCTGCTGCCCGCTCTCATCGCGCCAGCATTGGATTACCCCTCATCCGAGTGCCAAACTGGCAATTTTCACGTATGTCGATGCTTATTCTTCTGTCTCATTCTGATTTGATGAATAATGTAGTATTTTCTTTATTTTACTTAAGAAACGTCCAGTTTCTGGTGTGAATTTTCCAGACCTATATATTTATAAATCTCGAAACAATATAACTGTCGCATATCCAACAACTTGCACTCCTGGAAAATGTTTTCAATCGGAAAAAGTCTGTTTCTACCATGCATGATTTTAATGAAATATTTTTGTCCAATATTTAAGTATTTTATATGGCCCTCCGAAACTCCCCCCCCCCCCCACGCTAGTATTTCATAGGTTAGAAGACTTTGTATTAAAGAAGGATATATAATTTTCATATGCTTAGGAGTGAGAAAGTCCTTAAGGTACAGGAATTTTGGCAAAAAATCTCTAATTTTTTTAACCAGGCTTCTAACGTATGTACCCCGGTTTAATTGATTATCAATTATGATCCCGCGGTATTTGATATTTGCCGTCTCTGGAATTTCACCTTTCTCAAACTTCAAGTTTCCCAGCTGTGATAGCTTATTTTTAAAAGTGGAAAAGGGCACATATTTTGCTTTTTTAATACTTATTTTTTAACCTATTAAAACTAAACCAATCTTTCAATAAAGCAATGTCCTCTTCCATTTGTGATTTAAGATCCTGCCAAGTCGCTGCCCTGCAAAAACAGCCAGCGTCATCAGCGAAACAAAAAAGTTTCGCATTCAGCTCCAATAGAAACAGATCGTTTACATAAATTATAAATAGCAATGGGCCCAAAACAGTTCCTTGAATGACGCCATAGGTTACTTCTCTCTCCTCACTTGCAACACCATCAATCTCCACTCTTTATTTTCTTTTTAACAAATAACTTTTTAATATATTGTACATTTTACTTCTTAAACCGTAGCTCCTGAGCTTTTCTAGAAGTATTTTGTAACACAGAGTGTCGACAGCTTTGGAGAGATCAACAAACAGACTTTCATCGAGAGCATTCTGGATCTGGGTAATCAAAAATTGAATTGCGCCTCAGTGGATCTCCCTGCTCTAAAACCAAACTGAGACTCAGTTAAGACCTTATCCTTCTTCAGAAACTCAACAATTCTCCTTTTTAAAAATTTTTCTACAATTTTTGAAAAAACCGATAAAAGTGACACTGGTTTGTAGTTTATTATTTGATATTTATCTCCACTTTTAAATAATCGCTTAATTGTTTCATTTTTCAAGCACTTGTTGATTCACAAAGGTAACACTGGAGAAATTTGTGAAGCTATTTCTTTAAGTGTTTCAATTCTAATGCAGTCCCAACCAGGCGATTTTTTATTTTTTAAAGAAATCATTATTTGTTTTATCTTTATTTCATTAGTATTTTCCAGGTATAAGCTGTTTGGTGTAATTTTTAGATCATTAATCCCAACCTTTCTTATACGAGACTGCAGATTTGTCCTACTTAATCCACTTAAAATATTTTATAATATGTATTTAAAAATAAAGAAATTTCCTTCTCTATGGAAATATTTCAAATTTTGTCCTGTGTTTAAACAGCGAGATACAAAGGAAAGTCGTAATTACAGAATGGTGTCAATTAAAAGCGATTTTTCTAAAATATTTGAATTTTTACTTTATAGTTCTATTTTTTTATTAACTAAAAATTTAATTATACCATTTTAGTATGGTTTTACAGAAGAAATTGACGATAACTATCAAATGAATGTGATTAATTTAGACTTCATAAAGGCATTTGATTATTTAGACTACACCATTTTATTTAAGAAACTGTAATCATTCGAGTTTTCAGATTCACTAATAACGTTTTTTAACTCTCTATAATCACATTTAATATACTGAAATTCGCGGTTCTCGCTCAGTTAAATATATTTCAACTTTTGGTTATGTTAAGCTGTATAAGAGAATAAGTTGCTTACAGGAGTGTATAGGCCATCAATCGAATCGGGAATAGATTAGAGAATGGTGTTCGGAAAATTATCTGCAGTTTAACGTATCGAAATTTAATGTTGTTTACCTCGAAATGATCTCCATCTGAGTATGAGTATGAGTACGAGTTAAATATCGTCCTACTATCGTTGACAGAATTTTTTAAATAACTCGGGATCACTTATGACCCAAAGCTTTTCTCTTTTTTTTTTCATATAAATAATATCGTTTCTGATTTCAAAAGTTTTTGGGTTTACCTTACGTTGTACTCGAGATTTTAATAACACTGACATTATCCAAATACTGTATATCACATAAGTGAGGTCCAAATAAAATAATCATCAGTAGTCTGATCCTCAGGCTACAATACCTTCGTTAATAGTTTGGAAAGGGCCTAAAGAGGTTTTTAAAGTATCTCAATCTTAAGAGTTTTGGGGTATATCCGGAACATGGTTTTTCATATGTACTATCGCTTCAGAAATTTAACTTTCTTATTAACACTTTTTTATAGGGTTTTTAACAATTTTATTGACTGTTTTAATATTTTATCTAGAATAAATATATGTATTTCTCATATAAATTTCCGAAATTGTAACGTCTTTTATTTCAAAATTGCCGTTCTTGTTCTATGTGCGACACTTAATAACAGGAGCGCAAACTATGATATATTCAGCTCATCACTGGCAACCCCAGTTAGAGAGGATATAGAATATTACAAAAATAGGCTAAATGCTAAAAAATTATCCTAACATGCAGAAAATATATGTCATAAATTGACATCAAATGGCTTCGTGGAACAAGCGAAGAAAGATTTGTTGTCTTAGGTTGGCAATATGAAAACCAAAAAACCAGAGCAGGATTTGTGAAAGTGGCGATCAGCATCCCAGCGTAGTCCTTCTGTTTAATGTCGTCGTTTGTCATCGTTCTCGACACTTAAAATTCTCTTGAGTTTTTGTTGTGCCGTGCAAAAACACAAGGTAAATTCCTGAATTTATATTTGTGTATGTTATCAAGACATTTGTGCAAACTTTTTATTTATAATAATGCATTAGTGTATGGTATTGTTTTGAAAATTCTGTTAATTCATTATTTTCAATAAATATATTTTTTATATCTTGGTACATCTAGGAAAATGACGTTTTTTGGGAAAAATTCGATACTTACCCCCTATTTCGAGGTCACAGAATACTATTTCGGTTTTGGTTTTTCACTATTTTTCCTCAGTTTCTTGAAAAATTCAAAATACGCCAAGCGTCACTTCACCAAGCACTTTTAATTCTGTAGAAAACACCTAACTTATATATTTATTTTCAATGGTACTAGTTAAAATATCATGTATGTAATATATTTCAACTGTTTTTGAACAAATTTTAGTGAATAAATTCAACGAAAACCAGAAATATGTTCCGGAAAAGCCATCGACCACCAGACACGCGAAAACGACTAATATTCGTATGACACGTTGCCAGATGGAAAATATTTTCATGGTATACACTATAAAATTTAGTTTAATTTTTATAATGTTTTATACAATCTCACCACCCGAAATTTTTGGTTAATACAGGTTTAGCTTGATTTTGATTAATTTGTAAAACTGAAACTAATCTGATCTAATCTAAATTGACCTAGACTTATACTTTCGTGATAAAAACTATATAATTTATCCATTACAGTTAACAACATAGTTTAATTTTTGTAATGTATAAAAAAGGGTAAAATTAATCTTAACCACCAAAAATTTTTGATCGGTTTTGGTTAGTTCAGGTTTAGCTTAGTTTTGATTAGTTTGAGAAAATAAAACTAACCTGAACTAACCTAGATTTATTAATTAAAAATGTTATTGTCCAGCAGAGACCGCGTAAAGGCGGGATAATCTGCGAATGAAAAGAATATATGTGAATTTCACGGAAATCGTATTGGCAATCTGGCAACAGCACTAATTTTTCGAGTTTTAGGAACGTATCACACCAATATTTATTGGTGAAAGCCATTTTGTTTTGATTTGCTTTTTGATAATATTCTAGATATTTATTTAATTAATTTATGAATTTTTATATAATACATAGGCTTCCGTTAGTGTGAAATTTGTGGTTGTAACAAAATTTTAACGATTTAGTACAAAAAATTCAACTCAAAATAAAAAGTGTTTTCCATCGTTTTCCGCAAAATTGAGGAAAAATTATGGAAAACGGAGATCAGACTTGATTTCCTATGCAAATTTTTACCCAGAGAATTATGTTTAAATCTATTTTAAGTCAGTACTTATTTTATTAATCATTTATTAATGAACTATAAATTGTAATTTTTCCAGCATAATAACGTATTAAAAGGTTATTCAAGTCCAATCCCGTCCCCTGACTTATTGCGCAAATACCCCTTTAAGGGAAGTATATGCCGGACCGAATTTATTTTAGGGTATTTCCCTTCCTTTTACCCCCCTCCAACTTTCTTGCTGGCAACAGTCTATCAAATTTTGACACACTGAAGTCCGTGGCATTTCTTTTTTCCTTCTTTCTCCCCCTTTATTATGTTCACATGTTCATCTTTGTATAAAGAAGTAGGCAGCATAATAGTATATCATACATTCGAAGTTAGAATTGATATTTGATTTTATATTTCCATCTCAATTGGTTTATATTTTTCTATTGTATGGGGTTAGTTTAAAATTTTTTTTTGATATATTATTTGTATAATCACTGTCCTGTAGTTGGGTCTAAAGGCCTGTAAGGGAGTTATTTTAAATAAATAAACACCGTTTCCAAACTCTACACTACCTTGCATCGAGATAATTTTTTTTCCGGAATGGAATATGTTTTTACATATGTCGTAAATAAATATGTTCTCGTTCAAAAAAATTATGAAAAATTGTCTTATTATATAGTAGGCGTTCAGATGTGGTTAATAAATCAAAAACATTTTAATAATACATTCCAAGAAAAAGAAAAATATATTCATCATAACAAGTGTCGTTTGCTCTAAATTTAATTTATAAAGTGTTTCTGGTAATCTTAACACTGTTTGCGACGTCTTTGATCAATAACACCTTTGTTACAAGGACAAAGTGCTGAAACGAAATTTTTCTTAGCCTTTCTCTTAGATTTTCTTTTTGATTTAGTATTGACCTAGCTGACTTTTTAAAAATAATACTTGAATGGTGGTACGTAATCAACGTAAGCAATTAAATGGGAAACCTTTACGTGTTATTTCTCAGGAATCTATTATGAAATATAATAAGAGATAGATAGATAGATAGATATTTATTTGTGTCACAATTATTACAATTTTACACACGTCAAAATATACATATAAAAATAAAAATTCCTACAAGATACAATAACAATCACAATGACAAACTTATGAGTTAAAAGATGCATCAAACTGGTGGTTTTTAATAAACAACAAAATATTAAATCCCTATCACATCAACATATTTCAACAAGACACTAAGTCTACATTAATAAAATCGTCAAGTGAATAAAAGCTATTTTGCATCAGTATATTTTTAACTTTGCTTTTAAACAGATCAAATCATAGGCTCTTTAGATGCAAAGGAAGCTTGTTGTAAAATCGAGGAGCATACAAAATTGACAGAATATCGACTCTTAGTCAGATGTACAAAGTCAGGTGCCATGAGTGAAGCATGCCTTGTATTGTAATGGTGAATGTCACTATGCAGTGCAAATTGTTCCCGTCTTTCATGGATCCACAATAAACATTTAAATATATATACTGATGGCAATGTCAAAATGTTTAGATTCTTGAAGTGGTTTTTGACGTATGCGCGAAAACGCAGTCCCATAATAATTCTAATGGCCTTCCGTGGCAGACTGAAGAGTTTGCCAGAATGCGGTGAATGTCCCCAGATAAGAATTCCATATGATAGATGGGTGTGGAGGAGGTTGAAGTAAGCGCTCATACATGTTTCATGATTTGCAACTTGCACCAGATTTCTCAAAAGAAACAAATTCTTTGAAACTTTATTTGACACAATCTGAACGTGTTCATTCCATAACAACTTTTGATCCATATATAATTCCAAGAATCTAACAGTCTGCCGATCACTAATCAGCTGTTTTTGAGTAAATATGACATTTTTAGTTTTTTTAACATTGAGACACAACTGATTGACATTAAACTACAGCGAGGTCCCCGATCGCATCTTATGCATCGTAAGCCGAAGGTTCGTTAAATCAGGGTTCCTATTAGCCAAAGTTGTGTCGTCGGCATACAACACAACCCCGGAAGAAGAAGGCACACTATTTGGTAGATCGTATATATATATATATATATATATATATATATATATATATATATATATATATATATATATATATATTATGAACAGGACAGGCCCCAATACCGAGCCCTGCGGCACTCCGACGCTGACTATACCGGTCTCTGAAAGATTATCATTATAATAAACACATTGAACTCTATTTTTTAAATAAAACTTAATTAGAGAGAGACTTGAAGAACCAAAACTATAGTGTTTCAATTTTGTTAGAAGAATATCATGTGAGATGCAATCGAAAGCCTTGTTAAGATCACAAAATGTAATCCCAGCGAAGCCACCACTCTCAAATTCAGACACAATGGTGCGCACCAAAACTGAGAAGAGTCAAAGATATTAAAGGTTTCCATATAACCGTAAATTTGCTTGGATAGGATAATCTCAAAAGCCACCGGAATAATGCTTATGGGCCTATAATTCTGACAATCATCAATGGAACCTGTCTTATGAACAGGAATAACTTTAGATTTTTTAAAAGAGTCAGGAAATAAACCAGTCTTGACACATTTATTAAATAATATTGTTAGTGGGGATATAATGAGGTTTTTGATAGACTTAACCATTCTGACATTAATGTTATATATATATATATATATATATATATATATATATATATATATATATATATATATATATATATATATATATATCCCTACTGTCCGAACTTTTGAGACTATCTATGGCTTCCCTAACCTGATTCGGGGTAATTTCGCGGAAATCAAACTGAAATGCACATTTGGAAAGAAAGTGAGTAGGTGAAGTTTTTGATTGTTTTATATTCTTTATAAGCTCAAGTGGTTGATGTACAAAAAAGTTATTCATCTTATCAGCGTCCAATACATCAGAATAAGCCACTCTCTTCTTTAACGGTCGAGAATTGTTGACCACACCCCACATGGCCCGAAGCTTGTTAGTCTTAGAACGTATATATTTTTCATTTGCATCTTTTTTAGATTCGACAATTTTGTTTCTATAAAAGCTTCTAAAATTTGTATCAAGCTCTTTATTTTCATCAGTAGGATTTTGTCGATAAAACTCATATAAAAAGTTCAATTTTTCTCGAAAAAACTTCAGGTTTTCATTATACCAAGATACATTATGAGTTGTTTGATCTTTGTTACACGAATTATTTTTGTGATAAACGAGAGGTTCATTGCATAAGTTATTTTTCCAAAAAACATTTCATTTAGAGAATAATCCTGATCACTCACAAATGAGAAATCAGTGAACTATATGATAATAAAGAAGCAATTAATTTCATGCGCTGTCATAGGAGTAATTGTTTTTTGTTCATAGGTGGGTTTTTCTTTAAATATATTTAAATTATAGACACTGCTTTATGATCAGACATTAAGACCTGGGTAGAATAAATATTTTTGCTGTGAAAATTAATAAGGATATTATCAATACAATTCTGACCTCTCGTACATTCGCGTATGTATGGAATAAAGTTATGAGATAAGCAAGTAAATGCCTATCACCTGCCTTTCCACACTATATAAGGTGATCACATCTTGCTTGATACAAAGAATCTATGCATATTGTGAATAAAACATCATCATCGCAACTCAACAGAAAGGATGCAACATGAGAGCAATGAGATGCAAGGAGCAATTGATTATTGACTCTGTCATATGTAACCAAATCTGTACCAACCAAAGAAACCTCTTTGCTGTTTACGTGGATTATAAGAAGGCTTTCGACTCAGTGCCACATGAATGGCTCACAACTATATTGAGAATGTTGAAAGTTGAAATTTCATTTTGTTTCCTTTTAATAACGTATCATGCGAATCTGGAGAACTATGATCCAATTACAAGTGTCATCCAACGATTCCATCGAAACTAATACAATTCCAATACGAAGGGGAATATTTTAAGGCGAGTCACTAAGCCTATTATGGTTGTGCCTTGCAATGAACCCACTTTCACTCGTTTGAACTCCACCAGATATAGCATTAGTATTAGAAATAACAACAAAGAGGTAGTAAGATTGAATCATCTTCTATAGATAATCTCAAACTGATGCCAAGAACCAGCTGGAACAAATGGTTATAATTGTAGAGGAGTTCTCCGGGGATATCGGATTGCAGTTTGGACTTGACAAGTGCCGTAGTTTGAACATCGTTAAAGGAAAGTTCCAACCGGGAGCATTTGAGATGCGGTGAAACTATAGCTGCCATGAAAGCAAAACAAACATACAAATATCTAGATATGAAACAGGGTAAAAGAATTGACTATGGCACTATGAGAGCCGAACTGACCACCTAGTTTGTTAGGAGGGTAAGGCGGGTATTACAAACTAGTTTAAATAGTAGATATTTGTTTAAGGCGCTCAATAGGTACGCATACTTTGCAATTAGCTACTCTTTTGGAATTGTAAAAAGAAGCAGGACGGACATCGAATAATCCTGATCACTCACAAATGAGAAATCAGTGAACTCTATGATATTAAAGAAGCAATTAATTCCATGCGCTGTCACAGCAGTAATTGTTTTTTGTTCATAGGTGGGTTTTTCTTTAAATATATTTAAATCTATAGACACTGCTTTATAATCAGACATTTTTAAGTCTAAGACCTGGGTAGAATAAATATTTTTGCTGTAAAAATTAATAAGGATGTTATCAATACAATTCTGACCTCCCGTACATTCGCGTATGCACAGAATAAAGTTATAAGAGATAAGCAAGTTGGTAAAGTTTAAATTATTTTCATTATTAGAATGAAAAACAATGTTAATATTAATTACAACTTCACATATAATATCATCATAATACATTTATTGTCTACCAATATGTTCATGATCTTTTATTTAATTTATCCAAGACCTGTGTCATTACCTGGAAAAAAGACGTCAATATCTGTATTGGGAGGTCTGTAAACAGTGACAATAATTAAATTACCATTCGAAATTTCCAACGCCGCAATACAAGATGTCTTTAAAAGGTCGGTACAAAACGATAGTGCATATTACTGAGGCTAAAATATGAGAGTCTAGCTCAATTACCTTAGTAAGTTGATAGTTTCCGAAATACACAATGTCAAAATCATAATTTTTTAAAAGTTTTTTTTTTGTAAATATTTATCCTAATAATAACTTGATTTGCATTAAATTTTGTACTTTCTGTTTTTCTTAGGATAATTAATTAAGATCTAATTAGAGTTTTGACGTATAATACAGAAGGCGTTACCAGCAGTATTGTGATATTTTTAAAGAAAAATTTTATAACTGTCTTCCACTCCCACGGTTTGAAGAGTTGCATAAATTTGCTCCTGGCTTTTTTCCACTTTCGACACTACTTATCTGTGTATGTTTGACTTTCTGCAAAGTGAAACACAGCGACTTTCATAACTTCTTTAGACAACGTTGACTTTTGCATTTCTAATATGATTTTTAGAAAATTAATGAAGAAGCATTTTCTTCGTTTGCAGTAATTTCGATCTGCTCTCGCTGGGTCTTCGTCTTTCACTCTACCATTCGTTCTTCAAACTTGAAATTTACTATGGTCCCATACTCCTCCTTGTATGCTTTCACGTTACTTTCTTCTATCATTTTTCACATTAAAACGTTGCATGTTTAGTTTATCTTATCTTTAGTAAAAATTGGTTGATAAGTTTATGGTGTGTTAGTTAATTTTGGGCAAGAACAATATCCGGTTCTTTCGACTGGAAGCCGGATTTCTTTAAGAGATATTGTTTGCCAATATTTACATATTTCTTAAACAAATGTAATTTTCCATGAACATATTGGTAGACAATAAATGTATTATTATGATATTCAAGCCGAACGGCTTCGCACCTCCTCCAGGGAATATTGACTCATACTAGGTATACAAAGATACCAAAAGTATGAAGCTCTGTGGGGACGCTTTCCATGTTATCGGGTCCTAGGTATCATGGTCTGCTGTATTTCTACGCAATTGCAAGGATAACTGCTTAATGAATCGGTTTATTCTTGATTATTGTTGATGTTCTGCAGAAGGTTCTTTGGTCTCACTCCAGTTGTTCATAAAATTATGGGAATCATTTGGACGCTGTTCATTGCCCATTGTCGTCGGATTTGCACCTCCAGATCCCTGTATTTGACGATCTTCTCGTTGTATTTTGGCCTTAGGTTGTTGTTGCTAGGTATAGGAATGTCAATTAGTGTAGTTCGCCTAGAAATGTTATTTACTAATATAATGTCTAGTCTATTATGATCTGTTAAAACCGTTCGGTGCCAATATTGCCTGAACTCGTTATTCTCAAGAATAGGCTCCTGGTTGTATTTGTAGTAAGGCATTTTTCCTACCTGCAATAGGTTTAACTTATCTACTAACTCTTGGTGGAGTATCTTGACGGCTGAGCCGTGTCTTTCCTTATACTCCGTTGCGGCAAATGCCTAGCATTTTCCAGTTATGTGTTGAACTGTCTCTGATTTTCGATAACCATACTATATTGGGCGTTTTCTAGAGAGATCTCCGATGATGACTTCTGATAGTTTTTCGTCGGAATTACATGATCTTGGATAGCAAACAAAAAGCCCTCCGTTTTCGGAGACATCTGCCCTGAAATCAACCAATAGTTGTCGACATTGCCCTGATCGACCTCATTTGAATGCCGTCCATGAAGTGGCTTGTAACTTCTCTTACTCTGTTTGGTAGTAAGAAGCAATAGCCTGTTACCTCAGTTGTAGCTGCGTTGAATCGTCTGCCTCGCATATTGCTTAAGGTAGTGTGGAAATATAGACGTAAATTTATTATTTGTTGATCGAGCTGCTTATCAATATCCACCAATCTTCTTCCTCATTGATGTCTTGGATGCATTGTACGTTCAATAGCACTTCGGGAATGGTGTTTGTGTGCTGTTGTTAAGAGTGTTCTTATTTTTCTTTGCAAGTTTTCGATGTCCGTCCTGCTTCTTTTTACAATTCCAAAAGAGTAGCTAATTGCAAAGTATGCGTACCTATTGAGCGCCTTAAACAAATATCTACTATTTAAACTAGTTTGTAATACCCGCCTTACCCTCCTAACAAACTAGGTGATCAGTTCGGCTCTCATAGTGCCATAGTCAATTCTTTTACCCTGTTTCATATCTAGATATTTGTATGTTTGTTTTGCTTTCATGGCAGCTATAGTTTCACCGCATCTCAAATGCTCCCGGTTGGAACTTTCCTTTAACGATGTTCAAACTACGGCACTTGTCAAGTCCAAACTGCAATCCGATATCCCCGGAGAACTCCTCTACAATTATAACCATTTGTTCCAGCTGGTTCTTGGCATCAGTTTGAGATTATCTATAGAAGATGATTCAATCTTACTACCTCTTTGTTGTTATTTCTAATACTAATGCTATATCTGGTGGAGTTCAAACGGGTGAAAGTGGGTTCATTGCAAGGCACAACCATAATAGGCTTAGTGACTCGCCTTAAAATATTCCCCTTCGTATTGGAATTGTATTAGTTTCGATGGAATCGTTGGATGACACTTGTAATTGGATCATAGTTCTCCAGATTCGCATGATACGTTATTAAAAGGAAACAAAATGAAATTTCAACTTTCAACATTCTCAATATAGTTGTGAGCCATTCATGTGGCACTGAGTCGAAAGCCTTCTTATAATCCACGTAAACAGCAAAGAGGTTTCTTTGGTTGGTACAGATTTGGTTACATATGACAGAGTCAATAATCAATTGCTCCTTGCATCTCATTGCTCTCATGTTGCATCCTTTCTGTTGAGTTGCGATGATGATGTTTTATTCACAATATGCATAGATTCTTTGTATCAAGCAAGATGTGATCACCTTATATAGTGTGGAAAGGCAGGTGATAGGCATTTACTTGCTTATCTCTTATAACTTTATTCCATACATACGCGAATGTACGAGAGGTCAGAATTGTATTGATAATATCCTTATTAATTTTCACAGCAAAAATATTTATTCTACCCAGGTCTTAATGTCTGATCATAAAGCAGTGTCTATAATTTAAATATATTTAAAGAAAACCCCACCTATGAACAAAAAACAATTACTCCTATGACAGCGCATGAAATTAATTGCTTCTTTAATATCATATAGTTCACTGATTTCTCATTTGTGAGTGATCAGGATTATTCTCTAAATGAAATGTTTGAAATGTTTTTTGGAAAAATAACTTATGCAATGAACCTCTCGTTTACCACAAAAATAATTCGTGTACACAAAGATCAAACAACTCATAATGTATCTTGGTATAATGAAAACCTGAAGTTTTTTCGAGAAAAATTGAACTTTTTATATGACTTTTATCGACAAAATCCTACTGATGAAAATAAAGAGCTTGATACAAATTTTAGAAGCTTTTATAGAAACGAAATTGCCGAATGTAAAAAAGATGCAAATGAAAAATATATACGTTCTAAGACTAACAAGGTTCGGGCCATGTGGGATGTGGTCAACAATTCTCGACCGTTAAAGAAGAGAGTGGCTTATTCCGATGTATTGGACGCTGATAAGATGAATAACTTTTTTGTCCATCAACTACTTGAGCTTATAAAGAATATAAAACAATCAAAAACTTCACCAACTCATTTTCTTTCCGAATGTGCATTTCAGTTTGATTTCCGCGATATTACCCCGAATCAGGTTAGGGAAGCCATAGATAGTCTCAAAAGTTCGGACAGTAGGGATATATATATATATATATATATATATATATATATATATATATATATATATATATATATATATATATAACATTAATGTCAGAATGGTTAAGTCTATCAAAAACCTCATTATATCCTATCAAAGCAAATTTACGGTTATATGGAAACCTTTAATACCTTTGACCCTTCTCAGTTTGGTTTTCGGGCGGGAAGGGGCATTGAATTGGCTGTCCTTGATTTGGTGCGCACCATTGTGTCTGAATTTGAGAGTGGTGGCTCCGCTGGGATTACATTTTATGATCTCAGCAAGGCTTTCGACTGCATCTCACATGATATTCTTCTAACAAAATTGAAACACTATGATTTTGGTTCTTCAAGTTTCTCTCTAATTAAGTCTTATTTAAAAAATAGAGTTCAATGTGTTTATTATAATGATAATCTTTCAGAGACCCGTGTAGTGAGCGTCGGAGTGCCGCAGGGCTCGACATTGGGACCTGTCCTGTTCATAATATATATAAACCAAATGTATACCAAATAGTGTCCCTTCTTCTTCCGGGGTTATGTTGTATGCCGACGACACAACTTTGGCTAATAATAATTTAACGAGCCTTCGGCTTGCGATGCTTGAGGTGCGGTCGGGGGCC
The DNA here is from genome assembly GCA_034092305.1 of Diaprepes abbreviatus. Classification (NCBI taxonomy): domain Eukaryota; kingdom Metazoa; phylum Arthropoda; class Insecta; order Coleoptera; family Curculionidae; genus Diaprepes; species Diaprepes abbreviatus. The sequence continues at coordinate 674,619 of JASJET010000046.1, read as the reverse complement.
TCGCTGTGGTTTGATGTCAATCAGTTGTATCTCAATGTTAAAAAAACTAAAAATGTCATATTTACTCAAAAACACTGATTAGTGATCGGCAGACTGTTAAATTATTGGGATTACATATGGATCAAAAGTTGTTATGGAATGAACACGTTCAGATTGTGTCAAATAAAGTTTCAAAGAATTTGTTTCTTTTGAGAAATCTGGTGCCAGTTGCAAATCATGAGACATGTATGAGCGCTTACTTCAGCCTCCTCTACACCCATCTATCATATGGAATTCTTATCTGGGGACATTCACCGCATTCTGGCAAACTCTTCAGTCTGCAACTTAAGGCCATTAGAATTATTATGGGGCTGCGTTTTCGCGCAGACGTCAAAAACCACTTCAAGAATCTAAACATTTTGACATTGCCATCAGTATATATATTTAAATGTTTATTGTGGATCCATGAAAGACGGGAACAATTTGCACTGCATAGTGACATTCACCATTACAATACAAGGCATGCTTCACTCATGGCACCTGACTTTGTACATCTGACTAAGAGTCGATATTCTGTCAATTTTGTATGCTCCTCGATTTTACAACAAGCTTCCTTTGCATCTAAAGAGCCTATGATTTGATCTGTTTAAAAGCAAAGTTAAAAATATACTGATGCAAAATAGCTTTTATTCACTTGACGATTTTATTAATGTAGACTTAGTGTCTTGTTGAAATATGTTGATGTGATAGGGATTTAATATTTTGTTGTTTATTAAAAACCACCAGTTTGATGCATCTTTTAACTCATAAGTTTGTCATTGTGATTGTTATTGTATCTTGTAGGAATTTTTATTTTTATATGTATATTTTGACGTGTGTAAAATTGTAATAATTGTGACACAAATAAATATCTATCTATCTATCTATCTATCTGTCTATCTATCTATCTATCTATCTATCTATCTACTTAGTTAGGTCACGTGTGCTATGTTGGTGCTTGGGCAAGAGATACGTAATATCATCTGTCAGGAACAACAGCATTTTTGCTGGGTTATTCTTATTATTACAAGCCAACAATGTCTTGTCATATATTTTTCAGTAAACAATTCATCTGAAGTTTTGCTCATTACTAAATTATTAGACAATCGCTTAAGTTAGAAAAGTTTCAGAGAACTGACTGACAAACTCAAATGTTCCGAAACATTTTAAAATTTTATTGTTTCTAACTTTTAGCTTAGCAATAGTTTAGAAAGTTTGTTATTCAAATCACGGAAACTTTCTTCCAAATGGGGTCGTTTGTATTTTTTTTTATTAGGGATATCGAAAGAATTTGTTCAAATATTGCCTTAGTTTTTCCCGAAAATTTTATATTACGTCCGATAAGCAATATGTACAGAATTTGTTAAGGCAAATAATAAATTTTTATGTGTAGAGATTTTGATTATCTAAAGATAAGTTTTTATATAAAATTCAACGCTAAATGTACTAATATGTATATATTTGTATATATTACTTAGATTCTTATTCTTAGAAAACAAAAAATTTGACGAATTACATAGAGAAATTAAAAAAAGGCACCAAAAAAAAATTAAACTGTTTATTTAAAAAGCGTGAGACCTATAACGAAGCTCCTGGGGGGGGGGGGATCGCCACCACCGTCCCCCCCCTTGGATCCGCGTCTGGACCGCTGTACTACCTCTAGATCGCCGAGAATAAACAATCAAAAAAAACATAAAAAGTTATAAACAAATTCACTGTGCAAAAAACTATTGAAGATTTTTACTTGAAATTTTGCACATTGGTTGTACGCAACAAGAGGCTTCTTTAGTTGCAATGTAAAGTTAATGCAATATATTTTTCTATTGTTTATAAACAAACGACGAAACAGCCATTTTAGCAGGCTTTTTGTGTGCAATAACTAACGAACAAATTATCCGATTTGGATGCGCCTTAGCTCATTTTGTAGATATTTTCAATGCGCACAACTTTTGTTTGAAACTTTTTACTGACTACAAAAAATTGTTTTCTCACATCTTTATTGTTAAATAAAAATGTTTCCCCAAAAAAGAAAATGAGACATAAGATACTACATAATTACTATTATCATTCTGAAGGTTTCTACGTAGTCAGAAGTCTACAAACAATAAATTTCAAAATCAACCCATATGAGGCTAACTCCGCCAGCCTAAATATATCTTAAAGTACTACTCTTTTTCTTCAGAATCGTTTTTCAACGGCCCTGATTTTACTTGTTACTACTGAAAATATCAGACTGACTGTTTTTGTCAATACATCTTAACAGGCCCAGCTTATGGGGGTTTGGGAGTTTGAGTTGGTGAATAAACTCGCTTCACTCGCTTGTCTGTTGCATTGGCAACGAGGCTCTCATTGCGCTCGGGTTATGTATGTTTAGGAGTCTTGGTTTTTGAATTAATTTTTTCCATTAGTCTGTCTCTAAATGCTATTAAGTTTTCATGTAATGACGAAAACACTAAATTTGATATTTTCATCAGTAGATATCTCGGGAGAAAAAAATATATCGGGGGCCACAGAAAAACGATTTTGAAGGGAAAGATTATTTCTTTACGTTGTATTGAGTTTTGTGAAGGAATATCACCTAGCGCTAAAAAGTAACCTCAAATATGGCCTAAAAGGCCGTTTTTTGAAGTTTTAAGTTAAATTAGCTTGTCGTATTTTCACGTCCGTTGTTTTAGGAGAATTATTTGTGGAGATAGGTTTTTCCGCGAAAACGCCACGAGGTACGTTTCGATCGAACGCGAACGTATACGAGCTGCGAATAACTTGCGTATCAGGATTTTTGTCATTTATGGTATGCGTTTGTCCCTGCATTACGTGGTTCCCGCCTTGAAATGAAGCTTGGATGTCATTGAAAAATTGTTCCATTGGGGAAATTGAAGTGTTGGGATATAATTGAACATTTTGATTTATTCGGGACCTATCAGATTCATTACGAGTATAGAATCCTGTTAGGTCTGGCGCGACCCCACGAGGGGCCGCGGAGGTCCCACCAAAACCACCCGGGCAGCCTGAAATGCCACCCGCCTCATTAGACCGGAAGGAACTGTGAGAGAAAGGATTGGACATTTTTTAAATAAATTATTTTTCCTCTTAAATTGGAATGTTTTGTATAAAAATACAAAAATCACCGCTGGCTTTAATATACTTAATATATGAGAAAAATTAAGTATATGGAATTTGGGTTGAATGAGAACTTGGCCAATATTTACTTTAATTTGTTTTTTATTAAACGTGAGCTTTTATAGAATTTTTGACAGTAAAAGTTTTTTAGACTGGGGCTCTTAAGTTTTGTGTCGAAATTAAAATCTAATGTTGGGACTCTTAATGAAATTTCCGAAATTCAATTTTTGTTTTGGTGTTAAGCGCAAACTAAGGCACGTTTAGTGTTTTTAGATCCGTTAATGATGTCACTATCAGGTTATCACTAATTTTCTCTTGATAGAAAATTATCAAGTCGGGAATGTCTAAATCGGATAAGTCGCTATCAGGTTTCCTTTACGTAATTTAATTTCCGTAAATTATTTTATTCGTAGAAGCAGGCGCATGAATATTCCGTATATTATTTTAAACAGTTTCCGCGACAGTAAAAAAAATCAATCGGCGTGGAAAGGTTTTTAGAGAAGCTTATATTGTTTTTTTTTTTCGACGGCGAATTTTACTAAAATTTGCGATTCACAGTTTTTATTTAGTTTAAGACTTTACTTTGAGGTTCCTCCCCTAGCATTGAACTAATATTAGCTACTAGAGTTCGCCTATAACGAATTTCCGCCTAACAGACGAAGTTTCCTGGCCTTTCTAGTACCGCAATCTTCTTATCTTCTTTCTTGAATCGAATTCTTGATCGTCTTATTAGGACAACCAAGAACCTTTCTTCTTAAGCCGTCGTAAGCAGAGCAGCCTCCCTCGTTGCACTAGCGTAAACAGCTTAATGATCCTCTTGATGCCAAAAGGGGCGCTCCAGGAAAACCTCTAGGAAATTTAAAACACCCTACTCGCGTGTTGAACCGTTTAATTTTTTCTTCTGGAAGGGAAACTGACAATAATCTCTTGTGAGATTACCGACGAGTGGCCCACCTATTGAAGATTCCCCGTGCCTTTCTCTGACGTGGTGCAAGTGCCAAACTAATCAGCAACGGCAGAGAATCGTTTGGCCTGAGTAAATGCTTCAAAAGACTTGAGAGATCTGTGCTCTTTAATAGACAGTCAGCTAACGAATCGCGATATCGGGTGCTATTTATATTTTCTCGGCACTCCGTGGGGTCTTCCGAAAGGTACCGATCAGCGCTTAGCGCGGTCCGCCAAAGCTTTATGTCTGCGCCGCCGTCTGTGTCGGTGTCTATGCGCCGTTACCGCCGACAACGTTCAGTTTATTTCTCGGAATTTCAACGGTCTTTAGATGTTTATTTTATTTTTATGTTTTTTTTAGGTTCTTGTAGATAGAATTCTACAACAAGCTCGGAAACCTGAAGTGCTGAAGCAATTCAGGTTTCTGATTTGGATTTAACGAGTCAAAAACCTGCGGAAAAGTATAATCCGATTTCTGGTTTTGAAAGTTGGTCTAATTTTGTCGGCCTACGTAATTTACTGGATTAAATTAACAGTACGACTTTCACTATCGGTTTTTTCTACTAGTAAGTTTTCCGGATACTTAAAATTAAAAAGATATTGCGTTAAAATTTGTAGAAGTTGTATGTATTGTAATTTAAAATGTGACTTATATTTCCTTACAAAAATGAACGTCTGCACCTATTCCTTTTTAAAATCGATAACAATTCGTTTCTACATTTGTGGAGAAACTCCAACACAAACAAGAAGTGGAACATTGTTCATTTTACTAGGGCGGTATGGCCACCTACCGTCTCTTTTAGTATTAATAAATTTAATAACACTCTGAACGAAAGATATTATAGATTGAGACCCAACGAGAATTTATGGCTCGCAAAGTTGTCAGAACTTTTATAAATAATGTGTGTTACGATAATCATATATTTTATTTTGGATAAACTATCTTTATAAGGAAAAACTTTCTCGAAATAATTTATTTTATTATACAAGCGCTATATAATTTTGATTTCTTAGTTATCGCACTTTTACTTATTCATGCTATCAATTGATATTTTTAAGTGCTGGTGTATACATGTTGTAATAACAAATATTCCTATTACAGTCATTTTCATTTATTATAGTGCTACGCTTTTAACTTCACTCCTATAGATACGCAAATACATAAAACTCATTAATTAAATTAAACAATAACATTACTTTACAATCAATTTGCGACTGTAATGTAAAAGACAGTGTTTGGTTAATTTTTAGGTTAATTTTTTCACTCTGCCCCGTAGCCGAATCTTAGAGATGGCCCCTGTATATGAAAAGTACGCCGTCGCTTTTCGAACTTCCGATATCCGATTTTTCTAGAAAGTACCAGAAGGACGGTACGGCTATAACAGCAGCTGGCCGGTAGTCGTATCATTAGAATTGGTTTAGCGCGAGTAGTGGTCAGTATTAGAAAGAGAAGCGAAGTGCGCGAACAAGCCAATAGCAAGAGCCTTGTATTAGTGCTATCTTTGTGCTGAATAAAGTTAATTGATGCCTGTAAACATAGTATCACATCTCTGAACCGACAGTACACTAATGTTTAAAGTACAGACACATGCCTGTGTGAACTCCGCGAATAGTTTTTGCTCCATATGTGGCAGGCGCGAATCCGTTGGGGGGGGGGGGCAATCCCCCCCCCCCCAAGAGCTTTGAGTTCAGGAAAATTTTTTCGATTTTGCTTCTTATACTATAGTTTATTCAAGAATTAGAGAGAGTAGTAACTCATTTTTTACCCTTTTTTCTTCGCACACAACCTGTGTTCTTTAGTCCGGTGTCTTTGGCAAGATATGTCAGGCACATATATTTTTCATAGAAGTAGATTAGAAATTTTATAATCAGAAATACCGGTCTATAATAATGGACTATTTGGGTTGGATAATAATTATTATTTGAATGTGTTAAAAAGGATTTTAATTCTTATCATAGGCGTCGGAAGGAGGTTCATTTCATCACTAAGTCTTTATGGCATAGAATATTATTTCGGTAATAAACTTGAAATAAAAAGTTATTATAATATTATTTTATTTCTTATTAATTCACATACATTAGAAAATATAGATAATTTTGACATATTTAGCACAAATCACAACTGTATTTTTATTATTTTTAATTTTGGCATAGAGACCGTTTTAGGCACATTCAGACTAAAACGTAGATTTTCCTCTCAAAAAATTTATATTATAGTTATAATTTAAATACTTACAAAAAACCAATTGTCAAAAATACAAGAAGTAAAACATATATAAAAAAATTAATTCGTCCATATAATGTTAAAATATTTGTTGTTTCAGTTTATTTATTTCTTAAACCATCTGCAGAATTACAATTAAACACTAAAAAGAGGATCAAATATAATTAATTTTTATATGTTAAAGAAAATTTAAATAATAAATTGCGTTTACGCTGGTGCGTTTCTAATTCGTAATCAAAGTCAGTGAAGCTATCTTCGCTCAAATTAATTATAATTGATTCCTCTATCTCACCGATCATGAAATCGAGTTTCCACATTTTCTTTTATTATTTTATTATATGGATTTTTCCCAATATCAACAGTGACTTTATTCAAAAAAATCTTTCAAAAGTTCAGTTAAATTACTAATTTTGTAAGTGTTATTTCTAGCAACTCTATCTTTTACTTGGAGAGATACTTCCTTCTTCAACGGACATTTTCCGGACGATCTATAAGAACAGATTTCCTATCTGGTTTTTCCCAGCAAAAATTAAGTTCTCTGAGCAATTTCCAGAGCTCAGTTCTTTTAATTTCAGGTAAATCCCCATCTTCATTGATTTTAGTTAGAATTTTGTCATCGGTTGGGATCTGCTTCTCATAATAAAATGTATGTACAACTTCTTTTATTGCAGTTTACATTTCTTCTTCTAACGAGGTTTTTTGTCTACCTGTGATCGAATGTAGCTTGGGAGTTATAACAATTCCAGTCGTTTTTTTTTCATGTTGGAACACAACTCAACAGAGTTTTAACATTATTATCTAGATATTGATATCTTAAGGCATCATAAACATTCATCGTAATAAGTTTTTCGTTGATGAAAAAATGCCCTGGTTTAACGATTTTGGAATAAATATAGAGGTGGAAGCCATATCTTTTGGGTATCTCACTAATCTCAAATAATATATAAAAACAAGCACAAACAAAATAAATCACTAAGGACACACTGTAAGGTGTACTTTGCTCAGTGACAGAAATTAAATTGAACTATCAGAAATTTTATTGTTGCAGTAAATTTATAAAAGCTTATGATATTTAAATATAATTAAATTTACGGAAGTCCCCAGTTATTTGCGGCACTGGAGCAGGTACGTTGGAGGTTTCGGTAACAGTCTTAGTACTCTTTCTAGTTCTTGAATAGAATATAGGAATGTGTATGCTGCTGGCACTCCCCCCCCGCCCCCCGTTGTCAACTTGTTTTTCTTGCGACAGCCACATCCCAAGAGCTTGGAATTCAGGAAAATAGACCCGATTCTGCCTCTTATACTAAGATTGTGTACGCTTCTTACATCTTTTCCCCTGTCGACAACTTGTTTTTCTTTGTGATCCCCCCCCCCCCTCCAAGAGCTTCAAATTCAGAAAAATAGACACGATCCTGCCTTTTACACTAAAAATGGGAATGTTGGTGGTGTCTGCCCCCCTCGTCGACAATTTGCTTTCGCTTGCCATACTGTTCTTTTGTGATATCACCGCCCCCTCCAAAGAGAGAAGCTGGATCCGCCCCTGATATGTGGTCAGTTTACCTCTAAATCGCAGAAAAGGACAATTAACAAAATGACCAAAGTAGCTTATCATAAGTATTTTGGATATCTTGTTGGCGATCAAGTTCGGAACTGGGCTCCCCACATATGTTGCCAAGCCTGTGCAGCAAATCTAAGTAACTGGTTAAATGGCAAACGCTCTTCTATGTCTTTTGCAGTTCCAACGATTTGGCGAGAACTAACAAATCATTTTAACGACTGTTACTTTTGCATAACAAAAGTGTCCTGTTTTTCGAAAACGAGCAAATATAATATTGAATATTCAGATATTCGCTTAGCAATAAAAGCGGTTCTTCATGGAGAAGCTTTACCAGTTCCAGCGCCCCCGGCAAAATGGGAGAAAGATTTAGAAATGCATGATGATAAGGCAGAACCCGATAATGTATCAGAAAAGGACGATTCTTATTTTCCCAAAAGTGAAGGAAAAGCATAACATTTAATCGAATAAACTGAATTAAATGATCTAGTCCGGGTCTTCTACTTGTCCTAAGAGCCTGCTGAAATATTAGGGTCTAGATTACAACAATGGACTTGAGTGGCTACTGGGACTAAAGTTAGAATATTTAGGAAGCCTAACTAGGACCTATCCTCGTTTTTTTACTCTGTAGGATAAAATGTGTGTTAGTGTTAATCCAAATAGTGTTATGGAAAAAATTAGGATTTGCACATAACCCGTACGAATCGCACTTATTTATAGATTCTTCTAAAATAAGTTTAAAAGCAGTTCTCCTCTACAATAGCAATAAAAGACCTTCTATTCCTCTTGCACACGCAGTTGACATGCAAGAAACATACGAAAGTATATCATTTATTCCAAATGCAATAAGCTATGAGACGTATAAGTGGCAAAAACGTGGTGACATAAATATCATAGGAGTATTACTAGGGCTTCAGGGTGGATTATGAAGTATTGCTGTTTTCTTTGTCTTTGGAACAGTAGAGCAATACAGAGCCATTACCAAGTAAAAGAATAGTTTCCGGGAGCTAAATATATTCCAAGTCAAACTAAGGTAAGGAATATACCCCTTGATGATCCCAAAAAGTACTGTTACCTCCAGTGCACATTAAACTGGGATTGATGAAAAATTTCGTTAAAGCATTAGATAAAGAAGAAGATGCGTTTAAATACTTTTTTCCCAAACTAAGTGATGCTAAGCTCAAGAAAGGAATTTTTGTTGGACCACAAATTAGAAAATTACTATGGGATCAACAGTTTTATCAAAAATTAAGTGATGTTGAATTAGCTGCGTAGAGTTCTTTTATAATAAATGTTTCAGAGTTTTTAGAAAACAAAAAAGTAGAAAACTACGAAAAACCTGGAGAAGAACTACTTGAAAGCTGCTGCAAAGTGGGCTGTTGCATATCTCTTAAAACACACTTCTTGCACTCCCATTTAAATTTTTTTTTAGAAATTTTGGGCTCGGTTAGTGACGAGCAAGGAGAAAGGTTCTACCAAGACATATTAAGAATTGAGCAACGCTACCAAGGCAGATGGTATCCAGGGCCCCTATCCTCGAAACTGTGATGTGAAAGGTGATGCTAATGGCGATCGGAATGACGATGTGAACTTTTTGACAGTAAAAGCCGTATTCTTGAAAAGGCAATGTTGCCAGATATGAACGTGCTAATACCCGAGAATTTCAAAAAATAAAATGGATGACAGATTGAATTGAGCTGTCAGACCGAAAATGTCCGTAGTATGTTTTGTTGCCATTTTAAGTAAAAAGTAATTTTAGTACATTAAATTAATCGTCAAAAGTAAAAAAAAAACATAGTGGTGTTGTTATTTTTATGAAGTTATTGATTGCCATTACAATTTTTGTGCTTTGCCTGGATTAAATTTATCTTCAATTGACACTCTAGAACTGTTAAACAAAAATGCATACAAACAGCCAAGTACTTTAAGATTCTAATATATATAAAAAAAGGGATATCAAGAAAAACAGTAATCATATATACAAAGTAATATACTGACAGTAATTGCAGAAAGCCGGCACTGATAAACCTTGAAACGGTGGAAATTACAACTCTACGTAGTATGACTAAAAACCATCATCTCAATCCACTACGGAAACTATCCAATCAGTTATTTATTGTATGAATTCACAAAATATCCAGCCTCTTACTGCAAGATGTTCTGTTCTGACAACTAAATTTGACAGAAAACCTAAAACTTGAACAATGATAGAGAAACTGTTTATGACCAGGGACCAAAACCAAAGGCCAGATAGAAGACGTCCATTAGATACTGGCGGATTTAACATTCAACTTTTAATATATATATATATATATATATATATATATATATATATATATATATATATATATATATATATATATACATATATATATATATATATATATATATATATATATATATATATATATATATATAAGGTTTTTATGCTGAAGGACATTCATTGATCTGTAGGGTCCATATTTATATGTCCCGATAAATTATAATCATAATATTTATTTAATTGTAGTGTATAGTATTTAACACAGTCTAATTAAGTTAAGTGCTGTAGTTAACATAATTTAAATATAAAATTTGTTACTTATTTAAATAAATGTTTCAGATAGCTTACAAATTGTGATTTCCCAAATTAATTATCATTAGCGTCGTAAAAAGAATTATGTTAGATTTAACTATTTAAAACTAAGATACTCGGCTGTTATGGACACAAGTATTTATGTTAAATCCATAAACAGAACTGGCCCTAGAAAAACATTTTTAAATAGCACGCTCATACAATTGAGTTATGAACAAAATCTCCTGTAATAATTTTATATGTCTGTAATCTCAAATTTATTTACTATTTGCGAGACATATTCAACTTTCTAAGGATATTTTATTAAAAAATTTGAAAATATTAAAAATATCCGGGTACCAGCTAATTAACGTTTCAACTGTTTATTCAAAAAATAAAACATCTTAAACAAACGGTTCAACATATTATTTTTTTTTAATGACGAGTTATTTTGAAGAACCAAAAATAAAATAAAAATTTTTAGTACTATTTTATTTTTTGAAATCCGTGCGCTAAATATGTCATTTAGCAGCTGACATTTGATTTGTGCATGTTTCACCGTTCGCTTGCCTTCCACCGGGCGAACGAGGATATGAGTGATGAACATTTCAAGAATACGCGTTCGCCCTTTTTTCACCGTTCACTTCACGTTTCCCAGTTCGAGCATAAGGCCCCAGCAATGATGCAGATTACTGTTGGTTCCTTAAGTGGAATATAAACGAAAGTCAACATTTGTAAAAAAGTTGTGTACAAAAGACTTACTATAAATGTATTTTCATGTGTATTTTTGTAAATAAATCCTGTTATCCTTAAAATATCTTGTCTTTTTTATTGTTCTGAACTTATGTATAAATATAATATAAAAGTGTTTGTATTAAATAAAAATAATTGATATATTCTGTAACTGAAAATCTATACGTGGCGGAAAATTTTCGTTGTTGAATTTTCAATCAGGATGCTTTACACTCCCGCGGACAGCCATTATAACATCAGTCACAATTTTTTTTTAGTATTTGTTAACTACATGGAATAATTTCTTTGAGTGTTAATCTTCAACCAACAAGCACCGAAAGTGCTAAATATATTTACGTTTACATTTTATTTGATTTGTGGCTTTTTTAAGAATAAACTCGAATGTTACTATACGAGCACTAAAAATTATTGCGACGTTGTCATATCCTTTTCAATGGAAGTAGGGAGTTTTTTAAATAAAAAAATCATTTTAGCAATATTAGTTAGTTTATTTGTTATATAACAACTAATGAATATTTTTCAAATACGCTTTGAGATATATTTACTTCAAATTTTAAATCTTAACATACTCTTTCGATTGATTATTTAATACTTTTTAATTTCGTTAGGATGTAAATCTTTGCTGTGAGGAACTTTTTTTCTTTGAAATGGCGTGCAGAATCGTTGGTTACAGTTGCGAAAATTATTTTCCTTAAACTCAATATAACGTAATTACAGGTTTATCAGTTCGGTTTTGTCCATTGGCCTAGTGTGCCAGTACCATTTAGCTATTTTTAGGGAAACTAAGCGTTAGAGTTGAAAATAAATTTTTTGCAAATAATACGTTATTAAATTACCAAAAAAAAAACAATTAAAGACAGTGGTGGGTGTCGTGCTTCCCAGCATATTTTACCAAAACATTGACGTTTGTGAAATTGTTCGATGGGTGTCTCAAACGTTAACGATATTACAAAAGCGAACTCAGTCTTTTAGCTAGGTTTATAGAAAACAGGCCAGACGTTTCCGACAAATTCGTAATAATGAATGAAATAGAGGTCCATCCCCCTTTTAAATCCCTCAGAAGTGGAATTGGCTGCAAAGAATATGTCCTCCAATTTCTAGAATGCCTACGGGTTTACTTAAAGAAAGGGCATAATGACAATATTTTATTGTGACTAATATGTATTGAAAATACAGGGTATAATTAAAGAAAATCGTCGAGGAAAGTCAAAAAGAGATATGGTCTCCTGTGAGAAATTACTCTGCCGCTTATTTTGTATTGTCTTGGCTACTATTAGGGAAGCAGGATTTGAGTTACTTCAACACCCATCTTATTCATCCGATCTGTGTTGGTGGACAAAAGTTTCCCTGCAGTGAAAAAGTCATTTCCAACATAAATTAGTAGATTGAGGAGGGTGAAGAGTCTTTTTTCCGAGAAGCTATGAAAATGTGAAGCACCGTTAGAATAAGTGTATGGAGATTGAAGGGAACGTACTGAATTTTGTTCAGCTCTTATTCTAAATAGGTCGGAGGTGTAGGTATTATAGGGATTAATCCTCGTATAACGCCTCAGACAATTTAAAAATCAGATCTAACACTGGAATGTGAGCGTGTAAAAGGAGAGGGATAGAAGAGGTGAATCGACATTTTTCCTCTAATTCTCTTATCGAGACCTTTCTATAAATATTCATATTGCTGGGGTCCTATGAGAATTTTATCATAAGAATATAGAGGGAGCTTTGAAGGATCGTGAAGGGAACAGGTGAATTAGCAAAATATAAATTATATAAGTATGCAAAGTGTGTCACAAATAGGGGAAAACAACAGATTAAATACCTTTAAAGATAATGTGAACAAAGGAAAATTTCTTTTGTTAATCTCACCATAAATTGTAACTGATTTTTTTACAAAATTAGGAAAAGATGCCGGTGAAAATTTATTCTTTACATTATTACCTAAAACTTTCCCAAAAAAAAAAACGTACGTTGAACGCATCGAGTGCAAGTTTATTAAAATATAAAAGTGTTTGAGTAAAACTATCGGGTTACTGAAACCAATATATGCTACAAGGATTCCACCGTGATGTGCAGGACATGCGTAGTTCATTTGGAAGCTTCGAATTCCATCCAAGTTTTCATACAAAAAAAGTTGGTATGTATCAATAAGAAAACTGGCTTTGATACTGAATGCTTTTTTCATAAAAATACTTAAAATTCAATGTATTCAAATTTGAACTTGCGTTACGTGTAGGGAAACAATAAATACCTTAGAAGTTTTTAGCGAAGCTAGTAAGCTAAGAGGTTTTTTATGACTAGCAAGAGGAGCAGAATAACAATAACAATATGTTTTATGTTGGAGAAATTCAATACAAAAATAAATCAGATTTAACCTCTTAAGGAAGTCACGAGACAAATGAAGTGTATTACACAAAATTTGATCAATAAAATTAAAATACTATAAAAAATAATATAATTTAAAGATAAATAGTTAACATGTTTATGTTTATCTCCAAAATAGTCTAATCTTACTCTTTCATAATAAATAAGTTTACAAAATATTAAAAGTTTACTTATAATATTCGAGTGCCAAAGATTCTGGTAAATTGTATAATTTTTGGTCTCTAAATGTGAAAATGATGGTAAAAACTTCCTAACACGTAAGATTTTTGAGGTATGATTTTTTCAACAAAAATGAATGAGAATTTTAATCATATCATTTTAAAGAGTAATTTGTAATATACCGGAGCGCGACGTTGCCAAATTTGTGTTTTTCATAAGTTAGGGAAATTGTATGCAATCTGGCGGGGGGGGGGGGGGTTCGCAAAAAATTTTTCGATGGAGGGCGAGGAGCCAGCAGCATAAATATTCCTAGTCTAAAAGCCAGAATCGGGTCTATTTTCCTTAAATCAATGCTCTTGGGGGGATGGGGGTTCGCAAGAAAAAACAAGTTATCGACGGGGAGGTGGAAGCCAGCTGCATACACATTCCTAGTATAAGAGCCAGAATCGGGTCTATTTTCCTAAACTCAGAGCTGTTAATAATAATATCCTTTATTTGCCAACAAAATTATGATCACATAACAAAGCAGCGTCAGAGAAAGAAATGTTTAACGTTAAGAATTATAAATATATTGATCTAACTACAATTAAGAAAAAAACTAATCGACATTTCGATAGGAACTTTACACAAAGGAAAACAAAAGGAGAAAAAGATAGATACAAAATAATTAAAAAAAAAATAGTAATAAAAGAGTCAGTTTGAACTGAACAAAGTTTTACAGCTTGTAAAATAAGATATTACAATTTAAAAAGGAATGAAATTTTTACACAAAATACAAAAGTATGAGAAAAACCCACTAAACAAAAAATATTAAGTTAAAAATATGGATATTATAAAAATTATTCATTAAAATTGAAAGAGTAAATCACCCATCAGACAGTCATTCATTTAAACATCTCTTAATGCAATTAATCGACTCGATAAGCCAGATTTCTTTTGGTAACATTCTTACGGCTTTAATCGCCATATAGTATGGTCCTCTCTAATAGAAGGTGGAGTTATGTAGAGGTATCTTTAGGTCATTCGCCCCTCTAGTAGTCGTAACCATATTTCCCCCATAAAGCTCTCTATTTAGCGAAAATAATTTTGTATCCCTTCTTGCAAGAATGACTAAAAATCTAAAGTATAATGACGGAACAGTAAGAAACTTAAACTGAGTAAAAAATGGTCGATATGAAGCTCTGGGATGTAGGTGGAAGATGCATCTTATTATGCGTTTTTGAATTTTAAATATAGTAACAGTCTTTCTTGATGATTCCCAAAAGGAAACACCATAAGAGGCAAGAGATTTTATTTGCCCAAGGTAGAAATCCCAACAGTTTCTGCAGTGATGACGTCACGAAGCCTTTGGACTGTACCACACAAACTGCTAAGCCTAGTCCCAAGAGCCGAGATATGATGCTCCCAGTTTAAAGAGGGATCCAAATGAACACCCAAGAACCTAACGTGTTCCAAATTAGATATAGATCCACCCCCAAGCCACACAAGCAATGACTCAGACCTTTTTGCATGCTTTGAAAAAAGAATGAGGCCGGCCTTATTACGTTTAAAGTGAGGCTGTTATCAGAACACCACTGCTGCATTTTTAATGCAGAGTTTGAGCACTTTTGAGATAGTCCCGCCATAGACGTGTCCGCCAGAATCACTGATGTGTCATCAGAAAACTGGCAAACGCTATCCGCGGTCAATCCATCTCCCAGATTGTTTATATATATTAAGAATAATATGGGTCCCAAAATGAAGCTCTGAGGTACGCCCTGCAACAATTTAGTTCTGTCTGAAAAGTAATGATGATTATTTTTAGTAAATTTGAGGGGAGCGACCGCAAGAAAAAACCAGTTGTCGATGAGTGGCTGGAAGCCAGCAACATACACATTCCTAATGTAAGAGGCATAATCGGGTGTATTGTCCTGAACTCTAAGCTTTTGGGGGGGGGGGAGATCGCTCCCCCTGGATCCGCGCCTGCCCAGTATTACTATTTTCTTTGTCTTTGGAACAGTAGAGCAACTCAGAGTTATTATCAAGTAAAGAATGGCTTCCGAGAGATCAATATATTCCAAGTCAAGCTAACGTAAAGAATATACCTCTTGTTGAACCCTAAAAAGTACTGTTACCTCCATTAGGAATATTTATTGGATCACAAATTAGAAAAATACTAAGGGATTAACAGTTTGCTCAAAAATTAAGTGATGTTGAATTAGCTGCAGGGAGTTTTAAAGAAAATGTTTCGGAGTATTTAGAAAACAACAAAGTAGAAAACTACGAAAAACTTGTAGAAGAACTATTTAAAATCTACTCCAAAATGGGCTGTTGCCTGTATCGTAAAATATACTCTTTCCTATCCTATTTAAATTTTTTCCCAGAAAATTTGAGTGCGGTTAGTGACAAGCAAGGAGAAAGGTTCCACCAATTAACATTAACAATGGAGCAATGCTGCCAAAGTAGATGAGATCCAGCAAAGATGGGGGATTATTATTGGTTTCTTATGAGAGAAAGCGATCAGGAATATCAACATTTCAAAAAAGTTATAGACAAAAGACTTATCATAAATATATTTTCATGTGTATTTTTGTATATAAATCCTGTTATCCTTAGAATACATTCTTTATTTTTATTGTTTTGAACTTATGTATAAATATTATATAAAAGTGTTTGTATTAAACAAAAACAACTGGTACACTCTATAACTTAAAATGTATACGTGGTGGAAAATTTTCATCATTGAATTCGCAATTAGGATACTTTAAACTTCCACGGATAGCCATTATAACATCAGACGCATTTTTTTTTTTTGTATTTGTTGAATAGTTTTATTAATAACCGAGTGATTTAAATTGATGATTTTTGATGTAAAAATTAACATTTACCAAAATCTTTAAAACATGTCGTAAAAAATATTTTGGAGTGCTCCCAGTAACTACATCCTAGGGTTTTCTAAAACGCTGCACTCTAAAAGAACATGAATAGAGGTTTCGCCATCTTCTTCACAAAATCTATACTCTTTCTGCCAATCCGAGTTCCTTGAATTGTCTCTTAAGGTGGCAATGCCCCGTCAGGATTCCTGTTGGTTTAATGTTTAGTTTAAACACAAAGAAATCAGAGTTTATGCATTGATTTAATTAAAGTGTGGTTTCTTCTAAACTATTAGAGAATATCTTTTTCATGTAAATAGTTTTGCGGAATGATAATTTTTTTGGTAGAATTTAGGAAATCAACCAGACCGCCACCCTGTCGAAACGCCCCTGGCTAGATTTTCGGATCGCTCTTAACATCAATAAATAGCATTTATTGATGTTACTTTAAATATTAGAAAATATATCAGTCCTTCAAGCAGTTCCAAAGATATTAAATAAAAACCGCCATACCTTACTTTAAAGTATATGAACGGAATTTCTGGACTTCTTGTCGGTATTATGTGCGGGACAGACCGGTCATTGGTAGGTATACTTTTTTATGTCATTTTAAAAAAATACTTAGATATCGCAACGAAATTTAGCTGCTAAGTTTTAAGGAAATGTATTTTAATTTAGAAATGCAGCATATAGCAGCAAGTCAGCATGAGGAATAAAGAGCCAATTTGTTTTTGATAATTTAATTACAAAAGAAAATTTTATGTCACATGTCATGCGGAGATACCACTGTTTTAAAAATAAAAAAAAACTTAATGGTTTTTGTTGCAATTGTTTAGTCTCACAACAAAATAACAACTTAAATAGGCAAATGTTCATTTTATGTACAAGGCTTCCATAACTCATTTTTAATGTCTAATTTTACATTTTAGTTATATTTTTATATCAATATTTCAGTAAATATCTGAAAAATGAAGCAGGAAACATGTTTTAGCTGTTTTTTATCGAAATCTGGACCTTTTTTTCTTCTTTTTTCTTATAGTTATATTAGGTCATCAGTCCGTTTTTTCTTTTCGATATTCCTTATATCTATAATTATGGTTGTGACGTCAATTGTCACCTAACTTGCTATCTTCCTAGTCTTATGTTTCTACTTAACCAAGCCTTTCGGGTCTCATTTTGCTCACATGCTTATTTCATTCACGTCTTCTATGTCTGTCCATCTCATCACATCTCTAGGTTTTTGTCTACCATATATTTCAAAGTTTTCATTTCTGTTATCCTGAGTATTCAGTTTACGAGAGTGGCCGTTCATATTTAGGGAGTTTGTAATACTGTCATTGCTAAGTGCCATGTGACATATCCATTATTTGACATTTTAGGTATACATACTGAGAACCTTGATATATGAACATTATTTGTGTTGTTTAGAGTAACTTCAAAATTTTATCTCGGCCTAAAAATGGCTCGTAATTTTTTCGTTCGATTATTTTACACATCTTTCGAGGTATTTTATCTCAAAAGGAGCACATCAATGAGCTTAATTCTTTATGTAGTGATGAAGCACCTGCAAAAAGCATTTTAGTCGCTAGTTTAATGGGTTCAATCGTGTCCATCGTTCGCGCATGGATGAGTTGCATTAGAATCGTTAAATATCGATAGTATTGCAAGAAAACGTCGATGCTGTGCAGGAACTGATAATGCAAGATCGTCATGTGACATACCGTGAAGAAGTTATGCTCCCGTTGAATTTCACATAATTTGACAATTGCTCACAAAAAAGTGTCGATTGGTACAAGTAAATGTTCAAAAGATACAAGCGCGGTGTTTTAAAAAATATTTATAAGATCGTGATTGATGATGAGTTTTCCATGATGATTCAAAAGTAACAAAAGGTGTTCGCGCATGAAGTACTTTGAAGCAAATAGTGGTCTGTTTTTTCAGAAAAGCCGGCTATGATGCAACTGTGCCCTTATAGCAGCGTAGAACGATCTATTCCGAATATTACAGAATCATTTGTTTGCTTGTTTTCGATAAATTTAGAAAAACAAACGAGAGACAGTTCATTCTTCACTATAACAATCCGAGCTCTCACATATCGGCTCAAACAAGAAACTTTTTCAGCATTCAAAACAATGAATTAATAGGTTATCCACCATACAACCCTGATTTGGCACCCAATGATTTCTTTTTGTTATTGTACAAGAAAAACGAACTGCGTGGTCAGCAATTTTCTACGTCCGAAGAGGCGGTTGATGCGTACAAAACCATGTTTTGAGGGTACCATCTCACAGTGTGTGATCACCGTAGAGAATATTTTGAAAAATAATTAAACCATTTTCAATGATTAATATTTGTTTATTATTTCCACAAATGTGTGAATATTGTTCCTCCTATTTGTGAATATATGCATCTCCATACGATTTCTAACAGATATTCCGACCCGTACATAAAAATTTTTTTGCACCCTAATGATTAAATAACTAGAAATAACATATGTGTTAATATATAGTAAAGATTTGAGACTTACTATATTATTTCATCACCGATCACGATCTTACATTTTCTGAGTTGTGTTGTTACTAGAGAAGATTTGGTCTTGCTATTGGTATTTTCATGTTATACCGTATTTCTGAATTAATTGCAACTTTTGCTATTTACTTATTTTGAACTTTAATTCTTGTTGTTGTTGTTGCTTGTACTGATATATTTAATTATACGAACAATGTTTCCATATATATCGTTTTCTTTTATTAATCTCAGTTTTCTAATCTTATGCAGTCGAACGCTTTAGTAAAGTCAACAATACATATAACCTGGATTGTTTAATTTAGTTGTTTTCTTAGCTATTTGTCTGATGCTGAATATAGCGTTTGGTGTTGACTAGTACTATCAGAAACTTTGTTGCCCTTCATTTACTGAATATTTTTCACTTGTAGCTTTGTTCACGTTCACAAACTACGTAAAAAAGGTTATAGTATATCCAGGTGCTCATATTGGGTTTAATTAAACGCACAATCCTTTAATTGCCGATATTAATGTTAGGTTAAAAAAGATAAATGAAAGCTCTCAGCTGAAAAGGTTTAATATAGCAGATACAAATATAGATCAGATGGAAGCAGACATAAACAACCACATGAAAGAGAAAATTTTTACCAATAATGTGAACGAAATGTGGAAATTATTTCAAGATTTAATCTCAAGGTTAATGGAGAATCATAAATAACATCAAATATAATAAACAACGATGGATGACTGAAGAAATATTAGGTATCATGGACGAAAGGAGAAAGTATAAGAACAACATAGAGGAATATAAAAAGAAACAAAAAGAGATCAAATAAAAGATTCGTACAGTTAAGAAGAAGTGGGCGGGAAACAGATCTAGAGAAATGGAGGAACTAGAGAGAAAACATGATACTTTCAACATGTATAAAAAGGTTAGAGAAGTTTCTGGATTGTTCAACAGGAGAACCTAATTAGTAAACACAACAGGCAAACCTCTCATTGATAAACAAAAAATCCTTAATGTGTGGAGTTCCTACACACTGAATTATTTGAAGACCAAAGACCAAATATATCAGAGGATGTGCTGAAAGAGTGGAAATTCTGTAGTCAGAGGTTCTTCATGGTATAAAACGTGCAAAATCCAGAAAAACAACCGGCCCAAACGACATATCAGTGAAATTACTGTAATTAGTTCATGAACAAGAAAATGGTTTGATAAAGAATGCCAAGAAAAACTACAAGACAGACAGAAAAAACGAAACATTATGATTCAACAAGAAACAACAGAAAACAAAGAAAGCTATACAACATCCCGACGAGAAACAAGAAAACTATTTAGACAAAAGAAAAGAGAATATGAAAAACAGAAATATGAGGGAATAGAAAGGACTCAAACAGTCGAGCATTCTACAAATCGGTGTCAAATGAGAAGAAAGGCTTCAAACCTAACTGTGTGTCTATACTTACAAAGAATAATGATGAACTCATAATCAACGAATATGCCAAACATGGCAAGAATATTTCCAAAGTCTACTGAACATACATCAAGAGGAAGAACATAGAGAGGACATATATATTGGGGTGGACCCACCGGTAGAGGAATCAACAATAAAAGAAACAGTACAAGCAATTAACAAATTAAAGAACGCAAAATCCCCAGGCTCCGACAATATACCGGCCGAATTTCTCAAGTACAGAGGGGAGGTTTTACATAGACAATTACACACACTAATCATACTTATATGGAAATAAGAGAAAATGCCAGCAAAATGGCACGAAAGCATAATAATCCCTATCCATAAAAAGGGAAACAAAACCAAGTGCTCCAATTATAGAGGAATCTCCCTACTTAACACGGCATACAAAATCTTATTGAATATCCTATTAAGTAGACTAACGCCTTTTGTAGAAAATTTCCTAGGGGAATACCAAGCAGGATTCAGGAAAAATAGATCAACTATAGATCAAATCTTTACTATAAGACAGCTACTTGAAAAAGGATGGGAATTCAATAGAACTATCCACAATCTTTTCATCGACTTCCGACAAGCATACGACAGCATTAAAAGGGGTCAACTGTGGAATCCAATGGCAGAATTTTCGATTCCAAAAAAACTGATCCACCTCGCCAAAGTATGCGTAAATGGCTGTAAGTCCAGGGTACGAATAGGTAACCAACTCTCAGAATCGTTTGAAATAAACAGTGGTCTAAAACAAGGAGACGCACTGTCACCCCTCCTCTTTAATATAATTTTGGAAAAACTAGTGAGAACAACACAAATTAGAATAGAACTAATAACAGTAAACGGATCAAAATTACTAATTACTACTAGCATACGCGGACGACATTGATATTGTTGGAAACACCGTCACCAATGTAAAGGAAACTTTCAACAAAATAGAGATAGAGGCAAGGAAAACCGGTCTAATGTTCAATGAGGAGAAAACCAAATACATGTGCATAAACAGACAAAAGAATCGAGATAGAATAGGACAAAATGTAACAATAGACACATATAGAGTAGAGCGTTTTAAATATCTCGGAGCGACAATCACCACAGATAACGATATCACAGAGAAGATAAAAGGGAGAATTCAGGCAGCAAACAGATGTATTTTCGGACCCTATCACGACCCCAACACTAATGAATACCGAATAAGAACAAATGCCGAGGTCAAACAGATATATAACGCTAGCGACATCGTACAAGAAATTAAATCCCAACGCCTAAGATGGGTTGGCCATGTCCATAGGCTCCCTAATAACCGCCTTAACAAGTTAATTTGGGAGGAGGCCCCGACAGAGAAAAGACCCTTAGGACGCCCAAGAATGCGATGGAGAGATAACATATGGTCAGACTTAAGAACAATGGGGTTACCCACTAACTCAACTATCATGGACGACCGTGTGAGATGGAAGCAAGTTGTGTAGTCAGCCAAGACCCACCCTGGGTTGTAGGGCTACTTAAGGAGAAGAAGAAGAAGTTCATCAAGACAATATCGATATACTGGTTAAATTCTTTAATTCTATATACCTCATTGTAATTACCAACGTCAGGGGGACCTAACAGGGCACAGGCAGGAGAAGTTTTATAAACAGTTTAATTGACATATTTAAACGGGTGAATGTAATTAAATGAATTATTTTGTTACCTTTCTTGTAAGTCAAAATCAAATTCTTTTACATATTTGTTGTTAATAATTTTATTAAAAGTTTAGTGATATTTTCAGTTATCATTTTCCTTTCTTGCGTTAAGTCATGGTACTTTCCGATTTTTTCAGGTTCTTGACATAAAATCCATAAAAGGTAAGTATTATCCTTTTTATGGGCAGCATCTGGCAAACTAGTATTATTTATAACTATCATTATTTTTTTGAAGAACCATTTAGAGCTAAAAGATTATTTCCTATTTTATTTCAACAAAATATGTCTCGATATTGATTACGCCTATTTTTTCGTGTTATCGTTATCGTAAAATAAATTTTCAAAAAAATAAGATAAATCTTAACATATACGAATCGTGCGGTAAAAAAGGTGAAAGATAAGAGATGTCTTTTCATTTTATCTTTTGGAAGGTGCAGATAATTTAGGATATAATCTAACCTTTCCCCGAGGATCGGGCCGCTTGATTTATTTGCGAAATTTCCCTTAAAATCAGGATAAGCGGATTTTCGGATAAGCTTGAATAAAGGAAGTAACGAACGTTTATTAAAATCGTGACTATGTATATGAAGAAATATGTTTTTAATAGCGGTGTACCGGTAAACATAAATTTTCGCGTGTGGAAAAGGGACATTTCACTTTGTATGTACGTAAATAACGATTTGTTTTGATCTCTTCTTCTGGATTTAAGTTAAGTGAAAAAACAAGTAGCTTTGAAAAAAAAAAATAGTTTATCGATACTGAGACTTAATAATATTAATTTCATAAAGAGTAATGTCTAGTTATAAGTAAAAAAAGATTTATTGAAGATTTTTATAGAATTCTAAAATCTACACAGTTCATTCGAAAAGTTCCGGAACTAATTTTTTTTACGAATAAAAACAAGAGTTTAGAAAAAAGATTTTATTTAGTTTTTAACATAATCCCCTCTTCGTTCCATCCAAATTTTTCTGCGCTCATATATCTGCTGGAACGACCTGGAAATCTTCTCTTCTGGGATAGTTTTCAGAGCCCTGGTCAAATTCCTTTGAATCGCCTTAACGTCTTCAAAACATTCTCCCATCATCGTCTTTTTCAATTTAGGGAATAAAAAAAAGTCTACAAGAGTCAGATCTAGCGAGTAGGGCGAAGACCGACTTTTGGGTCTAAAATTGTTCGATGAGTATTGAGGAATGAGCTGGCGCATTGTCGTGCAACAGAGAAAGTCATCAGTGTAGTACAACTCCGGTTTTACGCGACGCTTCAAAAGTCGATTCAGGACACTTTTGTAGAATTGCGTGTTCACTGTTTGGTCCGGGGGCACGCATCGTTTCGATTTTGGACTTTGTCGCTCACACTTTGGTAGGCTGCCCTTTGCCCTTGCCTCCCCACTCAGCGGTTTGATGTTTGGTCGATAAATCGTATTGAAAACACCATAATTCGTCGACTGTTACAATTTTATTCCACACTGCGCTCTTTCAGTGCTTCCCTTAACAAGTGCGGAACGAACTTCGCATACACTTTTTTTCTCGAGAACATCGTGCAAAATGTGGTGCACACTTCCTACACTGATGTTAAGTTTCTCTGTCATTTCAACCGCAATTCGCCGATTACGAGACAATGCGATACACACACGTTCAACATTCTCACCGGTAGTCGAGTTTAAAGGGCGCCCCTCCCGTGAACCGTCTTACAGCAACTATCAACAGTTCTTGAACCGCGCATACAACTTAAAAACCTTACTGTGGCTTAAACAATCCTCACCATATGGGGTTTCCATAATTCAAATATTTCTGAACCACTTTTTCCCAATTTAAGACAAAATTTGATTGCGGCCCGTTGCTCCATAGAGAAAATTGTGACGCAGTGGCCAAATCACATCTAATTCAAATAAACACAGCAGGCCAATAAATGAAATTACAGCGCTCATATCTCAACTATGAGTAACTAAGACATGATATTACATGGTTCTGCCGTCGGGTAACAGATATTCCTAGTTGTAAATTTTATACAAAATTAGTCCCGGCATTTTTTTATATGAACTGTGTATATTATAAAATAAGAAAAATGTTTTTGTTTGTAAAAGATAAACGAAAATGCGTGTGAGGGTGAATATATGGAAGTAATTCCAGTGAGCAACTGGGAGAGGTTTCTCGAAGTCCAGCGGGAGTGAGCGATGATTCCTACAATCTCTTTCTTTCGGGCTGGGGCAACCATATTAATTGCAGTAATGTGGCTGGCACAAAACCACGATAATCCTTCAAATTTGGAAAACGTGTAAATCGTCTTGAGGGTCGCCGGAAAAAGGGGGCGTAAGGGTGAGAAATGGGAAGAAAAGTTGGCTGTAGTGGTCCAACAAAGTGTTATGTAAAAAAAAAAACGAAAAATTAACCAATCGGAACCAATTTTTAACCCATTTTTCTTGGCACAAAAGGAATATTTTATCTCAAAAAAGCATTTCATTTTATTGAAAATTCTATTGAAAAGATAATTCTTTTAAGGGATGTATATTTGCTCTCCGCTAGGTGGTGGATATGTTGTAGTATCCTACACCAGAGATCATATATCGGAATGAGTTTTTCTCTCTATCTCTCTCTTTCAAGTGCATGTGGAACGCAAAGGTATTATAGATTGAATAGTTCAGACAAATTTTTATTCCTTATCTCAAATGCTTTTTCGCAAAATAATTCTGTCTTGTTTTGAAGAATAAACCGATATTAATACTAAAAAGAGAAAAGAAAAAATAACAGTCATTTACCCCTCTCTATCGACATACCGCTTCCATGCAACTTCATATCTTCCCTACTCCATCTATACCGAGATTAAGTGTAAAAGCTAGATGCATGCCTTCACATTCAAATTTCATCTTTTGATTGATTTTATGATGCTTGATATTTTTTATTAAAATTTTGTATATTTATTCAGTCAATATAGACCTATTATTATGATTTACAAGCCAAACGGCTACGTACTCCTCCAGGGATTATTCACTCATACCAGGCATACAAAGACACCAAAAGTATGAAGCTCTGTGGGAACCCTTTCCATGTTATCGGGTCCTAAGTGACGTTGTCTGCTGTATTTCCCACGAACTTTCGGATGGATCTCGCGGTTGCAAGGAGAACTGCTTTCTGCATAGGTTAATACAGATGCTCACTAAAGCCAAGTCCCGTGATGTTCTGTAGGAGGTTCTTTGGTATCACTCCAGTTGTTGACAGTATTATGGGAATCGTTCGGACGCTGTTCATTGCCCATTGTCTTCGGATTTGGACCTCCAGATCTCTGTATTTGGTGATCTTCTCGTTGTATTTTGGCCTTAGGTTGTTGTTGTTAGGTACAGCAGTGTCGATTAGTGTAGTTCGCCTAGAAATTTTATCTATTAGTATAATATCTGGTCTATCATGAGTTACTGTCTGATCCGTCAGAACCGTTCGGTCCCAATATAATTTGAACTGGTTGTTCTCAAGAATAGGCTCTGGATTGTACTTGTAATAAGGCATTTTTCCTACTTGTAATAGGTTTAACTTTTTTTCTAAGTCTTGGTGGAGTATCTTAACAGCTGAGTCGTGTCTTTCCTTATACTCGGTTGCGGCAAACGCTTGGCATCCTCCAGTTATGTCTTGAATTGTATCCGATGTTCCACAGCCATATCTGCATTGGTCATTTTCTATTGAGGGATCTCTAATGATGAACTTTCGGTAGTTCTTCATCGGAATAACCTGGTCTTGGATAGCTAACAAGAAGCCCTCCGTTTCCGGAAACATCTGTCCTGAGATCAACCAGTAGTTCGACGCTGAGTTGTCGACATTGTCTTGATTGACCTTATTTGGATGCCTTCCATGAAATGGCTTCTGTAGCCAGGTTTGTAACTTCTCTTGTTCTGTTTGGTGAGCAATATCCTGTTCCCTCAGCTGTGGCGGCGTTAAATCGTCTGCCTCGCATATTGCTCGATGTAGTGTGGAAGAGTCCGCTAACCTGTGGAAATATGAACGTAGGTTTATTATTTGTTGGTCGAGCTGCTTACCAATATCCACCAATTCTCTTCCTCCTTGGTGTCTTGGAAGCATTGTACGTTCAATAGCACTCCAAGGGTGATGTTTTTGTGCTTTTGTCAGGAGTGTCCTTATTTTTCTTTGCAGGTTTTGGATGTCCGTCCTGCTTCATTTTACAATTCCAAAAGAGTAGCTTAGCGCAGAGCAAACATACGTGTTGAGAGCCTTAAAGAAATGTCTACTGTTTAAGTTATTTCGTAATATCCGCCTTACCCTCCTGACAAATTCGATTGTCAATTCGGCTTTCATAGTGCCATGGTCATTTCTTTTAGCCTGTTTCATACCTAGATATTTGTATGTTTGGTTTGCTTCCATTGCAGCTATAGTTTCACCGTTCTGCATTTCAAAAGTCCCTGATTGTATCTTCCCTTTAACGATGTTCAAAATACGGACTTGTCAAGTCCAAATTGCATTCCGATATCCCCGGAAAACTCCTCTACAATTTTAAGCATTTGTCCCAGCTAGTTTCTGGTAGCAGCCATCAGTTTAAGATCATCCATGTATAGAAGATGATTCACTTTTACTGCCTCTTCGTTGTTATTTCTAATACTGAAGCTGTATCTGGTGGTGTTCAAACGGCGTGATAGTGGGTTTATTGCAAGGCAGAACCACAATGAGCTAAGTGAATCGCCTTGAAATATTCCTCTTCGTATCGGAATGGTGTTAGTTTCGATGGTGTCGCTGGATGGCACTTGCAATTGGATCCTAGTTCTCCAGGTTGATATGATGCGTTCTAAAAAGGAAACAAAATTATTATCGACCCTGTACATTCTCAATATAGTTTTGAGCCACTCATGTGGCACTGAGTCGAAGGCCTTCTTATAATCCACGTAGGCAGCAAAAGGTTTCTTCGGTTGGTACAAACTTGGTTACATATGACAGAGTCAACAATCAATTGTTCCTTGCATCCCATTGCTCCCCTCGTGCATCCTTTCTGTTGAGTTGCAATGATGTTATTTGGCTCACAATGTGCATAGATGCGTTGGGTCAAGCAGGAGGTGATCACCTTATACAGTGTGGGAAGGCAGGTGATTGGCCTATACTTAGCTGGGTCATGTGTGTTGTGTTGGTCCTTTGGTAGAAGGTACGTAATACCTTCTGTCAAGAACAATGGCATTTTTGCTGGGTTGAGAAAAACATCATTAATAAGATTAGTCAGCTGACGGTGCATACACTAGAACTTTTTGAGCCAGTAGTTCTGGATCCCGTCGAGACCTGGAGCTTTCCAGTTATGGGATTTCTTGATTTTTCTTGAAATTTCCTCGGTGGTGGCTCAAACTGCTTCTGGCTGTAGTCTTGGCAGATTTGGTGTTCTTCATTGATCCAGCCAGCTGTGATGTTACAATTGGTTGGCGTGGAAAGTTGGTTTCCCCAGAACTCCTCTACCTGCTCTCTATTGGGATATCTATTATTTGCCATATTAGGTGGAGAGTTTAGCTTACGGAAGAAAGTCTTTCCTGATCGTTGGAAGAGCTCATTGTCGCGTTTTCAGTTTTTGCTGGCGTTGTACCTTTTTAGCCGTCCTGCAATAACAGAGAGCTTCTGTTTCAGGGTATTAAGGCATTGCTGAGAAGTAACATTCGCTGAATCTTATTGCGAATGATATCGGACACGATTCATGCTTTCTTTATTATTATTATTATTATTATCCATAGACTTAGTCAAACAGCTTTGACTCTCTATAGGGAGCATTCACTCATCCCAGATATATTTACTTATCATCGCACGTCCTCCATGGATCATTCCCTTATCCCATATATATTCATATACCACAAAGACGGACCTCTGTGGGGACCTTTCCATGTTTTCGGGCTGTAGATGATATTATGGTCTTCTGCATTTCTCATAAACTCCTGGACAGTGGTCTCAAGTAGCACTACTTTTTGCATAGCTTAATACGGGTGTTCGCTCATGTTGATATTAAGCATAAGACTGTTGATAGAATTATGGAGATCATCCAGATGCTACTCACTCCGCACTTTCTCCAAATTTGTACCTCCAGGTCTCTATATTTGGCATTCTTCTCATTATGTTTGTCCCTCAGATTGTTGTTGTTAGGAATGGTGACTTCTGTTAGTGATGATCGCCTGTTAGTTTTTATCTACTAAACCACGTTTGGTCTGTTATGTGCTACTGTATGAACCATAAGCACAATTCGAATCCAGTAGAGTTTTTTCTTTAGTATAGGTTCTGATAATATATTTCAGTTTCTCATCAGGATGACCTGATCTTGAATAGCTAGTTAGAAGCCTTCGGTTTCAGGAGCCGGAAAAAAATAAAATTGTCGGATGACTTACGGAGCGTCCGTATATGTGGATACTGAGCTATATACCGCAGTACTGTATGCGCGATTCCTCCACACCGTCACTCTTCGGCATAGTGGGAGCAATATTTAAGTCCGAGGTTGTCTTCAATATACTGAGGATTGTACATCCAACTGTAGATAATGTAGGTGACGCAAGGCTTGTGTTTATATGTTGTTACTATCATCCACTGCATTCTTTATGTCCTACCGCAGACCATTCTGCTGACACTGTCGAGAATCTTTACAAGTATGGGTAGTGTCTGCTCCCTTTCCTAATTTCTTACCGCTATTGGTCGACATTGTTGAGGATCCTTATACAGGCAAGGCGATTCCATCCTATTGACGCTGTCGAGGATTTTTACAACTACGGGCGGCGTTGGTTCCTTTCTTTCCTTCCTACCGTCACCTATATACG
The DNA here is from genome assembly GCA_034092305.1 of Diaprepes abbreviatus. Lineage (NCBI taxonomy): Eukaryota > Metazoa > Arthropoda > Insecta > Coleoptera > Curculionidae > Diaprepes > Diaprepes abbreviatus. The sequence goes on along the minus strand of JASJET010000046.1, from coordinate 645,642 downwards.
CACGCATTTCATGCCATCGGTTTTGTAAGGTTATCTCCGTAATGGCCGGGAACGTGTTTTGCCGCCAGGTACCCACAGCTGTCCGTCATTAAGGGCAAATAAGATCTGTCGCCGTCCATCACGGCCAAGGTTTACCGCCCCGACATCACTGCTGATGCGTGGAGAACCACCGCGTACCAAAAAGTTCGCCAATCGATGTTAGGATCTATAACGTACCATCGCAGTTTGAATTTAAGTACGAGGCATCGTGAATAGTGTCACAGGTATATAGTAGGAGTCACCGTGAATAGCCCCGTGAATTTTAGTACGATATACAGTGAACAGAGCCCATACATCCTCTTACTTTCTAGACAGTTTATTTGTTTATATTGTTGTCCATCTTGCATTGTCAGTTATTTTTGTAAAAGTATGGAATACAGGATACAGGATATTTGTTTCATTACCTAGTTCCGATTTTTCACATTTCAAGCAATAATTGGCAGCCGACAGCCAGTACTAATACGAGCAATTGGTCCCTGGCTCGCCGTTTCTCCACTGTAACTAGCTGCCCGATGTAAAGGGGGTCCTTGACCACATTAATCCTGAGGGTGGCGCCCGAAACTAACACTCAGGTGTTAATTTTGACTACCAGGCAGTCAAACCGTTGACCAGTTCAGAAGATAGGGATATCTCGACCGTGAGCGAGTACGGAAAGGGTGTAGTATTTAAGATTATTATGGATATCCTTATGCTGGGCGTTTGACCGATGACTATCTGCAGGATAAACATCCACCTACTGATGTTCCACTGTCATAACAGAAAGGCATCAGTAGATCCGTAGATTACAAAGACGTCCGTAGATTACTACTACTACAGATTTAAAAAATGTCACAACCTTGACATTTTGTTTATTAATAATAAGTACTACATTTGTGACTTGAAGTTAGGTACTGAGGATACAATACACCAAAAAACCAAAAAACTGCACATGTTAAATTTATAGCTAAGAGGATATTCAATTTGGTATTTATTAACAGAATCGAATACTTTTTAGTTTAAATTAGGCTGGTGTAAAAGTGGCTCAAATTTCCTATATCCGTTCTATCTTTAACAGTGTTTTTATCTTTTTCAATTTTTATCATTTCCTTTATCTGTAATTTTTGGTAATTTATACCTTTGTTCCTAATTATGGTTTTGTTATAATCAAAGTCTTTTTTTTTTCATCCTGTGTGCTTTTGTTTAGCGCTGTTGAGGTTTTTTTTGTATATTTATGACCATTTAATCCATTCTTTAGTAATTGGCTCATCATGCCAATATATTTCTTGGGACAATCTGTGCAAGGGATCAAGTATAATACATTTGATTTATTCATGAGAGGAGTTTTATTTCTTAAAATAGTGATTAGTGTATTTAGTTTATTATGAGTTCTGTGGCATACGATAATATTGTGCTCTTCTAAAATGTGTTTTATTTTTTCTGAGAGTTTACTGGTGTGAAAGTAACCCTAGATATTTTTGCTATTTATGTTCTAAGTGTTTTGTTGTTAGGTTAATATATTAACTATTTCGGTGATGGTCTTTTCATTGAAATTATTATTTGTTGGTGTCCTTCTCACTTTTTATAGTATTCTAGGTTGGAATTTTGGAGACGTTAGAAAGATAGCATGATCTAGCAGACTTATTATACACTATTTTTTTTTTAAGTTATCTAGGTTAGAATTTGCAAAGTTAGTTATATTTCAAAATCATGATAGTATTTTACAGCGTTATTTCTTTTTCGATATGTTAATATGTTTCATATAAAAATGTTTTTAATTATCCAAAAAAAATTTGGATAATGAAAATATGCTAAAAATGCCCTAAACACAGGGCGAGACGTCGATTATTGCGTTTTAATTTATATACGTAAGGAACCGAAACCCAAGAAATGACTGCAATCCCACAAACTTTTTCATATATATATATATATATATATATATATATATATATATATATATATATACAGGGTGTCCAAGATAAGGATCCTAACCATGGGGATCTCGGAAACAGTTGGAGATACGAGGTCGGTTAAATTAGAGAAAAGTTGCGCAATTTAGTGCTAAATTAAACGCAATTTAAAAATTTTAAAAATTCAAAATACTTCCGGAGATTTCCGGAAAAAACCGAATTTTGGCAAAATCGTTTTTAATTTTTGTAGGCTTTATTTAAAGAGATATCAAAAAATAAAAGGTAGATTCTTCTTGCCACTTTTTATTTTTTATAATTTGGTCTAAACAAAATTTAAATCCGACGTTTCGTTTCTGAGATACCATCATGAACTTTCATTTTTTATATGGAACAAAAAAAAGTATCCCATGTATTTGATAGCATTTTTTATTACAAATTCAACGGTGTATCACAGTTGCATATCAAGTGTGTAGTTCATTGGCTTTTATAAAACTGATATACCTTTCTCTCTCGCTCTCATGGAGCTCTTATGGAAAGTACTTGAACTACGTATTCGATATGCAAGGGTGATACATCGTTGAATTTGTAATAAAAAATGCTATCAAATACATGGGATACTTTTTTTTGTTCCATATAAAAAATGAAAGTTCATGATGGTATCTCAGAAACGAAACGTCGGATTTAAATTTTGTTTAGACCATATTATAAAAAATAAAAAGTGGCAATGAGAATCTACCTTTTATTTTCTGATATCTCTTTAAATAAAGCCTGCAAAAATTAAAAACGATTTTGCCAAATTTCGTTTTTTTCCGGTAATCTCCGGAAGTGTTTGAAATTTTTAAATTTTTTTAACTACGTTTAATTTAGCACTAAATTGCGTAACTTTTCTCTAATTTAACCGACCTCGTATCTCCAACTGTTTCCGAGATCCCCATGCTTAGGATCCTTATCTTGGACACCCTATATATATATATATATATATATATATATATATATATATATATATATATATATATATATTGGTTTTCCAATTATCTATTCTTATAAAAATAAATGAGAAAAAAACAGAGATAAAGCTTTCGACGGAATAATATTTTAACCATAATACATTTTAGAGCTTTTTTCTATCCACATATAAAAACCATTCCGCATGGTCCCATTTACGTTTAGACCCTCCATATTTTTTAAACTTTATTTCCTTTCCAGTACCTTCTGCAATACTCTAAGCCCGAGATACCCTAAAAGATTAAATTTGTCCTATCTTTAGCCAAGGGCTTTAGATGCGTTTTTCCTTAGTTATTTAATGGCCTCTTTTAACAAAGAAGGAAATTTATGGTTTTAGGTAAAAATGCACTTGCTCAAGTTATACTACATGCTAAGAAGTAAAAAAGAGTTTATCATGCAATTTTGGGAATCAGCATCCTTTTAGTTAAATTTGTTTCACATTTTCATTGATATATACAAAATTACATGACGCCGCTTTTAAAACCCAACCTCTCTCTGGAGATATTTCTGGTAAGTAGAGAGGATTGGGAGGAAGAGCAAAATCTTCCGAGAAATGGATCCTGGTGGTATACTGATGGATCTTGACAAGATGAAAGAGCTGGACCCGGAGTGTTCGGTAGGAGCATAGGAGTCAGAGAGTACTACCCTCCCGAACAACATGTGACAATCTTCACAGAGGAAATTTAAGCTATTCTGCAGTGTGTCTATCTCTGTGAGAGGGAAGTAGACAGAAATAGGGTAATAAATATATGCTGCGATATTGCCACTGAAGTCCAGTGTCGTAATTTGGCGACTGGTGTCTGAGTGCAAGGACATAGTGAATGGTGTGACAAGGAACAGTTGCACAATCAGACTCATGTGGATCCCGGGCCACTCGAGCATACGCGGGAATGAGGGAGGAGATCATCTGACAAAGTTAGGGTCAGCAATTGAACCCTATGGTCCCCAACAAGTTCTATCTGTCCCAATTGATATTAGCAAAAGCGAATTAAAATCGTTGCTGAAAAGCAAATTTATTGAATTGTTAAGGCAAGCTCCTGGAATGAGGTGTGCTAAGGACCATATAACTGGACCTAGGGCACGGCGTACTAAGGAGCTGTGAATTATGGTGAGATTGTTGACAGTACATTGTCATCTGAAGAGCCATCTTCATAAAATCAGTGTCGAAGAAGACCCGACGTGTAGATGGTGTTTGGAGGACGATAAAACTGTTAACTACGTCCTCAGAAAGTGCCCAGCACTCAACAAACCAAGACAGAGATATTTCGGAGATACAATTTTGTTACCGGAAGCAGTAAGGCAAGTTCAACTAATGAGGCTGCTTGAATACGCAAAGGCGACCGATCTCGAATGACGTGCAGCTATGGTAGGATGTAAAAGGCTTACTAGAGGCCTAGGCATCGATGATCTAGTATCACCACTCTCGTGTTCATTCAGTCATTATACAAAATTATGTGTTAATTGTGGATTAAGTTTTGATCTTGCACAAAAGATGCCATAAGAGATTTTGGAACCAACAAACGCCTGTACCCCTGTATTAATAAGGAACCATATGTAGAAGATACCTCCCAGGGGACTCCCTAACGCGAATAAAGGCGAACTTTAAAAAAGTATTTATCATTCTTATCTTAATATTTTTGATAGGCAATTATTACAGGAGCTTAATCGAGAGCCGAAGTTGTTTTTTAGAACTATTTATTCACCAAATAATAAAGTAATAAATTGGAAAATAGTGTTTTCCAATGCACTGTCGTGCGAAGTTTGCTGGAAAAGTTGCGGGTTCTTTCGTTTTTCGCGGATAAAAGCTAAAACTGTTTAGTTATTGTAACTGAAAAATCGATATTGCTTGGCTTTGTTCAAAGTAGACCATACACAAAAAGAAGTAAAGCTACTTTAAATGTTATCTGCAGATAAGACAGTACCCAAAATTTAGTGGTCAAGTTTGTATATGAAGTCCAACCTACAGAATTGACCGCTTTATAATTAGTCACACTTCACAACTTTTAAAATAAGAAATGAGCTTGCAGCATGTTTGGAAAGTCACTATACTACTACGCTGGACATCCATCGTGTTGAAACCACATTTGTTGCCCTATATCTAAGAGTAAGTCTTCAAGTAAAAGTGGAAGTTGATTTTCTAAAATATCACGATATTTTGCGTCTTTTAAATTACCTTCAAAAAAGTATGGACTCACAAGCTTGTCATCAACTATTCCACACCAAATGACCTTGAAGGCCAAGTTCAAGGTTATTTTCAAGATCACTACTGCTTAGCTTCCATGTTACCAACAACATTTGTACGAAACATTTCACAAAATATTGCGATCTTCTTGTTTTAACCTTAAAATGACTTTAACCTTCATTTTGAGGTCAAGGTAATATCCGATAGTACAAATTTCCGCTCTTTTCATTCCCGGGATTGAAAAATCCTCTAAATTCACATTAAACCATCTTTTTATTCTCCTACAGGATGGATAAATGCATAGAATTTTTATATGTTGAAATTAACGGAAAAAATCCTCGTTATAATTTTTTTTAGATACATTCATTTTTAATTAAGAATTTTCTCTTTTATATAATAAATACATTACCTAAAGAAGCTAATATCTTCTAAAGCTAATGTTCTTGTTTTATACAATGGTGTTTAAAAGGCAACCTATATCTTACAAAGGACAAAACAATCTATTGTTTTGCCAAGTAAAATTCTTGAGCGTGTTTTGTCTTTGTGTAAGTATGAAAATACATAACAATGCTGAAAACCTGAAAATTAAGTCTACGCTACAAAGTCAAAATATTCCATTTACGATAAAATTTATTTCGAGAAAATTGCCTTCATAGCCACATTGAACTTTTTTTTTATATATTTTGTGATTCATAAGATCAGAGTGATATAGTTTTATCACTGAAATTCATGAATAGGTTAGTAAAATCTAAAGATTCCAACGAGTCTTTTTATTCGACTTCGACTTTTATAAATTAGCAATACCTTTTGTCAAAATAATATACTATCATCGGCCCGATGCTGTAATCATCTTCTTTGACATTCCCTTTCCTTATCTCTTTTAAGACAGTGACATACTTCTAAATTACTACAAACTCAACAAAGATGCAAAATTCTTATTCTGACATTCTCTCTCCCTTTATCTTTATAGAATCCCAGCCTATATGTCGAGTTCAATAATAATGAAAAATTTCGTTCGAATACATGGAAGTGCCATATTGTTTTCTCACAAAAAGGCACTTCATAAAATTTGAGCTCTTACAGAAAGATGTTTAAAAAGAGGGAGCTGTCGCTCTAAAAATGAATGCAGTATATATATATATATATATATATATATATATATATATATATATATATATATATATATATATATCTGTAGCTTTACAACCCTTCGTGGGTCCTCGCTGCATCCACGACCTGCCTCCATTTGCTTCGGTCCATCATGTCGTTACTCCAATCTCGTACTCCCAGTACATTTAAATCTTTTGTGATGTTATCCCTCCATCTTAGTCTGGGCCTACCTAAGGGTCTCTTTCCGGTCGGGTTCTCTTCCCATATTCGTTTGATGAGACGTTCGTCATGGGCCCTATGAACATGTCCTGCCCACCTAAGTCTTTGGGCTTTTATTTCGTTAATGATGCCTGGCTGATCATACAAGCTCTTTAATTCTTCATTTGTTCGGATGCGGTATTGTCCCGTTGTTTCATCTACTCTAGGCCCATATATTTTTCTTAATATCTTGCGTTCGAAACGTCTTAATAACAATTCGTTCTGTTTTGTGATGGTCCAGGTTTCTGAGCCATATGTTATTACCGGTCTAATAACTGTTCTATATATATATATATATATATATATATATATATATATATATATATATATATATATATATATATATATATATATGATTCAGTATTAATCCGGGAATACATCCGTTCGTTGGTTTGGTTTCCTGTAGAAATTTGCATACGTTTCGCCAAAATCCCATTTGGCATCTTCTGTGCTTGGTGGTTGTAGGTCAGGTTGAGTTGTTTACATATTGGTAACACGTCACTAACATTTGACACGATACAATATATAAATATATATATATATATATATATATATATATATATATATATATATAATTTTTTCTTGGGATTAGGTTCATATTTAAAATATAGTTTTCATCGCTCTGAGGTTTCGTTCTTTATTTAGAACATTTTCAAAAATAATCGTCTAAAATTTAAAACGGAATATGAATATAATATAATTTTATCATTCTGATGATTGTTTAATGGCAATTCCTCATGACAAAATAAATTGTTGTACAACAATTTAATAATTTCCATAGCAAATTAAAATTTACATCAGAATCTGAAGTAAACGGAAAAATAAATTTCCTGGAGATGACTCTAATGCGCCAGAATGATAAAATTCAAACGCAGTGGTATACCACACCAACCTGGTCCGGAAGATATTTGAACTTTTCAAACCATTCAAAAAACAAAAGAAGCAGTGTAATCGTGAGCTTGGTTGACACAGCAATTTTATTAACTTCCCCTACATTCAGACCCTCGATTCTAAGAAAGTTAAAGACACACTCATAGAGAACAATTTTAATATTAAAGATATTGACGAAATTATTAAGAAAATAACATACAAACAATATAACAACCTAAGAACTAAAAACAAGGATGATTCACAACAAGAAATACAAAAACCATACATAGCATTACCTTATACAACAGACCTTTCAGAAAAATTAAAATACATTTAAAAAAACACAATATTGTAGCATGCCACAAGAGTTATAACCAACTAAACTCAATATTTACCAAATTAAAAAGCAAAACACCAACTATGAAAACTTCAGTTCCGTGTGCAAACTGCCCAAAACAGTATAGAGGAATGTCAAGTCAATTATTAAAAAATCGACTAAATGGACATAAATATACCCAAAATGCTACTACAGCATTGACAAAACATGAAAAGAATCAAATACACTCTTTTTACTTTGAAAATTGCAAAATAGTCGATAGCGATAAAAATTATCATAAATTAATAATAAAGCAAATGATAGCCATCAAAAAGGAAGCACATATAGTAAATGACAGAACTGATATAAACAATCTTAGTCAAATTTACAACAATATAATTTATACACAGATATTCCCTTAAAAACATCAAAAATGTTTGTATCACCTTAAAAGCAATAACAAATTCCTTTAATTTTTTATTTATCATGTCCCCGAATATAAAATGCAAGTCCTTGGTGGCTTGTTGATGTTAGCGATAGTTTTGACGAAAAAAACGAATAAAATTTACTAGAAATAATCCTTTAAATGTTATTGTCTTAAATGTTGAATTTTAAGTGTATATTATTGGTAAATTAATATTCATAATTCATTTTAAATTTTAGACGATTATTTTTGAAAATGTTCTAAATAAAGGACGAAACGTCAGAGCGATGAAAACTATATTTTAAATATGAACCTAATCTCAAGAAAAAATTGAAAATAAAAATAAATATTAACGGTTCACGAAAATCTATATATATATATATATATATATATATATATATATATATATATATATATATATATATACATATGAGTTGGTCGAAAAGCGTATGGTGAGGAAACCAGAGTTATACTTGCAGAAAATAAACTGTTTCTATATATTCTTTTCTTTTTCTCTGCTTGAAGGGAGAATAATATAAAGGTAACTATATATATATATATATATATATATATATATATATATATATATATATATATATATATATATATATGGTTACTATTTTTATGAAAGTTAACTAGCTACGAATGACAACAGGACGAATCCTGGCCTTAGGCAGTTACATTATTATAAAGTGATAACTTCTTGCTCTTTCAAAAAATAACTGGTAATAGTTTTCAAACTAAATTTTAATTTATTACTCCAACTTAAACTTATTTATTTATTTATGGCTGTTCCTATATTGTTTTTATTTATTTTATTATTTGACAATGGCGTGTGTCCATTGTACACGGAGGTTACTCTTCTTTCCCTCTGTATTTTTTGTATGTACTTATCTACCCTATACTGACGAAAACCTGTGAGTTCTAAACTAGTCTGCTGATGGTAGTACACTGTTAAGCAGCGCGCCCACTAGTTCGGTTCGGTTCAGACCGCTCGGCTCCGCACAATCGGCCAGTTTTGATTTACACCTAAATAAATGAGAGCCCGCTCACTGGTTCCGACGGGTCATAACGCTTCAGCGCTTTCAGCATCGGAACCAGTGAGCGGGCTCTCATTTATTTACGTGTAAACCAAAACTAGCCGATTGTGCGGAGCCGAGCGGTCTGAACCGAACCAGTGGGCGCGCTGCTTTAATGGGAGGGATTTCCGTCTTTTCTGGTAGTTTTTTGCAACCTGAAACAGCGTTGCCTCACCTTGCTCGATCCAGCGAAATCTCGCTCTTTTCTTTTCTGATTTACTCTCTCGTTCCGCTTTGTGAAATCTCACTTGTTTCAATACATTTTGCTTCGGCCACCTTCTTGTATTATTTTTTGTGATTGTTATTTGTTTTGTTTAATTTATTTTCTTTCACTTTAGTTAAATAATCCGTAAGTTGAATTTTGGAAATCTTCGCAAATCCTTGTTTAAAATTGGATAAAAACGTACTAAAAAAACTGTAGAACTGTACCTGCAATTTAGTAGAGTTTAGTTATTTTAATATTGGCAGCACTACTTATAAATATGTTTTTGTGGTTGTGTATATATGATTAACAATTATTTTCTTTTTCTTGTGATTTTTATCAGACATCTTGATGTTTAATTCATTTAAGGTAACGAATGATTGATTTATTTCCACCAAAAAATCTCTCTCTCTGATAAAAATATCGTTCCTTTAAATAAAATCTTGCTCTTTTTTGACAGGACAGCCCGCTTAAAAAGTCATATGTCTGTGGCAACACTGACTACAAACGGAACAAAGATAACATAATCTCTTCCTTTATTCCCGATCCCATTTAAGCTGAAAGATATTGATTACAAAAATAAAATGGAAAGCTTTAAACACTATAAAAACGGAATTATTAAAGCTGCATATATGCTATAAGCAATCTCTGAATATAAAGGATCCGAGAAGCTTACGTTGAGATATTCCACTTTAATGAATAAAAAAGTCGCTTCTTTAAACATAGCTAGGGGCACAGCAAAAGTATATAAACTCACACTGTGGTGTTTTGAAAACTTGATGTTTTTAAAGGACGATGAATATATAAGTTCATGTAATTTGAAAAGCAAATAACACATCAACAAAAACCAAAAAAATATACGACTCATGTTATAATGGCTGTCCGTAGGAGTTTAAAGCATCCTGATTGCAAATTCAACAAAGAAAATTTTCCACTACTCATAGATTTTGAGTTATAGAATCTATCAGTTATTTATATGTAATAGAAACATTTTTATATAATATTTATACATAAGTTCGAAACTATTAAAAAAATAAGATATTTGAAGGATAATAGGATTTATTTACAAAAATAATTATGAAAATACATTTATAGTAAGTCTTTTGTACAGGGTGAGTCAACGATTGGATGAAGTAAGTTTGTGCCTTTTCGGTGAAATTTACAAAGAAACTATATTTATTGTTTGATACAGTTTATTTTTACGCAGATTTTAAAAATATTTAGGACTCTACAGGGTGAGCCAAAAAACTAGGACAGCATAAAGTTGTATTTTTTTAAATAGAACACCCTATATACGAATCGTATTTTCGATTTAGCTTATAATTTTAAATCTTTTTCATTAAAGGTTTACTATAACAAACTTTATAGTTTCTGAGATAATTAAGTTTAAAGAAAAAAAGTCACATTTTCAAGCATCAATTCAATCCTAAATAACGTTTTCAATTTTGTGACAAATATATTCAAATTTGGAATTTAGCAAGGCCATGGACAAGTTAACATAATTCTTACCTAATATTTGCAATAAAAGATACAGGGTGTTGAACACATCGGCTCAAATTTGAACAAGCTTAAATGAATAAATATCTTTTTTTTTAAATGGTACACCCTGTATATTTTCATGTTATTTAATAGAGTAATAAAAACCCTAGAAGTTTTGTTCAATATATTCTATACCTATTTATAATAGTTTTTGAGATATTCCAGTTTTTCTTATTTTCCATACTTTTTTACAGAAATAGTCTTCATTATCATAGTAGCCATGTAAAATAATAAAAAGAAACTACAGAAACAAACAGAAGGTGGTTAAATATAATGAAATACATTATTCCTTATATTGCCACGGCAATAGTTTAATTAAACATAATGTGAAAAAATTAACACAACAATAACGACAAGGCAAATACATATTTACTTTTATACTAAATTGAAACAAAAAAATTACCTATTAAATACTGAGATTAATTATTTCTTTTTAATAAGTGTTCAAATAAACGACCCTCTTGTGCAATGCACAAATTTAGTCTTTTTTGCAGATTTTCTCGGACCCTGGACAAAATTAGTGGCGTTATTGTTCTACAGGTATCCCTAATCCTGTTTCGCATATCTTCCACTGTTGTTGGTGGATTAACATACACCTTATTTTTAATATAATCCCATAGGAAGAAATCTAATGGGGTGATGTCGCAAGACCTTGGTGGCCACTCAATGAAACCCCCTCGTCCAATCCATTTTTGCGGATATCGTTGGTCCAAAAACGCACGAACTTCACGATGGTAATGCGGAGGCGCACCATCGTGCTGGAACCACATACTGTCGAGCTCATCCCTATCGAGACCTTGAAGCAGTTGGGGTAGTTCTTCTTGTAGAAAGTTCAGGTAACTATGGCCATTTAGTGGTTCATTAAAAAAGTGGGGTCCAATAATTCGATTATGATGAATACCACACCAAACATTTAATGACCAGTGGTTTTGATGTTGCACCTCTCTAATCCAAAATGGGTTTTCTGTGGCATAATAATGCATGTTGCGTCTATTTACGGCACCGTTACTTCTAAAAGTAGCTTCATCACTAAACATTACCTTGCATAATAAGTCTGGATTTAATTGAATCTCCGCATTTATTGTACGACAAAAGTTTACACGACTTTCAAAATCCTGTCCATACAATTCTTGGTGTAATTCCATGTGATATGGATGATACCTATATTTCTTGGTAGTACGATTAGCGGTGGATTGTGATGTTTCACATAATGCTGCTAACTGACGGCTACCAATATAAGGATTTTCCTGAACATTTAACGATACTTGTAGTTCTTTTTTTTTTTCATTAGTTACTGGTTTGTTGACCACTTTACGTTTTGGACAATCAACAGTACCAGAAGAATCAAATCTTTGCATTAAGTTTTGAAAAGTATGGGTATTACGCTGGCGTCGATCAAGATACTTCATTTTGTAAATTCTTTGAGCAAGAAGGCAATTTTTTTGAGCCTCTCCTATTGTATAAATCATATCTATTAACTCATTCTTTGGAAAATTCATTTTACAATATAAGATGAATGCAAAAAAAAACAAACTACACTACATAAAAACCAAAAGAAGCGATTGCGGTTATAAATTTGACACACAGAAAAATGTTCTTTTACATTGTTTTTGCCATGGCTACTATGATAATGAAGACTATTTCTGTAAAAAAGTATGGAAAATAGGAAAAACTGAAATATCTCAAAAACTATTATAAATAGGTATAGGATATATTGAACAAAACTTTTAGGGTTTTTATTCCTCTATTAAATAACATGAAAATATACAGGGTGTACCATTTAAAAAAAAGATATTTATTCATTTAAACTTGTTCAAATTTGAGCCGATGTGTTCAACACCCTGTAGCTTTTATTGCAAATATTAGGTAAAAATTATGTTAACTTGTCCTTGGACTTGCTAAATTCCAAATTTGAATATATTTGTCACAAAATTGAAAACGTTATTTAGGATTGAATTGATGCTTGAAAATGTGACTTTTTTTCTTTAAACTTAATTATCTCAGAAACTATAAAGTTTTGTTATAGTAAACCCTTAATGAAAAAGATTTAAAATTATAAGCTAAATCGAAAATACGATTCGTATATAGGGTGTTCTATTTAAAAAAATACAACTTTATGCTGTCCTAGTTTTTTGGCTCACCTTGTAGAGCCCTAAATATTTTTAAAATCTGCGTAAAAATAAACTGTATCAAACAATAAATATAGTTTCTTTGTTAATTTCACCGAATAGGCACAAACCTACTTCATCCAATCGTTGACTCACCCTGTACATAACTTTTTTGCAAATGTTGACTTTCGTTTATATTCCTGATGACTTTCTCTTATAAGAAATCAGCAATAATACCCATCATTGCCGGATCCCATCTGCCTTGGTAGCATTGCTCCATTGTTAATATGTTTTGGTGGAACCTTTCTCCTTGCTCGTCAATAACCGCACCCAAATTTTCTGGGAAAAAATTTAAATGTGTAAAGAAGTGTATTTTAAGAGAGATTTTGCAGTAGTTTTCAAGTAGTTCATTTGCAAATTTTTCGTACACTGTCTAGTGTTTCATTTCGAGTCGACGTATAGGCAAATTACTGTTTTGTAATTTTTGATGAAAGTTTGGACGGGCAACTAATACTGTGTTGCTAATGGCTGGCTGGAAATGCATATTTATTAATTTAAAAATAAAAATTAACGATGAATTCCCATCTGAAAATGCTAACGACTGTTTCAGACCTTTCTTGTTATTCCGACTCGCTCTAGACCAATTTTGTACTGCTCTTTCTGTTAAGTTGGCATCCTGCAAAATTTCCTTTGACACTTAAAGGAAGTAGCGTGTCGTGCAAGCTTGGAGCTTATCTATGAAATAGAGCCATTTTCGTCCTCATTTTCATTTTTCCCTTTTAGAATCGACAAAAGAAAACAGATGGAAGTCATCCTACTGGTTTTGTGTCATATTGCTGGATTTGGGTTTGAAGTACTAATTTTTTCCGGTATCACTTTAGTATCGTTTGGGTTGGGTTTTTGTCCGCTTGGCTTTTTTTTTGTCGTTACCAAGACCAAATTTGGAAACAAGGATCTTTTGCCAGTCTTAAACACGTTTTTACCAAAGACTCAGTCTAGGCTCCAGGAAATCGGGGTCCGCCCTACAGACATGTACCTTCAGGGAATGTTTTCTTGTTGTTGTCCAACATCACAGCTATCCACCCTAGGGGATTATTGTACTACCCTTATGACTTATTGTTACCACTGTGCCCTGCATGTTCCTGTGGATGATACGGCAGAGCCTACACCGTAGCTGTGAAAATAAACAAAGGGCAAATACAGGCTCATCATTAGTATTTATCTCCTTTTATTCTGCATTTTTAATCAAATTTGTTTGCAAGTTTTTTATATTTTGTAACATCTAGCTTATGCAACAGTTTAATTTTAATTAAAGATTTTTGTTATTATACCAAGAAATATCTGAACTTTCCGAAACAAACAAAATATCAGAGGAGAAATGGATAGACTACCTAACAAAATTATTTGAGGGAGATGCTAACATTGGAAAAAATAACATACCAGCAATAAGGAATGATGTGGAAGTCACCATTCAAGAAGTAGAGAAAGCTATAAAATCCCTAAAAAATAGAAAGTCTCCCGGACAAGACGGAATTCATAACGAATTGTTGAAATAAGGAGGACAGCGACTAACACAGGAACTCACAAACTTCATTCGAAAAATCTTGACACAATGCAAAGTACCAAATAGGTGGAGAACCAGCACAATAATGCTTATGTTTAAGAAAGGTGACAATCAAGAACCAGGGAACTACAGGGGTATTAATCTACTGGACACAACTCTGAAACTCGTTACGAAAGTAATCAAAAATAAAATTAATTCGGTTACAACACTGGAAGACGAACAGCAGAGATTTAGATCAGGAAGGTTCTGCGTGGATGCAGTATTTATTCTACGATAGATAGTCGTAAATCTCTAGAATACAATAAACCAACATTTTTATGCTTTATAGATCTAACAAAAGCATTCGATCGCATAAAGCTAGATGACGTAATCCACCTGTTATATAAGAGAAATATTCATATCAATATAATTCAGACCGTCGAAAACATATACGCAAACAATAGAGTTCAGATTCGCACTAACGGTAAATTATCTACACCCATACCAGTCAACAGCGGTATTAGACAGGGAGACTCGCTTAGTCCTTTATTGTTTAACATGATAATGGACGAAATAATAAAGGCGTTGGTAGAGGATATAAAATGGGTGATACAGAAATAAAATTCTCTGTTACGCTGATGACGCTGTGATATGTGCCGAAAATGAAGACGACCTCCAGAGATTGTTAAATACCTTTAATCTTACGGGAAGAAAATATAATATGATTATCTCAGCCGAAAAAACTAAATGTATGACAACCTCAAAAGAACCCCTCCGATGCAAACTAGAACTAGACGGTCGAATAATACAACAAGAAATGAGTTTCAAATATCTAGGAATCGACATAACTAGTTATGGCAACATCGAAGATGAAGTAAGAGGGCAGGTGGTCAAAGCAAACAAAGTGGCGGGTTGCCTCAACGACATGATCTGGCGAAACAAACACTTACAACAAGAAACAAAGGTTCGGATCTACAAAACCACAATTAGACCTATTATGACATACACCTCAGAAACACGGCCAGAGACGACAAAAACGAAACAACTATTGGAGACTACAGAAATGAGAATACTTCGACGAATAACAGGAAAAACGCTACTAGGCAGAGAAAGAAGCGATAATATCAGGTAATCATGCAACACAGACTGCATTAATGAGTGGGTCCTACAACGTAAGACACAATGGAACAATGGAACAAACACATAAGCCGAATGACAGGGGATAGACTGGTAAGGATCGCACGAGATAAATGGCCTAGTGGTACACGCAGTAGAGGTCGACCGCGGAAAAGATGGAGCGATAATTTAAGTCCAGAATGAGGAAAATCGAAGAAGGAACAGCTCAGGGATCTATTATAGAAGGTAGAAGAAGAAGATACCAAAATACTGCGTTGGAATCTTTTGTATATTGATGATACGCAATTTTAAAGAGTAAAGTTGAAAGCTAATTCCAAAGAACATCGTGAAAGGTTTTTGCATTCAACCTGGCACTGATGCAGTGGCGCCCTTAATCTCTCACCCTTACTCTCCGGCATAGGGGTTAGTTCGGTATTTTGCTCGCTGGTGCTGCTACTACTCTTCAACAATACTCTAGTGATTTCCATTACTTTTCTTTTATCGAATTAAATTAAATCTATCTTTCACCTCATTGTGGCGTATCGCACCTTTTAAAACCCAGTGTAACAGCCTATCGTAAGCGGAAATTGCTTGCCAAAAAAAGGTGTTTTCAAATATTGTAGTTTCGTCAAATTACTTTTAATAGCCAGTGTAAATATGATAATCTTCAAATGTGGCTTTATCTATTCCGTAGTTCATTATTTATTAAAAACAGTTTTCCTTTGTTCCTCTGCAGGACCAAAGGGCGAATCTACCGCAAACGTTGCTTAAGTAAAAGAAGAACTGCTAGTCTACAAATAATTGATGCAAGTACTAATTCTTCTATATCCAGTAACACCAACATTACTTAATCGTTTTTAAAACCACAAAATACGAAAAACTAATAAAACGAATAAAAAAAAATAATCTCTCGGCGCGTCGGCATTTCTATGTCAAAAATACCAAAAATGCAAAACAAAAAATTACTAAAAATTAACGTTGATGCGTCTAAGGTCAAACACCCGAGGTGAAAAATCCATAAGTGGAAACAGGATTTAAGCTTGAATAAAGGAAGTTCAGAAATAATTATTTTCTTTTTCTTGTGTATTTTTATCAGACATCTTAATGCCTAATTAATTTAAGGTAATGTAGAATGACCGATTTATTTGAACCAAGAAAAATATCGGTCTCTGGTTAAAATCTCGCTCTTTTAAATAAAACTCGCACGAAAAAATGTAGCTCTGTAGGAACGCTGACTACAAACGTAACAAAGATAAAATATCCTTATTCTGATATTTTTTTCCTTGTATTTTTATAGAATTACTAATCGTATTAAATGATTATTTTAATAAGTATTCTCACATCACTACAAAATTATATAATAATCTTGTGACTTTTTTAATCATCTCGATTTCTAATTAACCTAAGGTAACTTAGAGTGACTACGGGAAATGTTTAAAAATGAACTACTATGTTTTATACCACTAAATTTATTTAGAAAACAGTGACTGCAGTTTCAACTCACAGAGTCATTTTCAAACTGAATTACAAAGTTAGACTAAGTATTTAATACAGAAACATGAGAAAATTTAACAATAAATGAAGACTCCCTGAGAAATTACATTATTACAAAGGGGAGGTACTAAATTTTGGAAACTAATTATTATTTGGCAACAAGAAATAACGGGAAAAACCTAAGTTCTGTTTGGTCATTAAGCAAATTTACATTTTTATTTATACTATGTTTATATATTTCTAAAGATTCAAGAATATTTAACTTTTGGCCCTTTGTTGAATAATGTAATATGTCAGTGTGGCTTAAATTAGGAAAACTGTGGTGATGTTCTAAACAATGGTTGGCAAAACTCGAGTCTGTTTTTTGTAGTCTAAATGATCGATAGTGTTCTGAAAAGCGAGTTTTAAAGCTTCTACCACTTTGTCCAATGTACAAGCTATCATACTCTGAATATTTTAACTTATAAACTCCTGATTTATCAAATTTATTAGTTTTATCTTTAGCATTTTAAAGAATAGTGAACAGATTGTGTTGAGATTTAAAAGCTACTTTCATGTTATGTTTGGAGTATTAGCTATGTTTTCTGATAGGGTACCACAGTATGACAAAGATATATAAGATGAACTATCTTAGCTTTAATTCAATATATCCCAAAAAAAAATTATAAAAAAAGTTCATCTTATATATCTTTGTCATACTGTGGTACCCTATCAGAAAACATAGCTAATACTCCAAACATAACATAAAAGTAGGTTTTAAATCTCAATACAATCTGTCCACTATCCTTTACAATGCTAAAGATAAAATTAACAAATTTGATAAATCAGGAGTTTATAAGTTCAAATGTTCAGAGTGTGATAGTTAGTTTGTACATGGTGAGTCAACGATTGGATGAAGTAAGTTTGTGCCTTTTCGGTGAAATTAACAAAGAAACTAAATTAATTGTTTGATACAGTTTATTTTTACGCAGATTTTAAAAATATTTAGGACTCTACAGGGTGAGCCAAAAAACTAGGACAGCATAAAGTTGTATTTTTTTAAATAGAACACCCTATATACGAATCGTATTTTCGATTTAGCTTATAATTTTAAATCTTTTTTATTAAGAGTTTACTATAACAAAACTTTATAGTTTCTGAGATAATTAAGTTAAAAGAAAAAAAGTCACATTTTCAAGCATCAATTCAATCCTAAATAACGTTTTCAATTTTGTGACAAATATATTCAAATTTGGAATTTAGCAAGGCCAAGGACAAGTTAACATAATTTTTACCTAATATTTGCAATAAAAGCTACAGGGTGTTGAACACATCGGTTCAAATTTGAACAAGTTTAAATGCATAAATATCTTTTTTTTTAAATGGTACACCCTGTATATTTTCATGTTATTTAATAGAGTAATAAAAACCCTAAAAGTTTTGTTCAATATATCCTATATCTATTTATAATAGTTTTTGAGATATTTCAGTTTTTCTTATTTTTCATACTTTTTTACAGAAATAGTCTTCATTATCATAGTAGCCATGTAAAATAATAAAAAGAAACTACAGAAACAAACAGAATGTGGTTGAATATGATGAAATACATTATTCGTTATATTACAACGGCAATAGTTTAATTAAACATAATGTGAAAAAATTAACACAACAATAACGACAAGGCAAATACATATTTACTTTTATACTAAATTGAAACAAAAAAATTACCTATTAAATACTGAGATTAATTATTTCTTTTTAATAAGTGTTCGAATAAACGACCCTCTTGTGCAATGCACAAATTTAGTCTTTTTTGCAGATTTTCTCGAACCCTGGACAAAATTAGTGGCGTTATTGTTCTACAGGTATCCCTAATCATGTTTCGCATATCTTCCACTGTTGTTGGTGGATTAACATACACCTTATTTTTAATATAACCCCATAGGAAGAAATCTAATGGGGTGATGTCGCAAGACCTTGGTGGCCACTCAATGAAACCCCCACGTCCAATCCATTTTTGCGGATATCGTTGGTCTAAAAACGTACGAACTTCACGATGGTAATTCGGAGGCGCACCATCGTGCTGGAACCACATACTGTCGAGCTCATCCCTATCGAGATCTTGAAGCAGTTGGGGTAGTTCTTCTTGTAGAAAGTTCAGGTAACTATGGCCATTTAGTGGTTCATTAAAAAAGTGGGGTCCAATAATTCGATTATGATGAATACCACACCAAACATTTAATGACCAGTGGTTTTGATGTTGCACCTCTCTAATCCAAAATGGGTTTTCTGTGGCATAATAATGCATGTTGCGTCTATTTACGGCACCGTTACTTCTAAAAGTAGCTTCATCACTAAACATTACCTTGCATAATAAATTTAGATTTAATTGAATCTCCGCATTTATTGTACGACAAAAGTTTACACGACTTTCAAAATCCTGTCCATGCAATTCTTGGTGTAATTCCATGTGATATGGATGATACCTATATCTCTTGGTAGTACGATTAGCGGTGGATTGTGATGTTTCACATAATGCTGCTAACTGACGGCTACCAATATAAGGATTTTCCTGAACATTTAACAATACTTGTAGTTCTTTTTCTTCATTAGTTACTGGTTTGTTGACCACTTTACGTTTTGGATAATCAACAGTACCAGAAGAATCAAATCTTTGCATTAAGTTTTGAAAAGTATGGGTATTAGGCTGGCGTCGATCAGGATACTTCATTTTGTAAATTCTTTGAGCAAGAAGGCAATTTTTTTGAGCCTCTCCTATTGTATAAATCATATCTATTAACTCATTCTTTGGAAAATTCATTTTACAATATAAGATGAATGCAAAAAAAAACAAACTACACTACATAAAAACCAAAAGAAGCGATTGCGGTTATAAATTTGACACACAAAAAAATGTTTTTTACATTGTTTTTGCCATGGCTACTATGATAATGAAGACTATTTCTGTAAAAAAGTATGGAAAATAAGAAAAACTGAAATATCTCAAAAACTATTATAAATAGGTATAGGATATATTGACCAAAACTTTTAGGGTTTTTATTACTCTATTAAATAACATGAAAATATACAGGGTGTACCACTTAAAAAAAAGATATTTATTCATTTAAACTTGTTCAAATTTGAGCCGATGTGTTTAACACCCTGTAGCTTTTATTGCAAATATTAGGTAAAAATTATGTTAACTTGTCCTTGGCCTTGCTAAATTCCAAATTTGAATATATTTGTCACAAAATTGAAAACGTTATTTAGGATTGAATTGATGCTTGAAAATGTGACTTTTTTTCTTTAAACTTAATTATCTCAGAAACTATAAAGTTTTATTATAGTAAACCCTTAATAAAAAAGATTTAAAATTATAAGCTAAATCGAAAATACGATTCGTATATAGGGTGTTCTATTTAAAAAAATACAACTTTGTGCTGTCCTAGTTTTTTGGCTCACCCTGTAGAGTCCTAAATATTTTTAAAATCTGCGTAAAAATAAACTGTATCAAACAATTAATTTAGTTTCTTTGTTAATTTCACCGAAAAGGCACAAACCTACTTCATCCAATCGTTGACTCACCCTGTATAAGCTATACACACTCTGAACATTTTAACTTATAAACTCTTGATTTATTAAATTTATTAATTTTATCTTTAGCATTGTAAAGGATAGTGGACAGATTGTGTTGAGATTTAAAAGCTATTTTTACGTTATGATTGGAGTATTAGCTATGTTTTCTGATAGGGTACCACAGTATGACAAAGATATATAAAATGAACTATTTTTATAATTTTTTTTTTGGGATATATTGAATTAAAGCTAAGATAGTTCATCTTATATATCTTTGTCATACTGTGGTACCCTATCAGAAAACATAGCTAATACTCCAAACATAACATAAAAGTAGCTTTTAAATCTCAATACAATCTGTCCACTATCCTTTACAATGCTAAAGATAAAATTAATAAATTTGATAAATCAGGAGTTTATAAGTTAAAATGTTCAGTGTGATAGCCTGTAAATTGAACAAAGTGTTAAAAGCTTTAAAACTAGCTTTTCAGAACACTATCGATCATATAGACTACAAAAAACAAATTCGAGCTTTGCCAACCATTGTTTAGAACATAACCACAGTTTTCCTAATTTAAGACACACTGACATATTACATTATTCAACAAAGGGACAAAAGTTGAATATTCTTGAATCTTTAGAAATATATAAACATAGTAAAAAATAAAAATTTAAATTTGCTTAATGACCAGACAGAACTTAGGTTTTCCCCATTATTGTTGTTACCAAATAATAATTACTTCCCAAAATTTAGTACCTTCCCTTTGTAATAATGTAATTTCTCAGGTAGTTTTTATTTATTGTTAAATTTTCTCGTTTCTGTATTAAATACTTAGTCTACGTTTCTAATTCAGTTTGAAAATGACTCTGTGAGTTGAAACTGCAGTCACTGTTTTCTAAATAAATTTAGTGATATAAAACATAGTAGTTCCTTTTTAAACATTTCCCGAAACCACATAGTAACGGCTACCAGCATCAACTTTTTAAAGTGGCTAATTTATTTCAATCAAAAATATTTCGTCCTTTGCATAATTTGTTTTTCCAAAATAAATTAAGCGTAAATATAAATATAAATATTCAATAATTTATTTCACATCTTTGAAAATTTTCATTAGACTGTACCTCTTTTTAAGCTCTTGTTGAAGTCGTTTCGGAATAATGTTTAATTATATAAAATACAAAGTTATTTATTCTTGTATTACCTGTTTTAATAGTATAATTTGAAGGAAATTCTAACCCCGTTTACATTTATATCTCGTTTTTCCTAAATTTTATTTCCTTACCTGTACTTCCCCCAATCCATGTAAGCCTGATAGAGATACCCCAAAACGTGGAATTTGTCATCCCTTTTCCTGAGGGCTTTTAGGGCGCTCTTCCATTTCCGAACAGCCTGTTGTTGCTTGTGTTGGTTGTATAACTTTAAGCCTTGTTCAACCTGAAACAAAGATACGTAATAATTTATACGAAGGGTCTGGAGGCGAAATGGGGAATGGAATACACAAATACTGACAGTTATTTGTTGTGTTTAAAGTAAATGTTTCTTTTTACGTGAAGGCTCGTTCAAGGGTTGAAATTTTAACAAAAAACAATAAAAATGGGACACATCTGACATTTTAGCTTTTTGTTGTTTTATGTTCATCGGTTATAAAACTTCTTATGAAACTCCAATCAATCTAAAAAGATTCCTGAAAGACAAGACGGATATGTATTTGATACGTAGCAAAGTCCTGGCCTCTTGTTTTTAGATTACAGTTTTCTAAATTGAGTTTTCATTATATCAATTATCGGAAGTTCCTTCTTACAGAAATATCGATTTTTAGAAACCAGAGGTGTTATTGTATTCGCATGCCGCACAATTTTAATTTAGAGATTGATTTTAAATTTATGTTATTTTGGAAAGAGTTATGACACTTCCATATACAGCACCTTATGATGATATACACAGAAATTTTAGAGATAAGAATTTCTTATAAATAACACAGGCCGGTAAAATTTTTAACCAGAAATTGGAGTATACTTTTCCGAAAGTTTTTGATTCGCTAAATCCAAATTTGGAACTCGAATTGCTTCAGAACATCAGGTTTTTGAGACAATTTAACTTAGAGCTGCAAAAAAAACGGCAGTTTAGGCCATATTTGAAATTACTTTTTAACGCTAGATGACGTTCTTTCAGAAAACTCAATATAAAATCTTCCCCTTCAGAATCGTTTCTCATGGCTCCGATATCTTTTTTTCTCGCCGAGATATCTACTGTTGAAAATATCAAATTTTTATAATATTATTTTATTTCTAACGATTTCTTAATAATTCACATACATTACAAAATATAGATAATTTTGACATATTTAACACAAATTACCACTGTATTTTTATTATTTTTAATTTTGGCATAAAAACTGTTTTAGGTACATTCAGACCAAAACGTAGCCTTATTCTCTCAAAAAATTCTAAGTCATAATTTAAATACTTACAAAATATCTATTGTCAAAAATACAAGAAGTTAAACATATATAAAAAAATAAATTCGTCCACATAACATTAAAATTTTTTTGGGGCTATCGGTCATTTTATTATTAATTAAAAACATTTTTAGGACATCTGATGTTTCAGTTTATTTATTTCTTAAACTATCTGCAGAATTACAATTAAACACTAAAAAAAGATTCAAATGTAATTAATTTTAATATGTTACAGTTAAAATTAGACCTACTTATTTTTATTTCTATTGCACTGACATCTTAATTTAATTTACTTTATTATATGGAAATTCGATAGCACTAAAAAAATAAAATAAACATGTTAATTCTACACGCTTAAGAAAAAGGAACAAATACAATAATAAAATAATAAAAAATTACGGTTATTTGGAATTAAATATATATAAAATTAAAGAGTGGAACACACTAAAATAAAAATATATAAAAAGATATATAAACAACATTAAACAATAAAATATAACAAAAACAAAAATTTAAATCATAAATTGTATTTACACTGATAAACAGTACGTATCTAATTCATAATCAAAGTCGGTGAAGCTATCTTCGCTCAAATTAATTATAATTGGTTCCTCTATCTCACTGATCATGAGATCGAGTTTTCACATTTTGTTTTATTCCTTTATTATATCGATTTTTCCCAATTTTCCGCAGTAACTTTATTCAGAAAAATCTTTCAAAAGTTCAGTTAAATTACTAATTTTGTCAGTTGTGTTATTTATAGCAACTCTACCTTTTATTTGAGAGAGATATTGGAACACATCTCAACAGAGCTTTTAACATTATTATCTAGATATTGATATCTTAAAGCATCAAAAACATTCATTGTAATAAGTTTTTCGTTGAGGAAAAAATGCCTTGGTTTAACGATTTTTGAATAAATATAGAGGTGGAAGCCATATCTTTTGGGTATCTTACTAATCTCAAATAATATATAAAAATAAGCGCAAACAAGATAAATCACTAAGGACACGTTGTAAGGTATATTTTGCTCACTGACAGAAATTAAATTGATCTATCAGAAATTTTATTGTTGCAGTAAATTTATAAAAGCTTATAATATTTAAATATAATTAAATATAATTAGATTTACGGCAGTCCTCAGTTATCTGCGACACTGGAGCAGGTACGATGAAGGTTTGGGTAACAATTTTATTATAAAGTATAGGAATATGTATGATTGCGATCGCCCCCCCCCCCTCCCAAGAGCTCAGAGTTCAGGAAAATAGAACCGATTCTGACTTTTATATTAGAAATGTGTATGCTGCTGGCACTCCCCCCCCCCCTGTTGACAACTTGTGTTTCCTGCGATAGCCGCCCCTCAAGAACTTTGAGTTCAAGAAAATAGACCCGATTCTGCCTCTTATACTAGGAACGTGTATGTTGCTGGCACCCCCCCCCTCTCCAGGAGCTTCAAATTCAGAAAAATAGACCCGACCCTGTCTTTTACACTAGAAATGGGAATGTTTCCGGTGTCGGTGCCCAAGAAGAAAACAACATTTGCAGGTAGGTTAGCCGAGGCCAAGCATCCCCAAAGCTACTTAGATAGGCCTGGTAAGGACAAAAATAGCCAAAATCAGATTAAGTTAAGGACCTGACGAAAGGCAAAAATCTCAGAAACTAGTTAACAATTAAGAATCAAATATAAACTGAATATTTTGTCTTAAGGCTATGAGCTTATATAGAACTATGTCCATTGAAGCGTAAAGCTGCTTCTATAAATTTTCTTTTCTTCATTTTGAGTTCCATATGTATTGCTCCAGCTTCAGACCATTTTATATGGAATTGTTTATTCCTGGTATGTTCTGCAATACCTGATCTCGACGTTTCCCCTTTTTGTGAATAAGTTTTATGTTCCTTAATTCTAATTTCTAATGGTCTCTTGGTTTCTTCAATATACATTTCACGAAAAGAGGCGTCTTACCAAGTAAGAAAACAGATAAGCTTTGGTCTATTAATACACCACGTCAACGTCTGCAACGGACTAGAAACTCTAAAATTCCATGAAATGAAAGATAATCAAGGAATACTATCCTTAAACCTTGGGACAGCTCGAAATAAAATCAACGCATTTTCGTTTATTTAAATATTCGATATATCTAAAGTAACTGAGGAATTTATCGAATTACGAAACCAAAATGTACATATTAAAATCATATTTGAAAACGAATCAAATATTGCTGTAAGTTATAAGAGAAATATTTATAATTTCTATAATTTGACGCAATCTTTTGAGAATAAAATGTTAAGACAATTAAATCCATCGTTTAAAAATAGACAAAATAGAGGTACAATAAATGGGCTAGGCTATAACAAACGCAATTACTGGAAATTTAGATCAAGCAAATGGCGATAATATGAAAAAGCAATTAAAACATTATCAAACAACCAAAATAAAATAAAAGATATTGCAAAGGAACAAATAACCTTACTGGGTAAGTCAATACAGCAAGGAGATTATTATCATGTTGAATAGTCAAGCAGCGATCAGTGCGATGAGTTTTCGAGTAATCAGCTCCAAGTGGGAATTAGTGGTTGTAGAGATTCCTCTCTATGAATTTTAAAATTTTGGATGTTTTAAGTGTTTAAAAAGGTCTGCAAAGTATATGTGTATAATTTTAATTTGTATATTCGTGTTTGGGCAATAATGTATCCAGATACTAAATCGATGCTGTTAATGTTGTTTGTCATCGTATATCTACACTTGAGAAATAGAGGTTAGGATCTTGGACCGATTGGTGGCCTACTCTATAAGACGCCTCGACCGAAGTTCTTAATCGTGACGGACGACTGCGGGAAATGTGGTGAGATATTTAAGCGGAATGATCCCACTGCGATTAAATGTGATGGTGTATGTTACCTAACTTTTCATTCAGAATGCGTTGGAGTTAACAAGCAACAATTGGAGATTATAAAAAGTATACAAGGTTTGCGTTGGTTTTGCCGTAGCTGCATGATTATTTTCCATTCTAATGATGACTTATGCCTAGTTCGCACTAGTATTTTAGTTCAGTAGCGAGTAATTTGTAAATCGAACACATTATGCGGGGAGAAAAGTACAGCATCTTACGGCTCATAATCCAAGGCAAAATAAGTGGTAGAAGAGGCATAGGACGACGACGAATTTCATGGCTAAAAAACCTAAGGGAATGGTTTGGATGCAGTTCAAAACAACTATTTAGAGCAACTGCCTCAAAAATTAAAATAGCTATTATGATTACCAACTTCCGCAATGAAGAAGGCACTTGAAGAAGAAGCGAGTAATTTAGTAACTAGACGTGTCTGAACAACAAAAATTTAGTCGAGTAGATTAGTAAGTAATAAAGTCAAGTCGATCCATTGTATTCTATTTTTTTTCGGGCGAGTAGCACCTCCCACCACGCGTCCGTGCTCACTGGTTCACCGGCTAAACAAGTCCGAACCTGTCGAATTAGTCGAGTTCATTAGTTGCCGCAAAAATGTCGTTTCGCTGGATCGAAGAAACTACTTTAAAATTCGTTTCCAAATATTTAGAACATGAATGTTTGTGGAATATTAAGTTCCCGCATTATAAACACAAACAAATGAAACAATCCGCATACTTGGATTTAGAAAATACAGTGAATATACCCGGATTTGGTGAAAAGGAAATTATATTGAAAATTAAAAACATCAGGTTAGTGCATAATTTTATTATTTTATTTCAAAAGCATATTTATTACTATGATACAATAAACTCTTAATTATTATTACTATTGTGGTTTTTAGAAGTAGTTTTACCTAACAAGATCCATTCCTTTTCAGATCGACCTACTCTCAGGAGTTAAAAATAAATAAAGGACTCCAAAAATTCAGGCGCTGGGACTGACACGGTTTATATTCCTTCAGTAAAATGGTTCAGTTTATTGGATGCATCCTTGCGAAACTTAACCTCAATTCTGACACAAAGTGAAACTAATTTGGTAAGTAGGTACCTACCCATCTATTTATACCCATTATTACAATACATTCATCTGTCCGTCAGTCTGTCTATTATACTCTAGTATTGGTGGGCCGGTAGTTTTCAATATATCATTCTTGTCTGCGAAGGGACAGATCCGCTTCCAACGAAATAATCTGCGTACCTCTCCCGACGATCTGTAGACCTTTGGGATGAAGGGTTACTTAAAGAAATTGGTAGAGGTTGCATTCCGAGAGACTCTGACTCATTCCTCCAATTACCAGGAACTATAGTTCCTGCTTCATAGTTTTCTGTGTCTACTGTGTATTCATACTGTTTATTCTGTAATTTTGTTTGGTGGAGCCAATTATGTAAAGCGCAACAGATCTCTACTATCTTAAAAACTTTCTCAGAACTATACGGCATCGGTTTCTCAAACACTCTGAATCTGGCAGCTAGTATACCGAAAGCATTTTCGACTATTCTTCTAGCCCGAGACAAACGATAATTAAAAATTTTTTGCTTTAACGTTAATCGATTTCCTGGAAAAGATTTTAATAAATATTCTTTAAGGGGAAATGCATTGTCGGCAACTAGGACATAATCCTCTGGTAGAACACCGTTTTCTAATTCTTGGTGCAAACTACAGTTACGAAATACGCCACCATCAGAAACCCTTCCATTACACCCAACGTCTATATAACTAAAGCAATATTTATGATCTACAACAGCCATTAAGACAATGGTGTTTGTCTCTTTGTAATTATAGTACAAACTTCCTGATTCAGGGGGTGCCTTAATGACAGCATGTTTGCCATCGATTGCTCCACAGCACCCTGGAAAGTTCCACTGTTTTCGAAAACCATTTTCAATTATTTTCCAGTCTGTAGTAGTAGGAATCTGAAAAAAAATATTAATGTTCATACATACTTTGATACTAATCACATTTTGTTTGTTTCAGGCTTCCAATAGTTCACACATTGATGATACAGATACTGAGCAAAATAGTACTTGAGTGGATTCTTTTCGAGAAGCTACACCTCCTCCTGCACCACCAACAAAAAAGAAAAAAATCGCCCAGCTCTCGAGCATGGTTAGCCAATTAAAAGAGATAGCTGATACTACTAACTCTACAGTCAATGAAAATGAGTTTGAGGTTTTCGATAAACACGTCGGTTTTCGACTGAAGTCCTTGCTCTTACTATTGGCATTAGAAGCATACGAGCACATTCAACTTTACATAAATAGAGTTCGACGTCAGCACCTTCAAAACGCAACTGAACAAAACAGAATCATCAGGACGCCACAGTCATCGTATGCTGCAGAATCACCATTTAGCGATTCTTCAATATATTATAATGCCATTAGTAACTATAATTTGGAAGAGCAAGCAACTGAATATATTTCCTCGACCATTTTACCTAGACATCATTCTGAACATGTTGCGGATTATCAGCTTTCCTCAAATACGTTTCCATCTGGCCATATAAACAATAATGAAAGGCAGAGTAACGTTACAATTATAGCTAATGTTGATAATCAAAAGTAATGGGAGTAAACAAAACACTTATAATTACAGTAATACCTAACAGTGGTGAAAATGATTATATTAATAAATAAATGTTTCATAATAAATGTGTTATAATTATTTAATCTTACCTTGATCAATTTCATTATTGATTCATAGATTGCTTCACAAACTTCGATGATAAATTCGGAAATTGTTGATTTTCCGAGTCTAAATATATGTATGAGTGTCCTTAAACTACATCCTGTAGCAAGAAAGTATAGAACTGCTTGTAATTTTGTAATTACAGGAATCGCACTTCTTAAAAGAGTATCTTTCCGCTGAATTTAAGAGTGTATTTTCATTAACAGAAAATTTACACAACTTTAGGACATTCTAAAACTATCGAAGTATTCTTTGGAATCTTCCAATGCTAATTCCGTCAGAAGACAATTAGTAGCTCCTAGTTTATCTCTTCTATCGATCCATTTTCTTATCCATAGCTTCTTTTTATTAATTATACAAATTTCATCATACACCTCTTCTAAAATAGCCATTACGATTAGCTTAATCAGTTTATTTACTTTATTGCGTTATAGGCTGTTCATTTTGCAAAACACAACTCACTTGTGAACTGTACTCGAACAAAGTGCGAACGATTTTTGTACAGTAGTGAGTATTTTAGCTACTAAATTACTCGCTACTAGACTACAATATTAGCATAGTGCGAACTCGGCATTACTTATCTTACTTTAGTCGACTTCTTAGACAGTGAAGGCAATTTATCAATAGTCAAATTATTAAATATCACAGCAACAAAATCAATCGAAAAATTATTGTTCCAGGTATTTTTTATTATTATAGTTAATTGGTGTATGTGTTGCTGTAAAAGCCCGTATACTGGTTAATCGTAATTGGTTTTACTAGTAAGTGTTAGGATTTACCGATATTAGTCGGTAAATATAAGGATTTATAAAAAGGGACAATTTTTTCGGGCTTTTAACATTAGAATTTAGTACATGCTAGGTTTTACCAGTAATGGATGGTAAATGTTGGTTTTGGGACTAAAACAATGAGTACGTCTTAATCATTTAAGTCAATTAACTATCAGTCAAAACTTTACATATTTTTATGTATCATATGAGAGAAATTTTTTGTCATTTATATTAATAATCAATTAAATCCTTACCTATTTTAAATTATTTCAAAAAAGACAATTAATCAATTTTCATTTATTAATAGGTAGTAAAAAATATTTTACATGTTACAACACGGAGCGCTATTGTGGCATTTCGAATTACAAAGTAATCCTGATGACTTGCAAGCGCAATTCTTCGACAAGTATTTTTTGAGACAATTACATTTTTTGAATCCTTGTCCTCCAGTAAACGACAAAGAGCATGAGGCAAACTGATTCTGTCTATAAAGCTGTTTTATTATTTCAATTTTGGGACCCAGTTGGTAAAAATCATTGTACTTTATATCTACCACAGCTGCAATAATGCTTTTTGTGCCAATTTTAGCTCAGTCAATGTCAGGTACTTTCAGTCTTACATTTTAGTCAACCTTTACATTTGCATATTTATCAGCCGACATGACTTTCATTTTTTCAACTTGGTTTTCAAAATTCAATTTTTTCTTATTGTCAGGTATTGAATTTTCTTGACCTTAAGTTGCGTTTCTGTTTTAGTCAACCTTCACATTTGCATATTTATCAGCCGACATGACTTTCATTTTTTCAACTTGGTTTTCAAAATTCAATTTTTTCTTATTGTCACGTATTGAATCTTCTTGACCTTAAGTTGCGTTTTCTGTCTCTAAATCGGTATGTCTCTGAATCGTTAGATTGGTATCCTTGATTATTTGATTCTCCTTCATCTTTTCGGCTACAATCATTTCGTTTTCTTGTGTTTTGTTCCTCACATTGTCAATGTTTATATTCTCTTCTGATTCATTTTCAACAACATTGTCTTCCTTGTTCTGTTCAATTACATTTTCGACGTTAATATTTTGTTCCATATTTCTTTTTCGAATGCAACAAACTCTCTAAATCTTCTTCAGATCTTAATAGTCCAATCATATCTTTAGGAATTTCTGACGTTGCAATGCCCATTTTCATTGGACTACCAAACATTGCTTCCTAGGGGGCGCATTTAATTTCCTCGTGATAAGTTCTATTTTTCATGGCCTCGATGAATTTCAAGCCTTCTGACCATTTTGATGACTGATTGGTTTCCATCTACGTGCTGAGTATATTCTGGATGTCTTGATTGGCACGCTCTTCTAATCCTTAACTCTGGTTATGCCTTTGCTTTCTATGTACGATTTTAACATCCGACCACATAGAGCATAAATTTTCAATTACTTGATTACAAAATTCCTGATCATTATCGGAATGAAGGATGTTCGGTGCGCTCCAAAAGTGGTGAAATTGTCCAAGAGATGGTATGCAACTTCTGCTGCACGTTTAGTGCGAAGTGTATGAAGGATCACAAATTTAGTAAAATGGTCTTGGTAAACTAATATGAATTTATAATTTCCATGAGGTTTGATTACGATGCCCTTTTTCAAAGTATTCTGCTTCTTTTGACAAGGTTGGCCTAGCTTCAAAAATTTCATGATAGTCTCAACTGTTATGTTTTTATACTTGGGATTACATTCCTTCAGCATCTTTGTCCTTACACCGTGTCCAACATACGTTTCTTCGAAAATGTTGAAAAAGTCGTCATTACAAACGTAATACTTGATTTCTCCATTCTCTTCCCTCATCGACACAAATAGCTTTTCTTCGGCTCCTATAGTCAAAATATTATAGCGCTTTATACGCTTGTAATGAACAACTTTCTTCCTTTACATGGTATTTGCAGTTTTTACTTCCTCTAGACACTTTGCGTATTTGTCCTTATCGAGATAAAAGTTATTATTTTTCTTGCTTATCATGAGCTCGTCCATTATTTCATAAAATCTATCTTTTACACTCATTTTGATTCATAAATTACTTTTAAACATCAAAAACACAAACAGAAATTAAATTAATGTGCGTGTTCAAACGTGCCCAACGATCGACTGAGGCGAGCAAAGGTGGTACCGGTAGCGGGTGGCTGCAGACTGCCCACGAGTACGAGACGATGGGCCGAACACATTGACACGTATTTTTTAACATTTACCGTGTTTTTGACGTAAATCCTCAGATTTACCAAGTGAATGGTGGTAAAAGTTCGAAACGAACAATAATCACAGAACTGTTCGGACTTTTACCATTAAGAGTTGGTAAATCTTAGTTTTTACTGGAAAATCTTAGGATTTGCCGTAGTTCTGGTTTTACATTTTTCCTGGCGAAACCGCTTATCAAACGAAAAATATATGCGTTTATCCGATAGAAATATCTAGGTTGTCATAACGTTGATGACATAAAAAATCATAAGCGATGTTTACAAGTGACATCACTTTTATAACACTTACACTACCTTATAACCGGTCCACTATACCATTAGTCATCAGGCGCGGATCCAAGGGGGGGGGGGACGGTGGGGGCGATCGCCCCCACCCCCCCAAGAGCTTTGAGTTTAGGAAAATAGACCCGATTTTTCCTCTTATACTATAGTTTATTCAAGAACAAGAGAGAGTAATAAATCATTTTTTACCCTTTTTCTCTTCGCAAACAACCTGTGTTCTTTAGTCCGGTGTTTTTAGCAAAATTTGTTAGACACATATATTTTTCATCGGAATGGGTTAGAAATTTCATAATCAAAAATACCAGTCTATAATAATAGACTAAAACGTAGGATTATTCTCTCAAAAAATTCTAAGTTATAATTTAAATACTTACAAAATATCCATTGTCAAAAATACAAAAAGTTAAACTTATATAAAAAAATAAATTCGTCCATATAATAATAAAATATTTTTGGGACTATCGGTCATTTTATTATTAATAAAAAACATTTTTAGGGTATTTGACGTTTCAGTTTAATTATTTCTTAAACCATCTGCAGAATTATAATTAAACACTAAAAAGGGATTCAAATGTAATTACTTTTTTTATGTTGTAATTAAAATTAGACCTACTTATTTTTATTTCAATTGTATTGATATCTTAATTTAATTTACTTTTATATATGGAAATACGGTAGCCCCAAAAAAATAAAATAAACATGTTAATTCTACACGCTTAAGAAAAAGACACAAACACAATAATAAAATAATAAAAAACTTAAGGCTAATTAGAATTAAATATATATAAAATTAAAGAGTGGGACACACTAAAATAAAAATATATAAAAAAATAAAAAAACATATAAACAAGATTAAACAATAAAATACAACAAAAACAAAAATTTAAATAATAAATTGTGTTTACACTAGTAAACATTACGTATCTAATTCCTAATCAAAGTCAGTGAAGCTATCTTCGCTAAAATTAATTATAATTGGTTTCTCTATCTCACCGATTATGAGATCGAGTTCTCACATTTTGTTTTATTTTTTTATTATATGGATTTTTTCCAATTTTCCGCAGTAACTTTATTCAAAAAGATCTTTCAAAAGTTTAGTTAAATTACTAATTTTATTAATTGTGTTATTTCTAGCAACTCTACCTTTTACTTGAGAGAGATATTTATGTCTCCCACGGACAGTTTCCGGACGATTTATAAGAACAGATTTTCTATCTGGTTTTTCCCAGCAAAAATTAAGTTTTCTGAGCAATTTCCAGAGATCAGTTCTTTTAATTTCAGGTAAATCGCGATCTTCAATGATTTTAGTTACAATTTTGTAGATGGTTGGGATCTGCTTCTCATAATAAAATGTATATACCATCCCTTTAATTGCAGTTTTCATCACTTCTTCCAACGAGGTTTTTCGTTTGCCTGTGATCGAATGTGGCTTGGGAGTACTAACAATTCCAGTCGTTTTTTCTCCTTCAGTATTCGGTACATAGTAGACTCCTGTCATATTGGAACATATCTCAATAGAGCTTTTAACATTATTATCTAGATATTGATATCTTAAGGTATCATAAACATTCATCGTAATAAGTTTTTTGTTGAGGAAAAAATGCCCTGGTTTAACGATTTTGGAATAAATATAGAGGTGAAAGCCATATCTTTTGAGTATCTCACTAATCTCAAATGATATATAAAAACAGGCGCAAACCAGATAAATCACTAAGAAAAAACTGTAAATTGTACTTTGCTCACTGACAGAAATTAAATTAAACTATCAGAAATTCTATGTTGCAGTAAATTTATAAAATATATTTAAATATAATGATATATAATTAGATTTACGGCAGTTCTCAGTTACCTGCGACACTGGAGCAGGTTTCGGTAACAGTTTTATTACTCTCTCTAGTTCTTGAATAGAGTATAGGAGTCTGTATGCTTGCGATCGCCCCCCCCCCCTCCCAAAAGCTTTGAGTTCAGGAAAATAGAACCCATTCTGCCTTTTATATTAGGAATGATTATGCTGCTTGCCCCCCGTTGACAACTTGTTTTTCTTGCCATACTGTACATTTGTGATATCACCGCTCCCCCCAAAGAGAGAAGTTGGTCCTGTTAGTCATATTATAGTGTTAGATCACACACCAAAAATTATTAAATTCAATAATCACGTTTTCAAGAAATTTGGGGAAAATCAATATTTTTTTAAAACGTTGACATCTTCTACCGCTTAAACGAAGCAGTATCGGATATAACTAAGTTGGCTTAAATCGACCTGTTTTGACGTCAAGAGTCTGTTATCATACGTTGTAATTTTCTTTATACCCTGTATAAAATAATTTCGCAGACTTTGTCACCACTTATAAAAGCATATTAGATAGCCTAACATTACTAATACTAGAACTGACAAATTATTGAAACATAAGCACTAACCTAGACTTATGATAACGATGAAACAAAGCACTTTTACAGTGAAGTAAGAAAACCATTCGACTATGAAAAATGCAAACACATTTTGCTCGAGGGAGATTTTATACGAAATTGGCAACAAATAATACCCACATGACCAGAGAATAGGCAATTATGATAAAGGAATGAAAAAGGTGAGAGACTGATGAGTTACATCGAACGACAAAATCTATTTGCTATAAACGGGTTCTTTAAAAAAAGTTCCTAAATGGATCTGGCAAAATTTGTCTGGATAAACGTAAAATGTAATCGATTATACAAATATTTTGCCGAATAGTCAGAAAATTGTAAAGAATGTAGATGTATTTAATAGCTTTGCGTCCGGAAGGGACCATAGACTTGTAAGAGCGAAAATAACATAAAATGTCCGACTGGAAAGAATTAATTGACAAAATATCAACAAGTAGATATCCATTAAAAGAAAACAAAAACATCTATCAGAAAAAATTGAATTCACTATTAAATCAGATCGATGAATGAAAAAGGCCATTGATAAATTAAATGAAATTCTCAACCAGAAATGTTGTAAGACGCCAATGAGATTAATAAACCAAAAGCTTGCTAAGAAAAAAAAAAAGAATAATAGAGACAAAAAATATACTGGACATAAGAAGGGATTTATTAAACCAGAAAAAAAGGAAAATTGAAGAGTTTAGGAGAATAAATAATACTATTAGAAAAATAAAAACATCAGAAGATGGATACAATAATAAAAAGATCACATACATCATAGAACAATATGAAAATATGAAGTGTCTAAGACAGAGATTAAGAAAACAATATTTAACTGCACTTACCAATGAACACATTAAACAGAAAAATGAATCCAAAGAAAACAACTGAAATATTTTACACATACATATAAATCAAGAAAGAAATCAACATTGAACATAAGAGAGATAATTTAATAGAAATTAATTAACATAGAATCAAAAGAAATTCCAAATGTCACAGTCGAGGAAATAAGAAACAGCTTAAGATAAACGAAGAACAATAAAGCTCCAGGTAGTAGTGAATAATATATCAATAGAGACGGTAAAAGTTGGAGGAGAAAATCTCTTAGGAGTATTTCAAACTGCGTTTAACTCCCGTTTACATAACTGCAGAATATTAAAGGATTGGTATAATTTGGTAGCTATTTTACTTCATAAGAAAGGAACTATTAACTAAAATAATAAACCCAGCGATTGAAAAACAAATTTGATAACTATCAAGCCGCAGAACAGGCAGAATTTAGGCGGGTTTTAGTAACAACGACCACATTGTCTTGTCGAAAAAACGACGGTTGCTCGACTTGGAATAAGCGTCATCATTTCTATTGTTAAGGTCTTTAGTGTTTTCTATTTCGCGAACTTCTCTGATGATGCGCATTCTATAGTGCTTTATGGGTGTGGTCCACCCTCGTGTGGGTACCGGGACACACCGGGGTAGATGGGAATGAAATAGTAGACAGTCTCGCGAGGAAAAGGGCTTAAGACAGCATTTCTGGGACCAGAGCCTTTCTGTGGAATCAGTAGCAGTCTAATGCTGGAATAACTGAAGATAGAAGAAGAAAGAAGGAGATCCAATTATTGGACGAAGCTGCAAGATTGAGACAAGCAAGGATACTTCTTGGGAATAACGACCAAAAGATATTCAAAGAATGCACAAACTTAAGTAAAAACCAACTCAGAGTTCTGACAGGGGTCCTTACGGGGCATTGCCAGCTGTAGGCTCACCTCAAAAAACTCGGAATGGTAGATGGAAAAGAGTGCAGATTCTGTGAGAAGGAGGACGAAACCTCTATTCATATCCTATCAGAGTTCAGCGCTCTAGAAAACTCTAGGATGCAGTTCTTGGGAACACACCAAATCGAAGAAGGGGAACTACCCACCTCCTTGAAGCCGTCCAACATCTTAAGATTCCTGAGGGGAAAAAGAACTGGAGGACTTACTCTAGCTGATAAGGTAACTCTTACGACTTGGCAGCAGTAGATCTATCAGGTCGCAGTGTACAGACCCCAATTCTACGCACATATATTCATACATACATGGGTACGATCTGTTTGGTTTTCTATAAATTTTAGTGTGTCCTGTCTCCTGATGATATTGGGATAAAGTTGATGTGGTTTACTTAATCCTTATGCTATTTTTATGTTCTTGGACTCTGGTAGAGATTATTTTGTTTGTTTGGCCGATGTATTCTTTTTCATAGTCTCTACATGGGATGCTGTACACTCCCTGGTTTTCCAATGATATTTTGTCTTTGGGATTGCCCAACAATTTGTGTATTGTTGTTTGTGACTTGTAAATTGTGCATATGTGCTTCCTCAGAATTCTTCCAATTACGTCTGTTACACCTTTTATGTATGGCAGTGTGGTTTTTGGTTTAGATTTGGCATCATCTTTTATTTCTCTGTTATTGCATTTGTGTTCTGTTTAATGGTCTTTTTACTATTGTGTTCTTCGTAGTTATTTTGTTTTAGAGCTGTTGTGATATTGTTAAGTTCTTCTTGCCGGTTCGTGGGCTTGGTTAGTCGCAGGGATCTGGAGATCAGTGTGTTGGCGACTGATTGTAACTGTGATGGATGGTGGCGACATTCGGCGTTCAGATATTTATTTGTGTGTGTGTGTGTGGGTTTTTGGTAGACCGTGCTTAGGTTGTCTTTTCTGGTGATTAGAAAGTCAAGGAAAGGTAGCTGCTTCTTGACTTTAACCTCCAATGTGAATTGTATGCGGTGATGAATGTTGCTTAGTTCCTTTAAAAATATGTCTAGGTTGGATCGTGTGTGTGTGTGTGTGGGTTTTTGGTAGACCGTGCTTAGGTTGTCTTTTCTGGTGATTAGAAAGTCAAGGAAAGGTAGCTGCTTCTTGACTTTAACCTCCAATGTGAATTATATGCGGTGATGAATGTTGCTTAGTTCCTTTAAAAATATGTCTAGGTTGGATCGTCCGTTTGACAATATGATGAAGATATTATCCAGGTAACGTTTCCAGATGGATAGTTTTATTTGGTTTTATTTGGCTTCTGTTTCGAAATATTTCATAAAAGTGTTTGTGATTATTCATGGTTGCGAAGATCATATAGGAGCACTATCTGTCTGAGGGTAAAAGTTGTTTTCATAGAAAAATATATGTTTTGAGACAGCGTTTGGAGAGGTCCATGAAGTGATGTGGAAAATCCTCGTTCATAGCAATCCGGTCTAGAGCTTCAATTGGTATGCTTTGATACAAGGATTTGATGTTCAGGCTATCAAGAATGTAATTTTTTTGCAGTTTTAGCCCTTGAAGTGTGTTGGCCAGTTAGTACCCCCGGACTTGAACCTTATAGAGTTATTGTGGGATCAGCTTGATAAGCAGGTGCGAAAATGTCCTAATGTCTCAGGACGGGGGCGGATCCAGCCTCTCTCTCTTTGGGGTGGGGGGTGATATCACAAAAGTACAATATGGCAAGCGAAAGCAAGTTTTCGACGGGGGGGGGGGGATGACACCAGCAACATTCCCATTTCTAGTGTAAAAGGCAGGTTAGGGTCTATTTTTCTGAATTTAAAGCTTTTGGAGAGGGGGGGGGCGATCACAAGAAGAAACGAGTTGCCGACAGGGGGGAGAATACGAAAAGCATACACGTTCCTAGTATAAGAGGCAGAATCGGGTCTATTTTCCTGAACTCAAAGCTCTTGGGGGGGGTCTATCGCAAGAAAAACAAGTTGTCAACGGGATGGGAGTGCCAGCAGCATACACATTCCTAATATAAAAGGCAGAATAGGTTCTATTTTCCTGAACTCAAAGCTCTTGGGAAGGAGAGGGGCGATCGCAAGCCTACACATTCCTATACTCTATTCATGAACTAGAGAGAGTAATAAAACTGTTACTGAAACCTTCAACGTACCTGTTCTAGAGCCGCAGGTAACTCAGAGTAATATTTAAATATTATAAGCTTTTATAAATTTACTGCAACAATAGAATTTCTGATAGTTCAACTTAATTTCTGTCACTGAGCAAAGTACACCTTACAGGTTGTCCTTAGTGATTTATCTTGTTTGTGCTTGTTTTTATATATTAGTTGAGATTAGTGAGATACCCAAAAGATATGGCTTCTACATCTATATTTATTCCAAAATCGTTAAACCAAGGCATTTTTTCCTCAACGAAAAACTTATTACGATGAATGTTTATGATGCCTTAAGATATCAATATCTAGATAATAAGATTAAAAGCTCTGTTGAGATGTGTTCCAATATAACAGAAAATGGAAAATTTAATATGTTCCGAATACTAAAGAAGAAAAAAACGACTGAAATTGTTAGTACTCCCAAGCCACATTCGATCACAGACAGACGAAAAACCTCGTTGAAAGAAGAAACGTAAACTGCAATAAAAGGAGTTGTACATACATTTTATTATGAGAAGCAGATCCCAACCGTCGACAAAATTCTAACTAAAATCAATGAAGATCGGATTGACCTGAAATTAAAAGAACCGAGCTCTGGAAATTGCTCAGAGAACTTAATTTTTGTTGAGAAAAACCACATAGGAAATCCGTTCATATAGATCGTCCAGAAAATGTCCGTTAGAGAAGGAAATGTCTCTCTCAAGTAAATGGTAGAGTTGCTAGAAATAACACAACTGACAAAATTAGTTTTTCAACTGAACTTTTGAAAGATTTTTTTGAATAAAGTTGGTGCAGAATATTGGGAAAAATCCATGTAATAAAATAATAAAAGAAAATGTGGAAACTCGATCTCATGGTTGGTGAGATAGAGAAACCAATTATAATTAATTTGAGGGAAGATGGCTTCACCGACTTTGATTTCGAATTAGATACGTAAGTTTACCATTCTGTGGATGATTTAAGAAATAAATAAACTGAAACGTCAAATGTCCTAAAAATGTTTTTAATTAATAATAAAATGACCGATAGCTCCAAAAAAATTTTAATATTATGTGGACGAATTTATTATTTTGTATATGTTTAATTTCTTGTATTTTTGATTGTGGGTATTTTGTAAGTATTTAAATTATAACTTAGAATTTTTTGAGAAAAAAAGGCTACGTTTTAGTCTGAATGTACCTAAAACGATTTCTATGCCAAAATTAAAAATAATAAAAATACAGTTGTGATTTGTGTTAAATATGTCAAAATTATTTATATTTTCTAATGTATGTGAATTATTAAGAAATCATAAGAAGTAAAATAATATTATAAAAACTTTTTATTTTGAGTTTATTACCGAAATAATATTCTATGCCATAAATACTTAGTGATAAAATAAACCTCTTTCTGACGCTTACGACAAGGATTAAAATCCTTTTAAACACTTCACACATCCAAATATCTATTGCTATCCAACCCAAATATTCCATTATTATAGACCAGTATTTTTGATTATAAAATTTCTAACCCATTCCTATGAAAAATATATGTGTCTAACAGATTTTGCCAAAGACACCGGACTAAAGAACACAGCTAGTTTGCGAAGAAAAAAAAGGTAAAAAATGATTTATTACTCTCTCTAGTTCTTGAATATACTATAGTATAAGAGGCAAAATCGGGTCTATTTTTCTGACCTCAAGGCTCTTGGGGGGGGGGGGAGAGACCCCACCGCTCCCCCCCTTGGATCCGCGCCTGCCTCGCCTAGGTTTCCTAAGTTTTGTGAGGCTGACATTAAAAACAAAGGCGGACACATAGATGAGCCTGAAATTTATATATATATATATATATATATATATATATATATATATATATATATATATATATATATTATGTCGGATATTCTCACGGGTGTGATGTGCAATCGAAGGTTTTCGGGCATTCCGTGTATGTGCTGAGTCCCTCTCAGGACATATACACAATCGAAAACCTTCGATTGCGTATATATATATATATATATATATATATATATATATATATATATATATATATGTTTATGCGGATTTCACGGATTCCTCCGTGTGAGATGCAATAGCAGTGGATATATCCACATTATGCCGTTGTAGTACTGAAATCACATTCAGCAAACGTACAACTATATATATACAGGGTGATTCAAAAATCAATCACGAAACTTAAGGGGGTGATTCTACTTGACAAAATAAGGGTAGAGCTTCATATAATTTTTTTTCAAAATGTCATTCGTTTTCGAGTTACAAGCCGTCCAAGTTCAAGTTTTTATTTTTTGTTTTTTGAATTACTCGCTTACAGGAAAACCGATTTGACTAATATTTGAAAGATAGGCTAAGTCTTCTGCGCTTCATCATTTTAGTAACAATTCACATTGATTGTTTGCCGCTAGAGGGCACTTTACCTACATTGAAAATTGTTTTTTTGTCATAATTTTTTAGTGTTGACAGTTACAGTAGTTTTTGGCATAATTTCTGAAAGACTGATGCCAGGCCTTTAAAAAAGGTGCTCTTTATTTACATCACTAAACCCAACGGTTTAGACGTAAATCACCCTTAAAAATTAAGTGGTAAATTTACTTTTCTCATTTCATTACCACCAGCTACCAGGTAAATAGCTATCAAAGTATACTAGAGCTGTCAGTTTAACATCAAATAAATTCGCTTTTTAAACTATTTAATTTATAATCTTAAAATAACTAATAATGGCTAATCAGTAAATATTCATATTATGGATTATTGCGATATACATTTAATTGATAAAAATTAATGAAACAGTACTAAACAAACTAAAAAAGATTCTCAAAATGTCCCCCATTTTCTTCCATACATTTCCTAACACTCTTCAAAAAATGTCGCCTAACTCGATGAAAAATTTCTGGTGTTTCTTTAATAATTTGGCACTTTTCGATTATCCTGAAGCGAAGATCCTCGACGTTGATTACTGGAATATCGTACACCAATTGTTTTAAATGACCCCAAAAGAAAAAATCCATAGGATTAAGGTCTGGTGACCTCGCTGCCCATGCCAATGGTCCACTTCGTCCTATCCATCGCTCAGGATACGTTGCATTCAAATACTGTCGGACACGTATACTAAAGTGGGGCGGAGCTCCGTCTTGGAGGATCCACATGTTGGCCCTTACTTCCAATGGCACATCTTCCAGATACAATGGGAGACGATTTTGGATAAAATCTAAGTATACGTCACCAGTTAATGGGCCATCAAAGAAATGAGGACCAATAAGGTAATCTCCTATTATCCCTGCCCACACATTTAGTGAAAATCTACGCTGATGTTTCGTTTCTACCACATTGTTTGTGTTCTCGTAAGCATATGTGTGGATGTTGTGTAGATTTGTTATGCCATCACGAGTGAAACCAGCTTCGTCAGTGAATAATATGACGCCAATTAATCGATTATCGTGTTCATACTTAGCTAGGATCTGATTGCACATTTCCAACCGTCTCGGCCGATCATCGTCATAAAGAGCCTGCACCTTTTTTGAATGAAACGGGTAGAGTTGTTCTTCTCTTAGTATCCTCCATAAACTAGCCTGACAGAGCCGCACTTCATTCCCAATTTTTCTAGTACTAATACCTGGATTATCTTCAATAATTTCAAGCACTCTTTCTTCTTGTTGCACGTTTCTAGCAGTTCTAGGTCTTCCCCTATTTCCATTATAACTTTTAAAGGAACCACATTCCGCAAGCCTCCTGTGCACACTGGAAAATGTTTGAGCATGAGGGATATT
Source organism: Diaprepes abbreviatus (assembly GCA_034092305.1). NCBI lineage: Eukaryota > Metazoa > Arthropoda > Insecta > Coleoptera > Curculionidae > Diaprepes > Diaprepes abbreviatus. Next base: position 603,450 of record JASJET010000046.1, on the reverse strand, counting down.
TCTTTCCGGATAACTCTCCATATAATATCTTCTTGCCAACTCTGCATTACCATTTGCTTTTCCATAACAAAAATGGATATCACAATATTCGATATTTGAATATTGGTGATTAGCCATTATTAGTTATTTTAAGATTATAAATTAAATAGTTTAAAAAGCGAATTTATTTGATGTTAAACTGACAGCTCTAGTATACTTTGATAGCTATTTACCTGGTAGCTGGTGGTAATGAAATGAGAAAAGTAAATTTACCACTTAATTTTTAAGGGTGATTTACGTCTAAACCGTTGGGTTTAGTGATGTAAATAAAGAGCACCTTTTTTAAAGGCCTGGCATCAGTCTTTCAGAAATTATGCCAAAAACTACTGTAACTGTCAACACTAAAAAATTATGACAAAAAAACAATTTTCAATGTAGGTAAAGTGCCCTCTAGCGGCAAACAATCAATGTGAATTGTTACTAAAATGATGAAGCGCAGAAGACTTAGCCTATCTTTCAAATATTAGTCAAATCGGTTTTCCTGTAAGCGAGTAATTCAAAAAACAAAAAATAAAAACTTGAACTTGGACGGCTTGTAACTCGAAAACGAATGACATTTTGAAAAAAAATTATATGAAGCTCTACCCTTATTTTGTCAAGTAGAATCACCCCCTTAAGTTTCGTGATCGATTTTTGAATCACCCTGTATATATATATATATATATATATATATATATATATATATATATATATATATATATATATATATATATATATATATATATATATATATATATATATGTATATATATATATATATATATATGTATATATATATATATATATATATATATATATATATATATATATATATACATATATATATATATATATATATATATATATATATATATATATATATATATATTATACATATATATATATATATATATATATATATATATATATATATATATATATATATATATATATATATATATATGTATATATATATATATATATATATATATATATATATATATATATATATATATATATGGCTCGTTCTTTGCGATACCCCCCTGTCCAAAATTTGACTCAACGGAATCAGTTCTATGTGGATTCATTTTGAAGCTATACTATGTAGACTATGTAGTCTTTCTTAGACCATGGCTTTTTTCGAAAAATCAAGATGGTGGATCCAATATGGCTTTTCCAAAGAACACACTTTGAAAACGCAGAGAAAGATAATTCACAGATTTTTTGTGATGGCAAAATATTCCTTTTTAGAGCTCAATTCGTAGTATTTGGGTGTGATGATCACGAATCTGGATTCAGAATATCCAAATTCAAAATGACGGATCTTAAGATGAACGTATAGCGAAAACCAATTGAATATCGAACGCGCAAAATAAGAACACATCTAGAGCACAGTTAATTAAAGAAAGGAAGATTGTATCTTGCATGGACGACTTTTGGCGGGCTCTCGTTTGCATAAGTTGTTTTTTCCAGAATAAATTATGCATAAATATAACAATTAAAAATTGAACCTAAAACATTCAAAATAAGAACACCTCTAGAACACAGTTAGTTAGTGAAAGAAAGAGTCCATCTTACATGGAAAGCTTTAGCAGACTCTTCTTTGTTTTTCAACAAGTCAAGAAAATGTATCATTTCCTTAAAACCAGGATTTTCGATTTATGCGTGATATTTATCCTAGTTTACGAGGCCCGAACATGGACATTCATATATATATATATATATATATATATATATATATATATATATATATATATATATATATATATATATATATTACGAACAATTTTAATACAATTCTTCAAGCAGATCATGATCTAATCTAAACATATTTAAGATCTCAATATTAAATAATTATGCACCTAGGTAACATAATGCCTGTATGTGCACAAAATCAATAATATTATATTAATTTCAAAAAACAACCATAAAAAGAAAACATTAAATTAAAATAATACTAATTAATGGAATACCTACATACTAAACAAACCTACACACTAAGTAACCTATGAAGATTTTGTCAAAGAAAAAGTTTAAATTGATCAATGTTATGAAAAATATATGTTCTGCAAAGCTTACTAAATTTTTTCACATTGAAGATTGTTCTTATACTAATCGGGATAATATTGTAGAACTTGGGCGCCAGACAGTTAACAAATCTATGACTAATGTTTTTATTACTATTTGGTATCCTTAGATGTCTATTCATTCTACATCTCGTTTCATAAGAGTGACTTACATAATTTTTTAATTTCGCAGACTTATGTACATAAATACAAGAAAACAATATATACAATGAACGGACATCAAAAATTTGTTCTGAATAAAGAAACCTAGTAGAATATCTTTTTTTCTTCCAAAAAATTAATTTTAAAATGTAATTTTGTACTACGTTGCGTTTTTGTAACGAGTTTTGATACAGGCCACCCCAAACAATTATTCCATATCGAATTAAGGATTCTACTAATGTTTTATAAATATTTATTAAAAGTTGCCTAGTGAAAATGTTTCTCAGTATATAAAATTTATGAATTAATTTTCTGATGTTGTTTGTTAATTTTAAAATGTGCTGATCCCATTTTAGATTTTTGTCGATTATTATACCCAAATATTTTATGAATGGTACATTTTTTATTAAGATATTTCCAGCTTCAATTTGGTTGAAGTCTGGACGATTTGATGTTGTTATCGAAAATGCAATATAATGAGTCTTGTCAACGTTCAAAGTGAGTTTAGAGGAATCCAGCCAGTTTATTATTTTAAGCAGACCAGTTTTTGTTGATTCTTTTACTTGATCTCAGGTTTCTCCATAAAAAACGGCCACTGTATCGTCCGCGTATGAAATTAGAGAACCATGCTCCAAGCACATGCCTGTTAGTGAATTTATATAAACTATAAACAAAATCGGTCCCAATACTGTCCATTGAGGAACCCCGATTCTGATGTCTAAAGGGTCACTATAGATGTTATCAATTTTTAAAATTTGTTTCCTATTTCTTAAGTAACTCTCAAAGACACTCAACACAGAACCCCTAACACCATAGACGTTTAAAACCTCCAAAAGTGAGTCATGGGGTACAGTGTCAAATGCTCAGGCAAGATCCAGAAAGACGGCAAGACATTTTTTATCATTATAAAGATTCACGGTTACTGACTTAGTAAATTTACAAATCGCATCTGATGTACTCAATCCACTGGTAAATCCAAATTGATTTTTAGAGAGGATGTTATTAATTTCAAAAAAATTTAGCAATCTATCCTTTAAACATTTCTCAAATATCTTCGCAAAATTATTTATTACACTAATTGGACGATAATTGCTAATAGTCGCTTTGTCTCCTGCTTTATGCATTGGTGTAACAAGTGTCAGTTTGAAATGGCTGGGTACTTTACCCGATTTAAAAATTAAATTTATTAGATAAGTCAAGGGTTT